>JAGFMF010011617.1:6448995-6492329 GCA_019455555.1 Galemys pyrenaicus | reverse complement strand
AAGGGACTGAGGTGATGGTGCACGGGTGAAATGGTGGTGGGTACTCCCTGGGGACTACAAATGATGTCAAATATAACTAATAAAAAAAAAAAAAGAAAAGAAAAACAAGAACATTTAAAGAGGATCCGAAGAAGAGGCAAATTGCTAGAAAGGAACACAGAGCTGGCAGCAAGCATGGATCTCCAAGACATTGCCCAGAGGAACAACCACGCTGAATCTTGAGGACTAGATAGGAGATCTCCTGAGTTCAGAGGAGGGGAGGGGAGAGTGTCACAAGAAGAGGAAACAGCATATGCAAAGCCGTTCAGAGATTTAGCATTAATTCAACATGACTACCATGCAGCGTTTATGTTATAAGCAGCAGAGAAGTCTAGAAAAGAGAAAAGAGCACTTGGTAGAGGTTCTTGGACCTTGCGCCTCTCCAGAGAAGGAGATACCTCTCTGATGGCAGTTTGTGGAAGTTTCCAGTGCAATCTGCTGTCAGGGCTTTTGCCAAATGCAGAAAGCAGAAGCAATCTCCACGTACCACAGCCCAACTTATCTTTAGCCCAGCCACTTAGCTGGTTTCACAGCAGAATCTCTGACGAACACTTGAAGAAAATAGTTTTAAAAGCAAGACAAATATTTAGAGTTTTCAAAACTCCACCTACAAATTAGGAAGGATGGGAAACTTGGATGTCAGCTGTATAGCTTTGTTCTCTCTAATTGAAAGCAGGCTTTGTTTTCTGATAGAAAATGGATTGAAATCCTCCTGCCTGCTCAATAATATAGTAGAAACCACTTCTGAAGAGCCAGTGTTTTATCTTATAGGAAACAAACTTAACAAGGTAACAGACAAGAAAAAAAAAATGACGTCAATATGGCTTTATCTGAGAATCAGAAGAAATATATGTTGATTTGACTGAAGTCATGCCAGTCTTAATTGCAGTAGTAGGGAAAAGTGAAACTTTTCAGTCTCCTGGTCCTCTCTGCTTCTCATACCCTGACCCTAAGATATACTTTCCAAAAACATAAAAGCTTACTCAGCAAAAGGAAGATGGAGTTTCACTTTGCTTTCCTCCATCCCTTTTCAACGATATTTACTAAGTACCTGCTCTCTGTCTGGCCCTTCACTTACTTAAACGTTCATCTTAATGCCTAATCCAGAAGGAATCTACCATTTTACCCATTTTAACAACGAGGCTACCAAGGCTCAGGGAGGTTTGGTGAAGTTGGTGAGCTCTTTGTTAAGGTCACACAGCTCAGGTAACATATGTGACTGAGTTAGACTCTTGATCCCTATTCTCTCACACAAAAGCCTATGTCATTTCTACCTGCGCCACTGTCTTCCTATAATCTAGAGATTTGCGTCTTAGACACTGGCTGACTATGCACAACAGAAATAGAAGGATTTTCAAGGCAGTGTAGTAGAATAAACTCCATTTAACCATTCATTCCAAAACAATTATTAAGCACTATGGTGCTTAATGAGTCCTGGGAATCAAACAGGCAAACACCTACCCTTGCATAATTCACATCCTAAAGGTGGGACAGTGTGGCAGAATGTAAGCCAGGTCTCAGGGACTACTGGAATGACATCGTAACCCTACCACTTACAGTCTGTGTAATATTGGACACATTACCTCATCTGTATAGAGGAGCAAACATTAGTATTAGTTCTGAGTAACAGTTCAGAGGTCTGAATGAGTGGGCATATGCAAGGTATTAAGAACAGAGGGATGTCGTTGAATATAGTAGGGAATATCAGCAATAGCAAAGTAAGATACATAGTGTGTTGGACAACATTAGGTTTAAGATGAAAGGTAAATCAAGATAGGAGAGCTGGTGATGGTGGTTGTGCAATTATAGCTGGGGTGGGAGGGTCAGGGAAGGAGGCCCTGAGAAGGCATCCTTTGAACAAAGACCTAAAGTTAAATGAGCCAACAGGAGATGTGTCTGAACCCTCCACTGATGATCCAAAAGGCAACTCCTTGTCCCTGTTACGGGGTTAATGGGAAGTTTGCTCGGCAACCATGGGGGCCATAGGGCATCGGGATACTCTTGAAGCTGGTTCTTAGAAGGAAATCAGCAATCAATTGCTTAACAAAAAGGTCATCTATTCATTAGTCTTGTGACACAGTCCCCCCTCCAGGGTCTACATTCTTAAAAATAGCAGGTGGTTCTACTAATAGAACTGGTTTTAGAGACTGTGGCAGTTGTTAGATATCTGGAGGCAAGATTCTTCAATGAAGAATTTGCTTTCTAAAACCTGACTAAAGTCATTTAGAATAGTGCTTTCAAAAGTTAATATCTGGTTAAAATGTAGCTTCTGGTTAACAGGTCTGAATAGGGCTTAGATATTGCTTTTCTTATGGTTCTTTGGGTTACAGGTCTAAGGACCACACTTTGAGTAGCAAGGCTTTAGAGCAAAGTGGCTTCCCTAGCACAGACAATATCAAATCTACCACCAAAAGATTACAAAGCGGTAGTCTGCTCTTAGTAACTTACTATTGATTGCAAGTCAATATTGATTTTTTTAGTAACTTAATTTTAGTAACTACCATTGACTTTTAGTAACTTACCACTGATCAACATTATACTGGATTAATACAGGTTCACAGAGTGCCTACTATTCATTAGGCATTGTGCTGGGAGGTACATTTCAGTGGGAACAAGGGCCAGAGTCTGTCTTCACGGGACATTTTTCTAGCAGCAGAGAGTCAATTAAGCAAGCAGCTGGGATAATGTAAGGGCAGGCGCTGGGCTTTTCAGGCCATTTAGGAAGTATAGGCCTGGAGAGGAAAGACCTCCTGGATGAGGGACATTTGGGCAGAGAGCTGACTTGGAGAAGAAGCATGACGGCAGAAGGAAAGCACCGCCTGGGGCAAGGCCACCCAACCGGTCAGAGGCACAGTCTGGGTTCAAATCAGGTCTGTCTGACCAAAGATCTGCTCTTGCTATTATCTTCCATAACTCATGAATCAAGTCTTGCAAAAAAGAAATTGTCAGTTGTCATTCCCAGCAATGTGAGAGCAGCTGACCCTGGGGTGGAAAGATATCTGGAGAGCAGAGGCCTGAGCATCACCTGACTGGCACGGCGATTACGAAACTTCCTCCACACCAAACACGTCGCACCAGCAGCGCCACCCAGGCCTGCTTCTAACGTCCTTCCTCCCGAAGATTCGTGACCAGGAAGTGTGGTTGCCCTCCAATTACTGCTAATAATAGCCCTGCCTTTTTTTTTTCTTCCTTTTAAATAACAATGAACTTTGAGACTTGGGTGGTGGTAGCCAGTCACATCAGCTGCTTCTCTCTTGGGTGAAGTTCATCAGAAAGTAAAAGTCCAGTGACCCAAGAGTTTCCAAGACTCTTTAGGGGAAAAGAGGCAGAAATTCGCAAGAAACACACACCCTCTATGTATGTGACCTAGCATGAGTGTAAGTATGTGACTTTGGGCAAGTCATTCATTTCTCTCAACCTCGTTTCCTCACCATTAATTGGGAGGTGACTATCTACCTTATATGTAGTATTGTTCATAAAATGGCACCATTGTAAGCATGCAGTATATGAGGAGGAAAGAGATTCAGAGGGTTAAGTGGTTTCATTAGTCACCAAAGCAGCTAAAAAATAACTCAAACTTGAAATCATATGTACCTCCAAAGTCTGGCATCATTCTCTAGTTCTTATGCTTTTCTTATATTAAAATTATACTCTTTGCATTTGACTTTACAGGCCTCCCACTAGAGTGGGCAAATATATCGCCCTGCCCAGTGAATTGGGTTTGGTCATTGCAGAAATGCCAGTGGGGTAATATTGTGCTGAGATCTCAGAAGCATCATGTTTCATCTGCTTTCATCTTCTTACTTGCTCATTCACCATGAGCAGTACAAACAGTTTACCCTTTAGGCTGGCCCCCACAAAGAGGACCCAAACCCAACGCATGCCCCATACAACCTGCAGCCTGAACATTAGCCACCGGCCAGCCCTCAAGCCTGCGAGTGAGAAAAACAAATGCATCTAGTTGATGCATGTTACCCAGCATCATTGTGGCAATAGCTGACAAATACATCACCCATCAAGGAGTACAACCAAGTCAAACCAACTCAGAGAGTAATTTTTAGTACCTCCTATGTGTGATGAGAAAAAGGATTTTGAATTCATCTTTGCCCTCAAAGGCATTTAATTGCTTCTTCTATCTTCTTTGCCAAGCACAGAGAAGTAAATCAGAAATCATTATTTTATTTTTAAAAAAATTAAAGAACTGTACATGTTTATGTTGTCAAAGAGAGAAGCAAATCTCTGTTAATGCAATATGGATATATACAGTGTCTAGGTATCCAGTGGTGGACATTAAAGTAGCCTTTCAGGACATGTTTTTTTTTTTTGTAAGGATTCACCAGAGACAGACAGAGTGAGGAGCAGAACAGGTGATTGACTGAAATACACTGCTGAGAAGAGGAGCAGGTGAGGCCGGAGAAGTCTGCTGTGCCACGTGGGTCCCCCCGCCCCACACTAAGGATCGAACTTGTGTTGCCCTGACTGTGGAGGCCCCACAGTATGGCGCTCAACCTCTTGCACCACCAGCAAGGCCCTCCCTTTCCAGGACCTGTTAAGACTCAACTAGACCTTAAGGGATAAGAAGGCCCTAAAGAGGATGGACACCCTCCTCCAGCCAAGTCACTAAGCTTTAAAGTCATAAAGGTTTCAGTGCTGAGGTGAAGGGGAATCAGAGGGGATTCAAATCCTATGACTGCTTTCTAGCAGTGTGACCTTGGGCAAGTCAATGTCTCTGACCTTCAGATGAGTCCCTCCAGAACTCCCGCTTTCACCTGTTGCCTATCTGTGAAAATTCTCCTGACCACTCTCCCCTCTACAACTACGGGGTGCCAGCTATACCCAACTGAAATGTCTCAGCCAAGAAAACATTTGGACTCATTTACTTCTTACAGCAGGTGTTGCGCCCCTTCAGAAAGCGGCAGAGGCCAGCCTCCTCGGTACCCCTAGGTCCCCAGAACCCAGCACAGGGCCTGGCATGTAATCCAGTGTCAGTAAATCCTGACTGACTTGAACTATAGAATTGCTTCAGACATCATCAAGGGATAAAACATTTTAAAGTGCAGTTTCTCTGTTGTTTCCAAAAATGGTCTCAAAGCCAAATACATAAATAAAAAATAAACCTACTTTGAAAAACACGCCTGAATAAACACACATGTATGCAAACAAACATGCCAAGCACAATCCTGGGAGGTATTTGCAGACTTGTCTCCCATTTAAGGCCTGTAATTTCCTCCTTGGCTGATGCTGACTTTGCCTGGACCATGTTTCACAGACTCCTGGCAGGCAGCCTGCTGGATTTGGGTTTGCACTTAGTTGTTTTTTTTTTCCTTTGATCAGACCTGAAACTGAAGCCACAGGCCTTTCTGAAACCTCCTCTCAGCTGCTTTGCTTTATGTCACCTGCTCACCCCTCCCCAGCCACGTGGATCCATAAATGTGTCTAGAGGTCCAGTCACAAGCTGGTAAACAGTAGATTCCTTCTAGAAGGAGACAAGGCAGGGACCAATCTGGAAACTGTCTGTGACCCATGACAGGTCTTCTTCTTCCACAACAAACTGTAACCAATGGTCTATTGGTTAACTTCTAGTCAATTCCAGAATCTAAGAGGTGGGAATCCTGGAAGGGAAACTGAAGCACACAGAAGCAAAACAAAATGAACTAAGTTGTGCTGGTGAGGCTCGCAAAGACCTAAATTCTGGGGGTCAGGCGATGGCAGCTGGTTTATTAGAGAGAGAGCTCTAGGGTCAGACACAACTTGTAGCTTTGCCAATGTCTCCTGGCAAGTCGCCCAGCTTCTCTGAAGCTTTCCTCCCCATCTATGAACTGGTTAACACCTACCTTGCAGTGCTAACATAAAGAATAAACGAGTTGGGGCCTACGTGGTGGTACAAGGGGTTTAGTGCTGCACTGTGAAGCATCTGCAGCCACTACAACACAAGTTTGATTCCTGGCCAGGGAAGGGACCAACATGGCACAGCAGACCTCTCCTGACTTGCCTCTGCTCGCCACAGCAGTGCATTTCAGGCAATCTGCTTGTTCTTTTCCCCACCCTGTCTCTGGTGAATCCTCTCACCTCCTGTACCTCTGGCCTGTACCCCAGCTCTTGTATGCATAAATAAATAAAGCTTTTTTTAAAAAAAAAGGGAAAGAAGAAGATTAAATGTGTTCATGTATGTTTTAGGCCAAGCTCTTTGTGTGGAATTAATCAGTGGAGGTTTTTGTCATGGGAACAGAACTTGCAATCTCAGAATTGGAAGGGCCCATCACAATGCATCCAATCCAGTCCCTCCTCACTCTGTCTAACCTGTAGCCTTCCAGCCTCTCCCAGCCTGTGCTCACAGGTTCCCAAGGGAGTCTAAGTCACTCTGGACAAGTGCACCTGACCAGAAAGTTCCTTCCTGAGTTGACTCAAAATGGTCTTAATGGAGCTTTCACCTCTGGGCCCTTCATACTCAGGACCATTAAAAACCAGTCCATATCCTCATCTCCAATGCAACTTTGTTCATTGAAGAAGATGGCTCTCAGGCTCTCCTTGAGGTGCCCCTAGAATTTCTGAGCCTTTATATATACATGTACATATGTGTACACATGTATATGTGTACCTACACGTACATATAAACACTTGTACATGCATATGCATTTATTTGTGTATAGATGGATGTGTGTCTATCTCTACGTGTGTGTATATGTATGTGTATGAATGTATGTGGACATGTGTGTGTAGTATAAATGCATTTATGTGTGTGCTGTGATAGACATATTATGTCTCTGTTTGTGTGTCTGTATCATGTTTATGGCTGTGTGGTATGTGTATTTTTATGTGCCAGCACATGTATACGTGTATGTTTGTGTGTAGTTATATGTATAGTTATATGTCTGTGTGTATGTGTTTGTATGTGTGCATGCAAGGGCACACATTTGCACATGTACATCCTCATATGAATGTATACATACGTGTGTATAGATGTGTGTGTATATGTACACGAGCAATGACAAGGGGCAATGTAAGGACATCTAAGAGGCACCTATCCAAGACTTGGAAGGTACAGGAGGCTTCATAGAGGAAGGATGTTGAACCAGTTAGAGCTGCAAAGTGGTTGTGCAAAGTCCTGCAGCCAAGAGTGAGAAAGTTGAGCTCCAGCTCCTGCCTCCTGTGCTATGTAGCAGGAACAGAACAGACCACCAACTGTTTAAAACTAGTTCTCACTGTTACCAACTGGATTGCTTTGCTGCTGCTCAAATGGACCTTTCTAGGCCATTTCCTTGGTGGATTTGACCTGTTCCTGCACCAGTCTGTGTCACTACTCACCCTTTAGTAGACAGAGGGACCTGGGTTTGCATCTAGCCCTGTCACTTTCAAGCTGGGTGACCTGGTCGGGGTTAGACTACCTCTTTGAGCCCCTGCTCACACATGGTGAAACAGGAGTGGTGAAACCCACCCCAAGGCAGGTGTGTGGATTGAAGGAGCATCCACAGAAAGTTGCCCAGTAGATTGCATATGTTTGACAGATGTTTGCTTTCTTGCTTGACAAGGTGATACAGGTTAATCTGGTATTAGACCTCCCCTGGCAGTTGACAGTATTATATTGCGATGTACCTTCAGAGGCATTTTCATTTTAACTAGAACTTACCAACCTATTCAGTGATATGCCAGGCCCTACTTGACCAACTTGTTACCAGGCCCTGTGCCCAACTCAGGTTCCCAGTAATGAGTGGGCACTGAGGCCAAGGAGCTCAACCTGAGAGAAAGAAAAGGTCACAGAAGCCAGCTGTGATAGCTGCTCTAACAGCTATGCCCCCAATGGGAAGGAAGGATTTAGCTCATCACAGGTGGTTGGCTGAGGCTTCAGAAAGTCAGCTGAGGCTTCAGAAAGGTGGCAGAGGCCTCTACTGGTGGCGGTGCCATCATGTCACATGGAAACTACTGAACCACCCTCCCCAAAATTTCCCTGGATCTGTACTTGCTCCTTTAGAGTCCCAAAATATAGAATCTTTCTGAAATTATAGACCAGATCACAGAATTCTCCAGCCCCAAAATCTGCCATGACTTCTCATGTTCTTACAATAAAACCCCAAATCCTACTGCGATTCCCCTAGGATGGGGCCCTGGCTTCATCTGCAGCTCTACAGGCAGGCTGGGAAGGCCTCTGGGAGCCTGGTGACCCCGATCCCTCCAGAATGGATGCCACTTGGGATCCTGGTCTGACCTTTCAGAAGACAGACAGGATATCAGCAGGTAGAACTCTGTTTAGAGGTGAGTACAGGGTTACAGAGACCAATGAGAGGTTGAGGCAACAGGGCTAGAGCACCAGGAAGCCAGAACCCCTCTAGAGGTCAAGAGGAAGAAGAACGTGCTCCAGGAAGCCTGAGAGTCAGAGCCAAGAAGAAGCAGCCACCTCAGGAAGATACAGACAAACCACTGCAAATGCCAGACCTGTAGAAAAAGAGCTGGATGGAGAGGGCTGGATGGAGAGGGCTGGATGGACACTTACATCTCCTCCCAAGCACCTCTCTCCCACTGCAGCTTCTCTTTAGCAAAGTCAGTGTAGAACTTAAAGGCAAGGGAGCCTGGGAGACACTGTTTTTATGCAGTCCTCTGGGGCTCAGAAGAGGCAGAGAGGGCAGAAAAACTGATGGGATGAAAGTGATGGCACAGAAACAACTACACATACAGCACGGGTCCCAGCATCCTCAGGGAGATTGGGAACAGAGAACCCTAAGACAGTCAACTCTTCCCCCAAAAAAGAATGTCACTTAAGAAGAAGAGTAAGCCCAGTTGACAAGCAGGGGTGGAGTGATCACAGCATCGGGAATCTGTGTCCAGGGCATTTGCCAGAAAAGTCCACACAGCACAGACATCTCATAGTGTGGCCCACGCAAAACTGTGAAGGGCAGAGGGATGGTTCTATCGTCCTGGACCTCATCCATCCTCCTACTCCTTCCCCAGGACTAAGACTTGAACCAATAGGAGTCCTTGGTGCCACTCACGAGAGAGCCAGAGTGATTCAGAGCCAATAATAAAAATAATTATATATCACAGTAATAATGACACAGGTAAGATCGCCCTATGAGCTAGAGATTGTGCTAGTTGTATTACGTTATACAGTCCTCTCCCAAATCCCAGAGGTAGGGCCTCCCTGGTGGCGCAGTGGGTTAAGCAACACACTATGAAGAAACCAAATCCCAGAGGTGTTGGTTATTGTTATTCCCATTTAAAGGGTAAGAGCAGGGTCCAGAGCAGGTAAGCAGCTTTCTGAGGCCACTCAAGTAAGTCAAGTCCAGGTTTGCTGGTTACAAGGTAAGGCTGTTAACAATCGTGCCTAATAATCCTTAAAGCAAACTGGAGCCCATAGATGAGTGAGAGAAGCAAAACTTTCCCAAGCTTTTGGTCAAAGGGTCAGTGCTTGCCTCTCCAGAGAGGTCTTGAGACATTGGCCTTACAAGCTTTGACTGCGCCAATCTCTGGTATCTTGAGTGCACCCAGTTTTTTCTCAGCCCTGGGTCTTTTCACAGGCTGATCCCTTTGCCTAGAACATTGCCTTCCTCCTTAATCCCCCCATGACTTAACTAAATCCACTGGCTTACTGTTATTTGCTCCACAAGGCCGTCCTAGATGTCCCAAGTCCCCAGTAGATGCTCCCTTTGGGAGCACTCACAGCCCTTTGTACTGTCCCACCATAGGACTCAGCCCTTTGCCAAAACTGCAAGCCCCACAAAGGCAGAGACATGCCTTTGTGCCTGCCCCTGCAGCCCAACCCAGAGCCTGGCATGTCACCAGTGCAAGGTAAACGTGTGGCAAAAGCAGTTGGAGCTGCACAGGCTTAGCCACTCAGAATCTGGAGCCCTCCACAGCCCACACACAAAGAACCGCACCCAGTGCTACAGGAGCAAGGTGGGGAGTCTCTGCAGTGGCATGGGATAAGAGCAGCCAGCCCTCAAGGTGGGGCGTCCAGAGCAAAGGCTGCTAAGCTGAGATCCATGCATGGGTAGACTTTTGAAAACACAAGAGAAAGGGAAAGGAATTCCAGACAGAAGGAAGGGCATGCACAAAGGCTCAGGGAGTGAAAAATGCAAGGCTGGCCACTGGGAGTGAATGCCAGGAAAGGCCCTGGGACATGGGGCCTAGAAGGGAGACAGGGCCAGTCAGGTAAGGGAGCATCTGAACTAAAGAGCAGAAGGCCAAATTTCATGGTAAAGAGCAGAGGGTGCTGGTCTCAGTTCTTCCAACTACAGCTATGTGACCTTAATGTCTCTGTGTGTCACTGTTTGCTTGATTAGTGAGAGGATTATTGAGATGATACATAAGAGCACTTAACAGAAAACCTGGCATGGAACAAATGTTCCCTACATGTCAGCTATTGCAACTCAGGCATTCACATTCACTCACTCACCTATTTGCCCTCTCCTCCAGCCAATTATCATGGTTTGGAACTTTCCTTAAGGACTTCCTTGACCTAGTCAAGGGAAAGAGACCACCCTCCAGATTCCTGATATGGGCACAAGTACTATAACAAATTACCACAGACTTAGTGGCTTCAAACAACACACTTTTATTCTGTCAGAAATCAAAACATCAGTTTCATAGGGCTAAAGTAAAGCATTGGTCAGCCTGGTTCCTTCTACAGGCTCTAGGGGAGAATCCCTTTTCAACCTCAAGAGTTACCTTCATGCCTAGACTCATGGCCCCTTTTTGCATTTTCAAAAATGCAGCATAGAATTGTCGTTAGATTTTGATCTACAGATCTGTTCTCATACCTGCCTACTTACCTGAGCCATTCTGTCTCCCTCTTAGAGGGAACTTCATGATAACATTAGGCCCAGCCACAAAATCCAGGATAATCTTGCCATCTACAAATCCTTATGAAATCACATTTGTAAAGTCTCTTTCATCGTGTATGGCAACATATCCACAAATTCTGGGGATTAGAACATAAATATTCCTGGGGATGGAGAGCAGTATTCTTCCCACCCTATCCTAGTCCAGAATCTTGGCCCTCTGGTTACCTGAGGTCTCAGAAAAGGAAATTAGGTTGTCCGTCTTCATCTTGGGACAGAGCTGGGAAGCCGGGAGATATTTTCTGTTTCAGAATCATGGACACTTAGATCAAGGTCAATGTGAATTTCTTGGCTGACAGAATTGAGGCCTGGATGTGACATAGCTCAGGTCAAATATCAGGGAGGTTATCGTTCTAATGGATTCCCAGCCACCAGTCTTTCTCTCTCCAACCTAACCTCAACCCAGCCCCGAGTGATCTTACTAAAGCAGAGCTGATCCCCTCCCACTCCTATATGAAATCCTTCAAGGTTCTTATAGCCTCCAGGATAAAATCCAAACTCTCTGCTCTGCCAACTGGGACCTTTTGACCAGACCCTGCTTACCCCATTCTCAACGTCCTCCCCCATCTACCCCCACCTCCACATGCCAGAGTCATTTCCCAAGGATATTATTATCTTCATCATTTTCATCACCAACCATTTTGATAATAAAACCCATAGCTTCCTCTTACCAAATGCAAATAATTATACTTGGGAATGTGCTAACATTCAGTAGATTTGCAAATGTTGTTCTCCTAACTGGAATTCCCGGATCTGTCTATCACCAGTTGGCCTAATACTCCAGGCTCTTAGAGACAGCACTAAAGCCACCCCACCCTCCAGGCAGGATTAAACTCGCCCTTCTCTACGTGGCATGGACCGTGCTTCTCTCCTCCATTGCAGCAAACATTCTCTACTTCCTGTCCACCCCACTTTCTACCTTGAACTCCTTGGGGGTGCCAACCTCTTACTCACTGAGGAATCCCTAACACCTAAGCATTTGACATGGTGCAAATTAAATGTTCAGTAAAATACTGGAAAGGAATGACTCACAAACTTCTTCCATGCAATTTACTTCTCTTTATCGAAGTCTGCTCTCAGCAACTCATCTTTGCAAAAGTGTGGGTTTCTGAGACTCACTCCAGGCAAGAGCCTTTGGCAGATTCTGCCTGATGGGAATGTAGGCCCTCCAGTCAGAGGGAGGTAGGAGGCTGTATTATAAGTGCTTCAGATGTCTTTACTCTTTTGATCTCTACACTACCCTACATGGGAGAGTTTGTTACTATACTAATTTTACAGATGAGGAAACCAACGGCATTAAGAGATTAAGGCCTGCCCCAAATCTCAAAGCCATTAAACTGGGTGATGGTAGTAGGGTTTGAATGTGAGCATCTTCCCTCCTGGGCACCTGCATGCTCTACTACCCCATTCCACTGCCTCATGTTTATGAGACCTTGCTGCATTAGAGACACAACACAGGCATTCTAGAAGCAATACTGATGGAATCTTCTCTACAGCCTGAGATGCATTATTGATCATGCCTATAGAAATTAGAGCAACCAAATCTAGACTAAAATTTCACTTTTACAAGAAGGAGTCTCTGGTCAAATTGCAAATGTTGGCTTTGATCTTCTTTCAAGTTTCATTGAAGGGAATGGTCAATAGAGAATAAACCAATCCTGAGAACAATGCAGGTTTCTAAGTGTTAGGGGCTCAGGTCCCATTGTGCATGCTCAGACCTTGGGATTCGGGATGGTTGCCAAGAGGCAGTCTGGACATCTCAGGATTAAGACTGATGACCAGGAGGCCAGTGGCTGAGGTGTCCTTCTTTGAGCTGGGTGCAGTGAAAAAGAATTGGGTTTGTTCTCAGTTGTCTTAAGCTCAATAACATCACCACTTCCCCCAGCCCCCTACTAGCTAGATGGCTTTTGACAAATAGTTTAAAGGTCTATGTCTTAAAGCCCAATATGTAAAATGGGGAAGATACCATCTCCTCTGCAGAACTATAATAAGGATAAAATAAAATGGGTATGTGAAGTTCCCAGTAAAGGCTTGGTATATTATCATGATAATTTTTATATTATATTTAAAATAACAACAGGTCACAGAAGGAATATTCCCAAGGGCCACAGTACCCTTTCTACTGAACTCTTCCTTTTGTGGCTTTTGTTCTTTATTGGTTCTAGCACTGTTAATTCCTATGGTTTGAAACCTGCTGAGTTGCATCCCCATGTTTTTGGACCCCACCTCTTTCCTCAATAATCTTCTCTAGAGCAAGAGTTCAGTCCCATGCCTAGTGCCTCACCAGTGCTCTGCAGATGTAGTTGAATGACTGTGTCATGCTCTCTCCAAAGTCCTTCTTAATTCATCCTTTTCCTGCAAAACATTCTCCAATCCTGAGATAAATCTAAATGCCTTGCCATGCACATATAAGGTCTTCTGCCAGCAGCCTCACATGGTCCCACCTGCTCAGCTGACTAACCATCCCATCGTTTCCTCCTGTATCCTTCATAATTCTCATCATTTGGATGCCTTTGCTCATTCTGTTCCTGGTGCTTGGAATGCCTTTCCATCTCTTCCAGGCCCACTCAGCAAATACTTAGTCATCTTTCAAAACACTTAATTCATTCCACAGATACGTCTTGAATGTTTATGATATGCCAGGTGCTATTCTCGCCACTGAGGCTATTTCAGGAAACAAAACAGAAGTCTCTGATCACATGATGTCTACAGTCTATCAACAACTTGGTGGCAGAGGCATCTAACCTGGTTAGAGATCGGGTGGGAGAGAATAGCTTACAGTTCCTGCAACCCCCTCTAAGAACCCTTTCCCCCACTCCCTCCGTTCTCAGGCAGCACTGACCACCTCCTTCCTGGGGACCCTTTGCATCAGGACATATGGACCCGTTCATGTGTATGTTTGTTAGTGATGGCCAGAACTGTGCTGTTTCTGTGCCATGGCATCTGGAGTTTGTTCACTGGAAGAAGAAAAAAATAGAGGGAGAGAGGGAGTGGGGGAGGAAGGGAAGATGGAGGGAGGTAGGAGGGAGGGAAGGAGGGAGGGAGGGAGGGAGGGAGAGATAGGAGAAGAAGAGAGATTTCTAAGAGGTTGAACAGGAAAATTTCAGAGAGGAGGTAGAGCTGGGAAGGTTGCATGCTTGCAGATCCCTCCTTGGAGAGATTAAACCTTACCCCTTCCATAAACACAGCTCACACCCTAAACACAGTTGGCACTTTTCAACTATATTGGACTGAACCAACATTCAGAGTGCTCTTAAGTTGCTTGGTAACTTTCAGCTTACCCTTCTCAGTAGCCCTGAGACACTAGTCAGCCTCACCAAAAAGTTAAAACCACTGAGAAGGGTGAGGGAGGGCAAGATAAAAATTAATCCTCAACCTTTCACATAGACAGGATCTTAGTGATATTATTAACCCCCTCTTCAGTTAAAAAAGACAGGAGGTCAAAGGTTAAGTAATGTGCCCACAGTAACCAACAAATGGTAGAGTGTGGATTGACACTCAGATTATCTGGTCCCAGAGACCCTACAGTGACTTATTTCAATCCAGGTTTTAGGATCTGGACCAGATCCTAAAGGTTTAAGATCTCAACCTTGGTACTATTGACATTGGGTTGGGTAATTCTGTTCTGTGGGTGCTACTCTGCACATTATAGGGGGTAACAGCATTCATGGTCTCTACCCACTAGATGCCAGTAGCATCTCCACATTCACCCCACACACACAGACACACCCACGCCATGATAACTATAAAAGTCTGAAGACCTTGCCCAATGTCACCTGTGGCAAAACCTCCCCACTGGTGGTCTACTCCCAAGAGCAACTTAGCCAAGTTGCATGCCCCTCTGGTGATGACTATCCTCTGCTTGAAATCAGTCAGGGTGAGTGGTCTCTAAGAGCTCTGTGACTCTTTGGGAGCACATAGCAATATTTAGATAGATTACTGTGATGTTTCTACTTAATCTTAAGCTACTTAATCCATGTATATTTAATTTTCTCCAAGATAAGAAATTAATATTTACTGGCATTTATTTGCTTGTTTTTACAGAGAGAAGAGAAAACTGGGACTAAGGATCATTCCACAGGATGATGTGGGTAGAGTGGGTGTTTGCCAGGAGCACAGGCAGGCATCCATAACAGCAAGAGAGGTCCTAGTAGAAAGCACAGAATAGTAGACAGTCTACTTCCACAGATCTTATAGTCTTGTGCCCAGACGCTCCAATTCAAGCCCAGTGGTTTCACCCTGGTCCTGCTTACTCCCCACATGCCACGTCTTAGATTTCCCGGTGCTCCGTGCAACCCGCCATGGCTTGCTGGCCTCTACATGCTATATCCCTAGTATCTGGCACATGTGAAATTTCTCTTGAATCGGTTAAATAAATAAACTAGTTCCCGGTCTCATTTGGTGTCATATCTTCCTGTCAACCTTGATTTGTGCTTTCCTTTGGGGATGCAAAATGCAAAGCTTGCTCCAAAAGGTAGGTGCTCATTACAATTCACTGAAGGAATGAACACTGAATGAAGGAAGTTTCTACTTTGGGATCAAGTCTCAGTCAGATTTCCCTCAAATCACCAAAGTGCTGAGAACAGGCACTCTCAGAGGACCTTTGAAGTTCCCTTCAAAACTTGTGTCATGGTTTATAACTGCATGGTGGGCAGTTGCTCCACCACCCTCACCCCCATAGACTAGAACATCTGCAAAGTCAGGATGTGTCCTTTCGGCTCAGTCACCTGTCCAGCCCCCTGTGCTGTCTGGTGCCCAGTGGACTCATTGTATATACCCCAATAGCACAGGAATCAACAAAGTAAGTCATCAGCCAGCAGCCCCTGTCTTTTAAAGCCAAGTCTGGGGAAGGAAGTGATTTGAACAGGGGTTCTTTGTCAGTCAGGGTCCGAGTTAAGTCCTAATTTCTCTCTCCCTTCTTTCCCTTCATCAGAAAGCCTGAGGACTGAGCAAGTGTGCAGAATGCCAGGAGCATTTCATCTCAAGAAAAAGTAGAGGAAATGTCTTAATAATTTCCTGTGGAAATCAGTGGAGAACAGATGGCCCTGGGGAGGACTCTGATCTTCCAAAAGGCACCAAGGTCAAATGGGAACTTGCAGGAGTTGCCACCTACTACCTGCCCTGACTCTGTAGGTAATGACCGAAAGTGCTTTGCAAATGAATGGGAGGGAGTCTCAGAAGGAGAAACCAATTAGCACACCCCAGCCCCAGGCTCACTCAAACTGTGCAGCAGGTCTCTTGCCCACCTACTCATCCAGCTGTTTCTACCAACACAGGGAGTAGTGGTGAGCAGCCAGGCTCTGTCACTTGCTGCTTGGGTGATCTGGAGCAAAATTCTTAACGCTGTTATGCCTGTGGATGCAGTGAAATGGGCACAATAATGTTACTGATCTCATAGGGTTGCCCAAAGAATTTGTAGCTGATACATGTCATTGGCCTTTAGCAGTGCCCAGAATCAGTGTATCCTCTGGAAGTGTGCTGTCTACTGCTCTGGGGATATACCTCCTGTCTCTCTACTAGAACCTCTTTGCAGTTATGGATGCCTGCCTGAGCTCCCGGCAAAAGCCCATTCCTCCACAGGGCACAAGATCCCACCCCTCATCCACTCAAGGCCATTGATCCATCAAGTCTCTAAGTCTCTTCTCACCAGCACCAATCAATTTTTGCCTCTGGACTTTCTCATCCTTATGGGCATACCAACATGCTATTCTCTCTCCGCCTCTCTCTCTCTCTCTCCCTCTCACACAGACACAGACACACACACACAGACACACACACACACACACACACCCTTCTCTTGAGCTCACATCCTCCTCCAGCTACCATTTTGCCCTTCCTTATATCAAAGTTCCTCAAAAGAGTTGAATACATGTCCTCCCCATCCCCACTAATAGTCCCATGGTCAAAGTCAAGAGTGACCCCTTACCATAAATCCCACGTTCATACCTCAGTCTTAAGGAAGCAGACAATAGGATTTGACGCATCATACACTTCCTCCTCAAAGAAGTTCTTTTGACACTCAGCTTTTAGGATAAACCTTTTGATTTCCTTCCTACCTCGGTGACTTCTCCTTGGTCTCCCCTGCTGGTTCCTCCCCACCTTCTCAAACACCTCACACTGGGATTCAGGCTCAGATCCTGGTCCTATCCTGTAACTGCCATCACCCTTGGTGATCACCTGCACCTCCTGGCTTCCATACTGTCTATGTGTTGCTGGTTTCCAGCCCCAACTCTGCCCTGCCTGCTCAACACTTCCACCTGTATGTGTTTAGGAACCTTACAATGAACTTGACAGAAATCAATTTTCCTCACTCCTAACCTCCCCCTCTGACTTCTAATTGCTTCTCTTGTCATCTTTCTCATTTCAGTCAACAGCAGCTCAATCTTTCCATGCGCTCAGTTCAGAGTTCTTAGAGTCATTCTTGACTCTTCTTTTTTAAGGTACCCTTCCAATCTGTCAGCAGATTTTGTTGCCTCTTCCTTCAAGAGATGTTCAAAGGCAGACCATGTTGCACCACCTCGGCCACCCATTCACTCTACCTGGATAGTCACCGCATGGGTCTCCCTGCTTCCATGCATGTCCCCCTTTGCTGTTTCAACAGTCCCCAGAGAAACCCTGTTAGTACATGAGTCAGCTCCTCTCCCTCACATCTCAAAATCCTTTACTGGTTCTTGTCACCATCAGACAAGACATGTGGGCAGCACAACAGTCCACAAGGTCCTATACGGTCCATCTACTTCCCAGGCACCCCACATCTGACTTCCTATTGTGCTCCCTTCCTGCACCCTCCAGACTGCTTCTTGATGCTTCTGAGACATGCCCAAGGCTCTTTCTTCTCATCATTGCTCCCAGCCACCTCCTCAGCCATCAATTTGGGCATCTTTACCCCAAAACTCTCTCTCTCTCTAATTTCTCTATAGCTCTATCCTCACCTTAAACACTGGGTGCCTTCTTCATTTGCCTCTCTGTCAGCCAGCAGGGGGTTAGGAGAGTTTTTTATTGTTTTGTTTCACAGCTAATCACACATAGTTGATGTGTGCTCAGTGTTTAATGAGTGAGTGACTTTTCTATTGCTTTTGTCTTCTTCTGTTCATTGGCAGAAGTTGCTGCCTCTTCTCTGAGTGCCTTCCTCCTGGTGTCCAGCTGACTTGCCATAGTCTCAGGAGGATTTGTCAAGTGAATGAAGGGAAAGTGGACCAATGGGAGGTAAGCTCTAGCACAGCAGCGCATGAACTGGGCCACATCAATCTTGCTTTCCCAGGAACCTTCACACCAATGGACTTCTCAGAGACCATTTTCCAAGTCAGACCATGCATGTGGGCTTTGATTTTGGAAGACATGACCTCCATTCTTCTCCCCATGGGGCTGCCTGCCCACAAACCCAGTGCCTACTCTCTTCTAATGGCCATCTGGATAGCTTCCCTCCTCCCCCAGGCCCTTCTTGATACTTCATCCTACCACATTCTGACTCTCAGTAACCTTTCTACCTTCAGCCTCACCCTGCCGTGTACCCAGTGAGTCAACAGGAGGGACTCTCTCTCACACCTCCAGACAGGGTGGAGGCTGCTCCCTGGGTAAGGAATGTCCTTTCCCCAGCTGCCTGCTTGGAGAACACGTCCGGAAGTCACTCCTCAGCTTCTGCCTTTGGGCGGGGCAAGGCCTGCCCTCTCTGGTGCTCCATTAAGGTGGGAGGGGGTGGGAACACAGGGAAATTCTCATCTGATGGCTTCTGTCTTCTCAGGGAGGTGGAAAACAAGGTCTTCAGCTGAAAGTGATGATGCAGAAGGAAGTTCATAGGATAGAAGAAAAAGTCTGGAAAAGTTGAGAATGAGAGAATGATCAGAAAAGAAAACTGTGGTAACTTACTGGGCAACAACTAGTGTGGATGTTTTTCTCAGGCCGTGGTTCAGTGCACAGGTGTGGCAGCAGAGTAGGTGGAGAGTCACCTTTAACCAGGGTTGGGGTTGTGCCCAGCCGTGTAATGAGTCAGGTGGGAACAGGAGAAATTGTATGTCAGGGAGTGACTATAATGAAAATGACAATGCGGGCCTCCCTGATGGCACAGTGGGTTAAGCAATGCACTATGAAGCAAACAGCCACTGCAGCACGAGTTCAGTCCCTGCCTCCAGCCAGGGAGGGAACCCACATGGTGTAGAGGCCTCTCCTGCCTCACCTGCTGCTGCCCTCGGCAGTGTGTTTCAGTCAGTTCGCCTATTCTGCTCCCCGCTCTGTGTGGTGAATCCTCTCACCTCCCACAACTCTGGCCTGTATTTCAGCTCTTGTGTGCATAAATAAACAAATCTTTAAAAAGAAAATGACAATACAAGACTTAAAAACAGGGTGTACTAAGGAAACCCAGTGGCCCTTAAGGTCTGAGTTTGCTAGGAAAGGTCTGACAACAGATTTGAGATTGCGGGACTGTCTCAGAGCACCTTTTCTAGAAAGTTCCCACCCATTTCCAGTTTGGACCAGTCACTCCCTTCTATCTGTTCCCACAGGAGTCTATACTTCCATTGTATTTCAGTATGTGATTTACTTGTATGTTTTCCTACTGCTGGGGAACAGCACTGGACCGTATCTCACATTTCTTTGTCTTTCAGTATCAGACCCCAAAAAAGCCCACTAAGCAACCACCGACGGATGGACTGAATATGTTTATTTGGCAGAACCCAGACCAATCTGTGGAATAATAAACCTTAATGTCTGTGTGGCAAGTTTCAGTTTGTAAGGTAATTTCACATTCATGATCTAACTTCAACCTTTCTAATTTCAACAACCCTACATGATAGCAATCCACCCATTCATTCAACTGAGTAGGAGCCCTTCCCTGATGTCAGTCACTTTCTTAGACACTGGAATGCAGGAGCAAACAGAACAAACTAAAACCACTGCCTTCAAAGAGCTTACATTCCTGAAGAAGGGATGACCATACCTGTTTTTTGCATGGACAGACAAAGGCTAGTTCAGCAAGGCTAAGCAACCTGGCCAAGGTCACAGGACTTGCTTAGAAAGAGAATCTGAGTTAGGATGCAGGATGGTCTGACTCCAAGCACAGGGAATGCATTTTTCACACTATGGTTATCTCAAGGGATCGTGAGCCCATCCTGAGGTATCTTATTTTTTTTCCTCCGACTTAACAACAAATAAAAGGAAACTTGGCAGAAATCCACACCCTGGGAATACCTTGAAACTCTTTCCCTTGTCTGGTGTGTGTGTTTAACAAAGATGTGAGAAATACCTGCCAGGTCTCTTCTTGCCAGAGCCAACGACAGAAGCCACACAGCATTGTGAGCACAGCGTCTGCTTGTGTGCAAACCCGCAGGCATTTTTAGCAACTTTGGGGAACATAAAGAAAGCTGTTGGTTTTGTTTGCACATATTTTTCGCCTCTGCAGAAGGCTTCTCACCAAGCTGCAGCCTCAGAGTTGCCTTTTATTTGATCTTAAGACATGCAATGTCTTCATAACTCAGTAGCTGAGCTACAGTGGACAAATTTACTTCACCTGCTCTTGGTTTCCTCACTTGGAAAATGCATCTGACAGTATAGGTCCTTACCTTTCAGGGTGGCTGTGAAGACTAACTGAGACCCTGTGGAAATACCAGTTGGTCTGGGAAGCTTCATACCTGCATTCAAGCATATTAGCGGCACTCGGTAGAAAGGGGACTTCAGGAGACCCTGAAGGACCTGACTGGAGTCATTCCCACATAGACTATAAACCTTTTGGCAAGTAACTTAATCATCCCTCAGCCTCCCTCATCAGGGGCAGTCTCACATCTACCTATATCCATACCTACATCCATATATATATAAATATATATATATCACCTATATAATATGTATACACAATATAATATGTATACACATATAATACAGAATATGTACATAATACATATATATATATTCATGACAAGTATATATATATACATATATACTCATGTGAATGTTAGAAGTAATGTGTGTATAGGGTATGGCACCAAGCCTTACTGTCCAGTAAATGGCACAAGGTTTTCATTACTTGTGTTATTATCATCACCACCATTATTGCTATTAGTATATGAAAGTCAACAAGGATTTTAGTCCATAAATTCCTTGAGGCAAGCATACTTCTTATGCATTCCTGTATATACAACACCCCAAACTCTACGTATTAGTAATCAACTGTTAGTAAAGTTTGGAGAACTGGACTGGATGACAGAGGAAAAGACTAAAGTGTTTAGCTTGGGTTTAAACAAGAGCACACAATGATTATACATTTGCCATTGACTTATCTACACTTACAAGGCAGATGCTATTATTCCTATTGTCCAGATTTTTTTACATTAGGAAACTGACACTCCACAGTCAAATGACTTGCTCAAGTTCATACAGCTGGTGGGTGGCAGAGACACTTCTAGCCCACACCCTCACCCTCTACCCTCAACTGCCAGGAAGAGCTCTGGTTTGAAGTTGCCCTCTTTGGACCTACCTCACTCCTGGCCCTCTGTTTGCTTCTGATGTTCCCAGCAGGAAGAGTAAATCCCTTCTCTATGGAGACCTAAGTGTGCATCCTGCCTGGCCAGCTTGTGTTATTGTTTGGGGTGTCTGCTTGTGTTTTTGTGTTTTCACAGAAGCAGGCACTGTAAATGAACAAGAAGACTGACCTGTGGTCATCCCCTCCTGACCAATGCTTTCACCCCATGCCTTTCACCCAGGGCCTTTCACACCCGGCTACCAAGAGGCACACCTGCTGGCGCCCAGAGCTCAGTGGAAGAAGTATGGGTGGACAAATGGCATTTTAATATGGCATTTCATTCCCTACTCCAACAATAGATGAGTGAGCACAGTGTCAGAAATGTTAGGTGACTGTCCCAGGTCTCCTAGCTGGTAGGTGGTGGCCCAGATTCTCTGACTCCAGGGTCCTCATTTTCTACACTAATTCATATGGTGCATTTTGTCCTGTTTAATATTTGTTTCAACCATTGGGAAGTGTACGCAAACTAGTATTACCAGCCAACTGTGAGATTAGCTGTCACGTGTGAAATTCCTGTTACTCTTAATAACTGCCATGGTGCCTACCTTCCTTCGGAAGAACAAGAACCTAGCCTGGTTCTCCTAGCACCTGAGTCGCCAGGAGGTCTTATCAAAGACACAGATTCCAAGTCCCCAGTGCCACAGAACTGGAATTGCTAGCTTTCCAGCTGATTTCAAATCATGCTCAAGTTTGAGAATCTCTGCCTTTGGCTCAACCATTCAACAAGCACTGGATGAATGAAGAAAGAAGGACAATTTTCAACAAGCAAATCTCAAGCATATAGTGAGCTTGAAAAGCCATCTTGTGTGTCAGGATTAGGGAGAGGCAGATGCGGAGTGGGGGGGAAGGGATCCAGGACATGGGAGCCCTAAATGAGTGTCAATAGGGAGTGTAGGCCTGGAAGAGTATCAATCCAGGTGGTTCAGCATAGCTGCCAAGGGGATCCCCAGTGGCAGGAAGAGCATCAGGGCATCAAATCTCAAGCAGGTGAAGAGAATGGCCAGCAAAGAGGGAAGCAGAGACCAGTTCTGGCTTTCTGGGAAACTGGCTGGAACCAGACTCCCACGGAAATATAAGGCAAGATATTCAGGAAGCAAACAGCAGCCTGAGGTCTAAGCCTCAGGTCATCAAGGAGCTAGGAACTGGGGGCCTTGGTGCAAATAGCTGAGTGAGCACCTATAGGACATGGCCAGTGCAGGGTCCAGGGGAGGAAGTCAAGCGGCTGCAGCAGTGGGAAGCGTGGGCTGTGCTATGGGGAATCAGGCAAAGGAATGCCACTTGGAGCAGCCATCAGTCCCTGTCTTAGCCACTCTCTAGAGTCTGCCATTCTCTGAAGCGCTGGGAATGGATTACAATACTAGTGCAACCTCAGCCAGACCCCTACGTGACTCTGGGCCTTCCTGTTTCCTCTGATACACAAGGAAACATACTTGGTGATCCAAGGTCTCTATCTGCTCTTCGATCTACCTCCTGGTGTATCTGTGAAAATTATCAATAACTACCCTATCTATGAACAAGTCAGTTCTATACTTGTTTATCTTGCTAGTTTCTACCTGTTCAGCCTCTGCCCATCTTCCTTGTAAACTCCAACACAAACAAGAGGCAGGTGTCCAGGGAATCTCAAACCAGGGTCCCTCCCACTGACCAATCTGGCTTGCCCTGATTCTGACTCTTGGACACCAGAGCTGCCTGAGGGACTGCAGAGAGCTCTGCTGGGAGTGAGCAGGTACATCTTTAGTTGAAGTAGCAACAATAGAAAAGAGAAAAGGAAGAAAGGGAAATAAGAGGGAGACAGGGCCTCCCTGGTAGCCTAAGGGTTAAGTCTCAGTGCTACCACAGTGAAGGCCCAGCACAATGGCCTGGCCAGTTTACCACACAGCAGAGCAGGAGACCTCTCCTGCCTCCCCTGCTGCTCCCCTCAGCAGTGTATTTCAGTCCATCTTCCTGTTCTGCTCCCACTCTGTCTCTGGTGAATTCTCTTACAACTACACCTCTGGCCTGTACCCCAATTCCTCTATATAAAAATAAATAAAATTTCTTTTAAAAATGAGGGAGACAGACACCAAGTGCAGCACTCTTCCTAGTGGGGTGCCCAAGCCTAAGTGGAACTCTGCTCAAGTGACAGATTTGAGGAGGAAGGCCACATGGAGTGCTTGGTTACTTGGGAAATTTATGAAATTATGGGGGCAAAATGGTCTATTCAGAAAATGCAAAGATGAGGAAATAAGGAACACTGCAAAATATTTCTGGGCTGGGTGGCAGCAGGAGAAAGGGGATAAGTCCTCCTGTTGTAGCAAAATTCACTGAGACTTTGAAAAAGTTTTTAAAACACAATGGAGGGCCTCCCTGGTGGTGCAGGGGTTAAGTCTCAGTGCTATCAAGCTATCTGTAGTCACTGCAACATGAGCTCGATCCCTGGCCAGGAAGGTGACCCACATGGCACAGCAGACCTCTCCTGCCTCACTTGCTGCTCCCCTCAGCAGTGTATTTCAGTGGATCCACCTGTTCTGCTCCCCACTCTATCTCTGGTGAATCCTCTTACCTCCCGCGCCTCTGGCCTGTTCCCCAGCTCTTTATGCATAAATAATAAAATCTAAAAAAATTAAATAAATAAAAGACGATGAAAAAAGCCTCCATAATCCTCAAGTGACAATGAGAAGGAGCAGGGAGAGAAGGAGCTCCTGCAGTCACACGGTGCTGCCACGGTGCATTGTGAGATTGAGGATAAAGTATGAAGCCTCCCTGAGCTCCGGTTTCTTGTCTGTAAATATGAACATGACTTAAGTGCATTAGAAAAATTAACACTAACTCTATCACAGCTCCTGGATCTGAGACACTGACTTTATTTTATTTTTAAATAGTTTATTCATAATTTGTCGGCTGAAAGGATGTACCCAAAGAGCCCAAAGGTTCATTCCAAATCCAAGAGTCCAGAGTTCTTGACATTATATCACCTATCATAACATACCAGCTACCAGAGCATCCTGTTCTCCCAATCTGTGATTATTAATTTTCTATAAGATGAAATCCAGTCACTCAACATCTAACTCAGGCCATCTGCTGAGACTAGAATCATCCAGAACAACCTCAAATTCTTAGAACCATATTGCTTCCCACTTGTGGTTTTTTTCATGTGCTTCACCTTCTATCTGGAATTGCCTCTTGCCTGCCTTCCCACCTGCATGCCTTCCTCTGTGCTGGGGGCACTGGATACAGCAGGGGTAAATGGGCAAGGTTGCAGCCCACAGACTACTGAAAGTCTGGCAGAGGAGACAGTTAAGCAAGTAATGACAAGTAATGACAGGGCCTTCAGGGAGTGCCGAGATCAGGTAACAGTAGTGTGAGCTGCTGCTCATATTGACTGCTGGCAAAACCCCACTCTTCTCCTCAGACATAACTTAGCACCCCCTCCCCTGGAGCCCCTTTCCATGGGCTAACTACCCCTTCAGCTCAGCAGGCTCCCAACCTGTGACAATACCTCTCACTCTGAGTCTGTGACCTTTGACCCCACTTCTAGCTCATAAGCCCCTTGAGGGCAGAAGTGAGCCTTATTCATAACTCACTTCCTAGCATGATGGCATGGACCTAGGAGGGACTCAATAGCTGCTAAATAGAGAGTAATTAATAAAGGCTCTATCTGGTAATTTGGTAGATTCTTCTCATAAAAAGTCTTACAAGACATCTACACAGTCACTTGCACTTAGTGCCCGTCTTCTCTCCCTGGGCCCTATAAAATGAACTTGAATTAGCAGTGCTTTTTTAACTCTTAATTTCTTAAAAAAAAAACAAAAACTTCATTTTATTTAATTTTATTTTTAGCATGGAACCCTGTCTTCAAGAGAAACCTTACTCAGAAGCCCAAATACAATGCAAATAAGATCTGAGCTTCTCTGAAGTGAGAGGTGGATCCAAATCCTCAAAGTTAACTATGCCCACCCATCCCTTGGACAAGAGCAGCTTGATGCCCTTTTGCCCTCTCACCTCTAACTTGAGTCAGGCTGTTACTAACCACATCTTGGTGATCGGATACACCAGACACTCTACCGGGAGTGTCTAAGAGCTGAAGATGTACACCAGCATCAGGCCTTTAAAAAAATTATCTCATTTCCTTTTTATTTCCTGCCATCCTTCTCTCTTTGTCCCAAATTCTTCATTTTCAGGTTAAAAATAATCTTATATTGTTGTGAGCTGCCTTAAATATTCTTGGAAAATGAGACAGAGTTATAAATAGATACAAATATAAAGCACGGTGTTTTTTAATCTGCACCACAAACCTGTGGGGTTGGTTTAGTAATTCTGTTTCATAACTGAGATCAGTGGGGCTTGAGACTTGGAGCGGAAGCGGTTACCCAAGACCATTCCAGGAAGTTAGCCAATAAATCCCACCTCCCACCTGGAGGGCCCTTCCCACACCCCAGTACCACACTCACTAAGAGGTATAGGTTTACTAATTTATTTAATCCCTACAAAACCCCAGGAGACAAATAGTGTTGCTAGAGCCATGGTACAGCTGAGAACACAGAGGATTGCAGAGGTGAAATACTTTGTCCCAGCCATGCAATCAACAAACATCAAGCCTGATCTTGAACCCCGTCATCTGTGTGATGCCCCAGTCTGGGCTGCCACACCACGTGGAGCTCGCACACCTGCCTCCAAAGCCCTGCTCTTTGCACCCCTTCTTCCTTTGAAGGTTGTGTCCCTGCCCTCTTGGGCAGGGGAGTAGGGGTGGGGGACAGGGAGAACAGGAGGGCAATATAAAAATCAGGAACAGTATGTTGCATTGCAGAAACACAGACCATGACCACAGAGCAAATCAGACCTCCTGAAAACAAATCTGGATTTCCTGAAACTTGACTTGTGACCTTTGGCAAGTTACTTAACCTCTCTGTATCTTAGTTTTCTCAGGCACAAAACAGGAATTATAATAATAACAATTTCAGAGGTATTGTCATAAGGCATGAAAGCTCTTAGAGTATTATCTAGCGTAGAATAAGTATTTAATAACTTCTGGCTTTTATTACATGTGTGTAAAATGCCTAACAATGAATAGAAACTCTTTAATTACATTATTACTGTCTCTGTCTCAGGCAGTCCCCCACACCATGGAATTTCTGACCATGGCGAGTTACAAAGAAGCTGCAGAACTGATCCAAGTGGGGATTCTTATGGGGTTCATACGTCTCAGGTTTCTGTTCCCTCTCAACTTAAATCGACACTTGAAGACCTATTTTATGCCAGGCCCTGCTTGAGATTGCAAGTCCAGAGACATCAAAGAGGCACAGAGTCTTCCTGGCTTGTGTGTGTGAAATAAAACATTCATTCCGGCCACCATGACCACTCTGTACCCAATATTTCTCATCGTCTCCAAAAGAACTCTGCACTCACTAAACAATAAGATCCCTTCCCATTTCCCCTTCCCAGCACCGGTAACCTCTATTCTACTTTCCTGGTAGTAAAATATATAACATTAAATTCACCATTTTAACCATCTTATATACACAGTTCAGTGGTCTTGGAACTTTCACACTGTACAATTATCACCAACCACCTCCAGAACTTTCATTGTTCAAACTGAAACTGTATCCATTAAACACTAAACACCCCACTCTCCTCTCCCTCAGGCCCCTGGGAACCTCCATTCTACTTTCTGTCTCCAGGAATGTCACTAGTCCAGGCTCCTCAGATGAGGGGAGTCATACAATATGTGTCTTTTTATGGCTTGTCTCATTTAGCATCCTGCCTTCAAGATTCATCCATGCAGTAGCACTTGTCAATGTCAGAATTCCTTTGCCCCTGAAGGCTGAGTGACATTCCATTGCAAGTGTGGAGCGAAAGATCTTTATTCATCCCTCCATCAATGGACACCAGGGCTTCCATCCCTCAACCCTTGTGAATAATGTTGCTCTGAACCCGAGTATGCAGGTCTCCCTGCCTCAGAGTTGCTTTGAGCTATGCTTTGAGCTGTAGGGGTAGACACATGGATTCACCCCAAAGTAACCTTCGATGAACCTGTTTCTCATCTGTGAAAGGGAATAATGTGGTCCATTGTAGTAATTAAATGAGATGCTGCCTGACTCAGGGAGGTGCCTGATGTGTTATAAACACTCCTGAAATATTAGCTTTCACTGCTGCTGTTAGGCAGAATGTGTCTGGAGGGCAGGGGACTGGAAACCAGGTGGTCAGCTTGAGCTTTGTCACAAGCATCCTGACAAGGAGGCCTGAAAAGCTTCATTTTCCAGATGAGGAGCCAGACCCAGAGATGTCCAGGGACTGAGAATGGTAGTGAGGGCCTGGAACGAGGTTCCCTGGACCTTCCTACTGGAATGCAGTTAGCAGGCATGATGTAAAAATCTGGGGGAAGGCAGATTACCTCAAATGTCTGCAGACTTGGCTTAGGAAAAACAAGCACACTTGTGTCCCAGATGGGCTTGCCATCAGAAGAAGCGCTGGGAAGGCAGAAGGGAGGAGAGGTGTTAACGTGGATGCAGAGGGCTCCGCCTGAGCAAAAGCCAAGAGGTAGGAGGTGCAGTGTCTGTGGGAGAAAGGGGAGGAGGCATCTATGGGGAGCAAAGGGCATCATACATATGTAGGAGGGCGGGGTTGGGTCACTGAGGGCACTGTGCAGCCCGACCCAGTCTGGTTCCAGGGGCTGGGAGGCTCCCAGGTACTGCCCAGCGGGTGGTGTTTCAGGGAGATTAGTCAGACAGATGGAACAGATGCTTGCCTTGCGACAGTTCACTGTCTTCAAACCACAGTTGACAGTCAAACTATAAAGTAGATATGTGTTTGACCAACATCATGTACAGAGTTCAAAAAGTCAGTTAACTCTATAAAGTCCATCCCTAAAATGTTCTCCCCATCTTACTGCCCAGAGGCAGCCAGTGATTTCTTCCAATACTTAACTCCATATTTCTGAATAATATGTTTAAGCATCTCTTTCTTCATTTTCAGTTTGAGATAATGTCCTGTTGACTTGCTATGATGGAAGAGAAGGACTGAACTCTCTTCTCTACAAATCGACTTCACCTCCCCCAGCACTCCATGCTATTTATTAGAAATGGTAGATAGATTCTGTGTTTAGAGGATTGTGACCATGTAAATCATTGCTGAACCATAGCATATTCTGGCAAAATTTCCACTTTTGTACAGTCAATACAGTTTTTTTTTTTTTTAAATTCTACTCTCCATGGGAATATAAGTCTCTTCTCAGAATAACAGGCAATCAATCCATCCTCCCATCTTCCTTTCTTCTGGAGCCATCAGCGGCCCTGTCAAACCTAGACACTAGTTCTCAGCCAGCTGCAGAGGTATAGCTATGCCCACCTGGCTGGCCAGAGGTCTCTGATGCCAGAGTCAGTTGCATCTTGTTCTAGTCATCATTTAGCTATAGACTTTATTCAGAAAACACATGCTGTGAGCTTTCCAACATCTCAAAGACAACTGATGCCAGAGGCTGGCAATGCAAAGATGAATTAGATGTGGCCCAACCTTCAAAGAGGTCTGAGTTGTGGGGTAGAAACATGTGAGTGCTAGGCCAGAGGGGAATTCTGGGAGTTATGGGGGGGGGAGGATCAGATGAAAACCCACTAGAAGGGCCAATATGGAAGACTTCCTGGGAGAGGTGAGGCTAATTAGTCTTAACTTGTCAGAAAGAATTGTCTAAGCATTTTGGGAAGGGCATTCCAGGTAGAAGAGCATCATATGCACAGTCACAGGGTTGTAAGTAATTAGTGATGATCATGTGGGAGGGGAAAGGCACATCCAGGGGAAGGCAGGGTCTGTGAGCCAGGCTAAGGAACCTGAGGGACATGAGAAGCCACAGAAAGATCTTAAGGAGAGATGACATGACCAAGTTTGCATTTTTAAAAGGATAGGATGGTTGCAGGGTGTGAGACAGATTAGAGTAAGACAATCTCATAAGGGGGACACTGAAGTCTAGCAAAGGATAAAAGGGGTCTGAATGAACAATGGCACTTGGTGGGGGTAGTGGTATGGGGCTCAGGAGACCTTAAAGAGACTGATAGGACTGAACTCAGGGACTCAGATGATATGGGAAAGTTCACTGATAATTCCCAGGTGTTCAAGGAAAAGGATGTTTCAATTCAATATATGTCCTATGGGAAACGGGAAGCTACTCGAGCTTGGAAAGAAGGGCATATGATTATTGGGGTGTTTGGTGGGAGGCAGTCAGAGGTGCTGAGACAAAGAATGCCCAGACATTGAGGGAACAGCTGTAGGGCCTGGGGCTCTCAGATTAGAAGGCAGAAGCAAGGCAAAAAGGTCAGGGATCAGAAGCGTTTGTCCAATCCGGCTATTAAAGCATGAGCTCTGGAGTCAAGTAGACTTTGGTTCAATTGCCAGTTCTGCCCCTTCCTACTCAGCCTCTGTTTCCCCATCTGCAAGTGGAAACGAAGCAACTACAGACCTCATGGTGTGGTGGTGAGAATTAAATGAGACTGGCTATTAACTGTTTGGACATAACTATGCTTCATTTTGTGACTTCCTATCATTTGTCTTGAGGACTAGGGCACCTTCAAAAAGCAGGTGGGCATAGAGCTGACCCTGAAAAAGGAGGCAGGGCTGTCTGCCAAGGAGTATGACCTGCTCGGGCACCCTGGACCCCGCTCAGAGTCCCATACTTGTTTTAGTGCCTGCTTGGAATTTTTAATAATTTTGAACAAGGGACCCTACATTTTCATTTTGCACTGGAGCCTACAGTTTATGCAGCAAAGCTGTGAGCAGGAGAGCACCAGATAGAGAGAGCAGGTATTTTTGTAACAAAGAGCCTTTCCTATGCAAAGACACATGGGAACTGGAAGCTCAGCTTGCTCCTGAGCAGTGAGGTAGGGGCAAGATGCTTCTAGCTGGTGACTCCAGTGCAGGGACAAGTGGTGGAAGCTCAAAGTGGAAAACAATGAGGGGCCTCCAAGGCCACATTACAGGTTTGGATGTTATATGCTGTAGACATGAGGACCTCCCAGACTTGGTAAGTCTGTAAGTGGTGAGTTCAGGTGATAGTTCAGGGAGAGCACTGTGCACTGTGGAGGCCGGAGACTTGGAAGGTGTGAGCTCCACTTTACAGATGAAGAAAATGAGACCCACAGACGGTGATGTGAGCAGGGCTATAATATGGACCCAAACATCTTAGCTTCTGTGGACCCCTATTCTCTATAAATGTAAACATAAACACAAGTGTAGTTATATTTTACAAAAATGTAGATGTAAATATAAGCATAAAACTAAATAGAAATAAGTGCATACAATTATACTTTATATAAATACAAATATAGATATATGGATATGATTATGCATTATGAGATATAAGTATATCAATATCAATGTCATTGTGTATATAATTATACTTTACACATTTAAATGTAGATATAAATATAAATGTGTGTATATAATTATACTTTACAACTGCTTGGTCTAAAGGCAAATACACGAATGTAATAGACTCAGATATTTTCTTGGACCTGAGGTCTGGTGGATCAAGGCGCAGTGCTAGAGGTGAGTCATTCAGCTCCAGTGCCCCTGTGCCTTCCTGGAAGAGGTGGGTAGTCCTCTTCTTCTCAGGGAAAATGCCAGCTAGTCCCTAAGGCTCGGACCTGCTGTGTCTCGAAGGACTTCCCATCCTTCTCTCCTGACTGAATGACAGGTAAAGGAGAGACAGTTACAAATATCCCTGGCTCTGGAGGAAAATCAAAGGTTTCCGTGTCTTCAGACATCTGCAATGATCCTCCTGGTGCCACCCCCAGCATCAGCCCTGGGGACTGGGCTGCCCGCCGACTCCACCCATGGGCGGGTGGGGAGGCTGAGTCAGTTGCAGCTGCTGAGGATGCTGTCTGAAGAGGAGAAACATCTCGTCTGTCTGTCTGTCTGGGATTTGAGAGAAACGTGCCTGGAGGTGGAGGAAGCATGCTTTGTCTGTCAGCTGCCCTTGTAGCCAGGAAAATGGGTGAAGTCCCTGATTCACCTTTTTCCTAAGGCTTGCCTTAGAGATTCCTCCATGGCCTTCTCTTTCTTTGTTCCATATACCCAGCATGGCAACAGGATGACTTGATACATATAATTACTCCAATCCTCACGCCTTCCCAGCTTTGGCCACTGGGGATACTACCCAGGTAGGCAGGTAAGAGATAGCATAGTAAATGCCCTGGCCTGGCTATCCCTTTAGGTTTCCATCTTTCCTCATCTTCAAATCACATTTCTCCAGGCCCAGATCCCTCCCTACTAAGTATTTATAATGGATGGATGGATGGATGGGTGGGTGGATGGATGGGTGGATGGAGGGATGCTTATATGAATTAAGGTTCAACCTTTTCTAGTCTTGGAAGTCACTCCTATGTCTGCCTTCCAATTCCAATGGTCAAGAGACAGAATCCAATTGCTCTAAAACAGGAGGAAGATCAAAACTTGCAGATATGGAAAAATGTTTATAAGAAAATTTCTACCTGATCACTTCTATTGTCGCTATGAAGGGTGAAGGTTTGGTAGGAAGATAAAGGATGACATTTGGAATTGCTATTACACAGATGGGAAAGAGATTTGACCAAGGATACATAGACAATTGACAAGGTCCCACATTTTGGTGGTAAAGTAATAGTTCATGTTTCTGGAAAACTGCCCAACTTACAAGATCTCCTTTCATCTTCACATCTACCTAGGTGATAGGTGTCTCAGTCAAAATTAGTCAGGTCCTGTTGCAGAAATTAAAAAAAAGAAAGAAAGAAATTCCCATGGATAATAGGCACAAAGAACTTTTCTTAGTCTTGTTATATGGTCATCCATAAGTGTGGCAGAAGAGGAGGAAAACTGCAGGACTACAAAGCCAAGAAGGTCTAGAAGGCTGGAAAGGAATGGAGGGAGGGGTTCAGATCTGGAGACGGTCAAAGAGCCAGTGCGGTAAGAAGCTCTGAAAGACGGCAGTAGGACCTTGCTCTCTGAGATTCAAGTTGGACCAGTTGCAACCAGCATGTATCTCTGAACAAGGGCAGCTGGAGCAGAGCAAAGGTAAAAGGCCTTGGATCTGAGGAGGTCAAAGGTCCTGACCGAGAAAGCCACGCTCCATTCCCCATAGAGAATGAACATCCATGTAAGTCCATCACAGCCACTGGTTACATACATAGCAGCTTTCTGGACTATACATTATATAAGAGGACGAGGTCTGAAAACAAGGTTTATAGGAGTCAAACATGGAAATATAAAAAGACCTCCATGAAAGGTGTGAAGTGGGGAGAAGGGCAAGTGGGGTGTCTCCCATCTACAGTAGAAAGTGGAGAAACATGAGTCACGGAAGAATTATCTGAAAGTCATAAGTGGCCACAACTAGGAGGATTGGAGATACAAACAACCAAAAAGCAGGGATCTACCAAAGTTTCCACCCAGCAATGGTGAGAGCACCCAGTTCCTGAAAGCTTGGTATAAGATGGCACTGGTGTACAGCTACCTCACTTCTCTCAGGACACCCTCCAGGGAGAAATCATGTTTTCCCATCTCTCAACACAGGGGCATCACAGAAACTCGGCCAAGGCTGCACACCAGTGAGAATAGTGGGCGATCTGACCCTATAACCCACACTCTTGAGCCCTATAGGGGGGTTTCTCCAACAAAAGCAAGTGTGAGCATTCCTGGGGAGACTGGGAAAACAAGAATGTCAGGCCCCTCCTCCAAAGGAGGGAGAGGAGGGAAGTGAGAGTTTGTACTGCTCAGTTCCCAGGTCATCCTCGGTCAGTGGGTTCCACACTTCATGCTGCCCCACAAGCAGACACACCCAGTAACTATTAAGGCAGCAGTGGGTGAGTGTGTGGGGTGTGTGTGGGGTGTGTGTGTGTGTGTGGTTTGTGTGTTTGTGCCAGAGGGCAGATGATTGGGGTTTAGGAAGCACTGGGGGGCAAGGAGAAAGAAGCTCTCTCGTTTCTTGACCCTGAGAAAAGGAGGTTGGAAAAATAAACCATGTCTGTAGAGAAAACAAGGGCTGCAGGTCTCACCCAAGGTCCAGGGCAGAGGCATGCAGGGCAGCCAAGCTTTTGGAGGAGTGTATTTGGCACAGTGTGGGGCTATGTGGGGCCCAGGAAGGGCAAAGAAAGTGGCAGCCAAGGGAAAGAATGTGGAGAGTGAGCTTGTGGGAGGTTGATAAAGAAGTGGTTGTCCAAAGATGCTCATGTAGGAGAGAAGTGAAGACAGCCTTCTCTGGAAGCCTTCTGGAAGTTGACTTCCTATCTGCTTGTGGAAACTGCCCAAGGGTCAGTGATAACGAACAAGATAGGAGCCAATACCTAAATGAAGGTTAAAGAACTTGAGGCTGTTCAACTGAGTCAAAAATCAGATTGTCAACCTCTGTAGAGCCAGCTTTTAAACATTTTAAGTCTGCTGTTGTCAAAACGACTGACTCTACCTCCTGAAGAAACCTTCAACTCTTCACTTGTTGCCTTCGTGTAAGCAGGTGGGGCACCTCGGTTCCCCAGCTGCCACCAGTCCTGCAGCTTAGGGTTCAACTTAATTAAGAGTGCTGTGGTCAGTTGGTCTTGATCACCTCTCCAACTGAGCAGCAGCTGTGTTTTCTCTTGACAAGGACTCCTTTATGAGACTTCAAAAATGTATTACACAAGAAAGCATAACAGTTTCAGGGTTATATGATCACAAAATCAGGAAGCCTTGTTGGTGACAGAAATGAAGAGCACATCTCTCTCTACATACTAGAAAGTTTTTTTGGCAAGTTGGGAGGGAGGGTATTGAACAGCAAATTCTCTGTTTTTGTTCTAGATCTGAATGCTGATTGCAGCCTATAGCAAGTTTTGCATAATCGCAGGTGTTGGTGCATAAAGACTGGGAAAATTTCCTGGCAGAAGTATGAGACTTAAGAACTTGAACCATGAATGACTCCATTGATGAACAGCCACCAGTGATTGACAGAATGACTATTAATAGTTAATATTAGCTGAGCCCTTCATATAAAGACTTTACCTTAGGTCAAGCACTTCAATGACTTGTCTCTCTGAAACTTGGTAACAGACTTAAGAGGTAGATACAAATATTCTCCCATTTTTACAGATCAAGAAACTGAGGTTCAAGGTGGTGAAATAATTCATGTTCAGGGTCACAGGGCTAATCTTTTTTTTTTTTTTTGCCATTGATATTATCTTTTATTTGAAACTAAATACCATACATAGTCATAAATTTAAACTCAGTATATCACCATTAAATTTTCATGAAGAACTTGAGAGTTCTTAAATGTAGTACGTTCATGAATATATTAAATGTGTACTTGTATACTTTATTGAAATATAACCGAGTTCAAACACACATATACAATCACACATTGCTAAAACCCAATTAAGTTAGAAGGAGCTGGATTTATTTTTTAAAATTAATTTATTTTTAACTTAAGTAACACTAGGGAATCCCTATCAGGTATTACCACAATACTGCATCTACCACCAGCTCTTCAAAACTCCACAATCACAGAATCTTTAAGTGGCTGAAATGGAACTGATCCAGATCTATCTCATGCCAAAATTCCTTTCTGCTTCTCACCAACTAAACAATGATATTCACCTGTGGAACTAAAGTGCCATGTACAACATGTATATCAACAATGTCCCCAACATTTGTACAGTTCCATAACTACTAAATTATTTTACATTTGCTGCCTCAAGCTATGTCAGCCCTGCAAGAGAAACAAGGCAGTTACTAGAATCCTTAGGTTATTTTCCCCAGCACACACCAAGAGTATAAAAAGAATCAGATCTTCTGATTCTTACCCCAAAACCAAATCCCCCTATCCCTCTCCAAACATGGTGTTTTTCCTTGAGTCATTCAAATGTATTTATGTATTTTTGCCAACCATTCAGTCAGTCATTCACCCCACTTATTCATCATCATATCACAGTCATGTTGCTATCCTGATGTTTGCTTAGTGCTATCGGTCCTTCTCCTTGAGGTGTAGCTCCACGAGAGCAGGCCTCTGTCCTTCTTGTCCCTGGTTGTATTTCCAGCTCCCAACACAAGTATCTAGAGCTTAAGTATTCACTGTTCAATTTATCCAAACAAATAATAGTTAATTTACTCAATCAATATTTGTTGAATATCCACTAAATGCCAGGCACTGAACCAGACAGGCAAGATTTCTCTTCTCCATGGAGCTTATAGTCTCCATGGGGGACTCAGACATAATAGAATGAATAAGATAATGCTCCCTGAGATTTGTGCAATGTGGGCACTTACAGAGGGATAGGACAGAAAGTGTCAGTCACTCAGTTCTTGTCCTAGAGCTGCTCTCGTGTTAGTGGGGCAGACCAGGCAGCCAACAGGCACTTCCCATCTCGTGGGAATAGTGGGGCTTTGCAAACACACAGGTAGTACATTTGACTCAGAGAGTGAGGGCTGGGGCAGGGCAGGCTTTCAGAAGAGGTGGCACCTGACTGGTTTTAAAGACAAATAAGAATTATCTAGGAAAGGGGTGGGGCCAATTCCAGGCCTGTGCAAGGACAGATGGCTGGAAGCCAACTGGCACAGCGCAAGGGGTGACTGAGCTGGGAATGTGGAGTGGATAGAGAGGCGAGGGAGACAAGCATGGAACAGGTCCAGAAGTAACATGCTATGATGGTTCATTTTACATGTCAACTCAGGTAGGCTTTTGTATTCAGTTATTCAAACAAATGCATACCTAAGTATTGTGGTGAAGGTCTTTTGTGGATATGGGGAACATCTACAGTTGATTGAATTTAAGCAAAGATTATAATTGATAATCTAGGTGAGTTTCATTCAATTTATTGAAAGACCTTGAGAGCAAAACTGGGGTTTCTCTGAGGAGAAAGAAATTTTGCCTGTGAACTGCAGTGTCAATTTCTACCCAAGAGTTTCCAGCCTCCTTCAGTATAAAATTTGGGACTTTCCTAGCCAGACCCCACAAACATGGAAGCCAATTCATTAAAATAAATCTTTTGATAAAGACAGGCAGAGCAACAGGTAGATAGACATTTGATTAATAAACAGATACTCATAATTTCCATAATTTTCTATTTAATAGCCCCCTGGCTGACTGATACATAACTATCCATACAAGTGGACTTCATCTTTAAGGTGATGGGTGGCTTTAAGCATAGAAGTAGCATAACCAGATTGTTTCTACCACCATAATGAACTGGATTAGAAGGAGTCAGTGTGGAAGCTGGTAGGCTACATCAGAGGTATTTGCCAAATTAAGTCATGGCAGTAAGAAGCATCTAGAAAGACAGAGACCAAGTCGAATTGACATGACTTGGTAAAAGAAGGGAACCACCATGAGACCCAGGTCATTGAATATTCCATTAGATGAAATGTAAATGAAAGCAGGGACTGACTCTGTTCTGTTCCCTGATGCCCTTTTTAAACCTAAAACAGGATTTGGCACCCAGAAGCAGTTCATGCACACTTATTGGATGAATGGTGGTGCAATTATCTGAGACCTGGACCACAGGTTGGATGATTAGGCATTGAGGAGGAGGGATATGTGAGTGCAGTTTGTGAATGCCATGTCTGACTTGCAGTCTGACAACCAGGAGAAGAGGTCCAGAGGCTAGCTGGAGAGGGTATTTGGCTGCAGGAGAATTTCGGGACAGAGACTGAGTGATGAGCCCTGGATTTAGGAGAGTACTTGAAGCCAGGGAACAAGTCACCCTTACAAAATGTGGAATGAGGAGAAAGGAGACTACAGACTGAGTCTTGGAGAAAATGCAATGCTTAAAGACTGGAGCAGGAAAAGGACCCCTCAAAGGAGAATGAGAAGTGGGGGGAAATCAAGAGAACGCAGTATCAGTAAGCAAGCAAGGAGGTCTACAGCTGCCAAGTGGTCAAGTGTTATTAAGACTTACAATAGTGACCTCGGCAACCAGCAGATTGTTTTATGTTTCTATGAGTTTTATTTTTTACATGAGTACAATCATACGGTATTTGTCTTTCTCTGTCTGACCTACTTCAGTTAACGTAATAACCTCACAGTCCTTCCGTGTTGCGTTAAAAATGGCAAGACTTCATCTTTTTTATGTATGACCAACTAGTGGTCCTTTGTAACCACTTTTATGCTGCTTAACAATGTTTGGGTCAGTAAGAGAGCACATATATGACAGTGGTCCCAATAGGCATTGCTATAAAGCCTAGATGTGCAGTAGGTTATACAATCTCGGCTTACATAATTATACTCTATGATGTTCACATAGTTATGAAATTGCCTAACAACACATTTCTCAGAACATAGTGTGGTCATTAAGTTAAGCATGACTGTATATAGATTGCATCTTCTTCATCCATTCATTCAATGATGGACACTTAGGTTGTTTCCATATTTTGGCTATTGTAAATAACACTGTAACGAACATAGGGGTGCATGCAGCTTTTTTGAATCAGTGTTTTGATCTACAAATTACCAGTTATAAATTAAATAAGTCATAGGGATATAATGTACAGTCAATAATAATGTATTGCAAATTTGAAATCTGTACTCTATGCTGACAGATGGTACCTAGACTTGTAATCATTACACAATGTATACAAATGACAAATCATTGTGTTGTACACCTGAATCTAATATAGCTTGTATGTTAAATACACTTCAATTTAAGAAAAATTATCTTGGCCAGAGCAACTGTAGTTGGGGTAGAAGAGACAGAGTTCAGACTGTAGACATTTGAGGAAGATATCAAAGTGAAGTAGGGGAGGCACAGTCTCCAGTGGTCTCTCCTAAACTCTTCCAAAGAGCTGATGAAATATTCCCAGCCCATATGAAAGAGCATGAAACTGTGGTACAAAGACGGAATTGGTTAAAAGTCACCACGTAGTCAAAGGAGGCTGTGCTAAGGGACACAGCTGTTTGGACCACACACTACCTTTTATGACTCGGCAGGAGACAGACTGAAAAGAATGGTTGTATGGGGTGGGGCCCAGCCTTGTCCAGGCTGATTGCTGGGACGTGCTGGGCAAGAGCCTTCAGGGCAAGCAAGAACATTTTCTCAAGGGGAACCACCTTCCCTTGAAACAGCTTGTTCTGCTGAGTTGACAGGAGAGAAGGATGGGGACTCCTCAGTCCTGGGCTGGGTGCCAAACACGGCGCAAAGGCGGAAGGCGCCGGGAGGCCAGGGCTGACTGCTGCCTCTCAGGGCCCGCTCGGCCTTCTCAGAGTATTGCAAGGAGGCTGCTCGTGTTGGATTTGTTTGTTTTTAAGCTACACTGGGTGAGCACTTACGATGGATGAGGCGCTGTAGTCTACATTTCACATACTTGCACCTACTTAATCTTCACAGTGCTCTTTGAGAAATGTATGCTGATCATTCTTGTAAAACTAAGAGCCACAGAGGTTAAGTCCCTGGCTCAAGGCTTCACAGCTAGCTCTGTAGGTGGGAGAGCAGAGACACTTAACTTTTAAATCTATGGGGTGGATGACTAGTTAGCCCTGAAGTGAGGTTCAAGTCATCTGCAGGGTTGGGGGTGAGGATACAAGTCAGGTTTTTCTCTCCAGTCCTGGAATCTTAGGTAAACAGCATTAACACACTGAGACTCATCTTTGTTTCCTCATCTGTAAAATGGGAGTAAGGTTGCCTTCCTCCTAGGGCAATAATGAGGATAAAGGAAAATGGGAAGTTTCTCATGGGTAAGGTGCTTCACTGATGGTATTTCTCTTACCCTTTTCTTTTCTATGGGAGAAACTTGAACCTGTAGGCTAGAAAATGAGGGTAAGAGCACTAGGCTGAATCAGACCGACCAGGAATCAAATCTGCTTTTAAAACCTGCTAGTTACAGAATTATAAAGAAGTCAGCTTTCCTTGTTGGGGCCGCAATGTAAAGCATGGGAAGATTAGTTTAGTCCAGGTGACCCTTGTGGAATCTGCTTTCAGTCAAGCAGATACCATTTTGTCTCTAGATTGCCAGAGTGGGACTTCTTAGTGAAAATTAAACACTGTGACTCAGTCATTCAATAGTTATGAAAAATGAGCTCATTTGCTGAAGGTGACAACAGACCTCCTTTGGCAAAAGTCTCTCTGAAGAATGTCTTCCTATCAATCATGGACAAATGAACTTGGAAACCAATGCAAAAAGTGCCACTACATTGACCTAGCCTCAGACCATCTCTCTTCCTGACCCTTTGAAGCTCCCCTATGCCCTGATCCAGCTGGTTCAGCCCTTGGGACTGCCCCTCTGTCACACACCCGGAGCATGGTTCCAATTCTCTAACACCTTCCTGATTCTATTAAATTCCTCATTATTAAATCCTCATTATTTTTTTAGGTAACACCCTCAAGTCCCCCAAAGTCCCTTCCCCTATGCAGATACCACCATGACCTTCTTTTCCACTAAGCCAGGGAGATATCTGAGGATCCCTTTTGAAATAAACTTCCTATAACTTGGCTATAATTCTGTCAGTAGCTCATTATACATGGGTTAAATTACCATGTGTCAAGAATGTGCTTGCTAAAATGAACAGCCCTATGATAAAGATAACATATTAATCTTGGCACATATTTGCATCACTAAGGTCAATGACTTACAGGAGGAGCTCTGGAACACACAGGTAAGTTTGTCAATGTTGTACTCTTACACTCTGGATATTGTTTTCTGTTAAGTAGGACTGACTCTACACAAATAAGACTGGGACAAAAGGTCTCTCTGTGTGTCCAAACACAGACAAGTAAAGGGGCAGTTATTGTGAGGGACTCACCATTAACCCCCAATACAGAGATGAGAATATTGTGCTAAAATCTGAACCTGCTAAGTGACTTGTCTATGGTCACAGGTAGGAAATGGCAGAGCTGAGAATCAAACCCAGACATGTCTGTTTCTAGAGCTGATAATTATGCCATCAAGGCAAAATCCATTCATTTAGCCCAAAAAATGATTACTGGATGCCTGGGATGTCCCAGGTTTTCAGGTACTGTTCAGGATTGAGAACTCAGTAATGAACAAAATCTTCAACACACCTGTCCTCAAGGAGCTTACAGCCTAGAGTTCTGTTCATGGGTACATGTTCTGTGTCTGGCACTTGACCAGCATGGGAGACAGAGACACAATGTCAGAGACTTATTTGTACATTTAATCTTAACTCCGTGGCTTCTTATTAGTTGAAGGAAGCTATCTGCCACTTTGCTCTTTAGTTTCCTTAGATGAAATATGAAAATAATAATAGTTACTTCCAGAGGGTTCTGTGAGGTTTAAAAAATATATTTATAAAGCATGCAGCACTGAGTATTTTGGATACCCAGGAAGTTGTAACTAGTATTATTAATTGTGTATCCTCATCAACTCTATGAAGTTGGTATTATCTTTTCCATTTTACATAAAAGGAAATGAAATCCTAGAGAGCTTAAATCTCAGAGAGGTTATGTCACCTGTCCTAGGTCATACTGCCAGCCAGCAATAGAACTGATATTCAAATCCAAAACTATTTGACTACATTACCCAAATGCAACACTGGCCACATGTTTTCCAAAACTCACAATTGGACTAGCTGCAGGGCAACAGAAAAACCATGTTCCTCTTTGGCGTCTTATGCAACAAACCATATGGACCCTCCAGCTCTTACATAACAGGCCCAATGCTAAAGAGAGGAAGTTTAACAACAACACAAAAAACAGATCATATTCACAACAGACCACCATATGTTCTCCCGTTCCCTAACAGCAGCCATCCCAACTCCTACTCAGGCACCCACAGAAATCTTCTGGACGAAAACAGTTTTATTTCTAAGTGACTCAAATGATTGATGCCTTTATAAGGAGGGGCGGGGGGGGGGGGTAAGAGTCAGCATTTCCTCCAAGGAAATTCATCTTGTCAATGCTTACAAAAGCCCAGAAACCTTCAGTCTCCATCCCTTGACCTCTGCTTGGAACTGGTAGGCTTCTCCAGAGGTAAAATGGTCTCCAAGCTAAACAGCCCAGATCCTTCAGGAGTGTCAAGTTTGCTCTGCCGCTCTGAAACTAAACCCATTTTAGAAGGATGGTGTTTGACCTGTAGGTAAGGGGAAGGGTCCTGCAGGTAACTCTAAACCAGCCATCATCTTCCTACTCTATCTCTTTTACCTCGTCTGCTGCCTTTCTCCCCCTCCCACCCGTTTCCCTGTCCTGCACTCACAGTAGTCCTGCTGAGCACATCACGCCAAATTCTTTATCGTCCCTGTAGCCTTGCAGGTTCTCCTTTTCACCCCACTTTGCCTTACTCTTCTGCCTGCCCTCTGAGTTTCAGGCTTGCTGGCAGGGGTGCCATTCCTCATGGTTTTTCCCAGGGCCATTCCTCTCCCACTCACTCTTCTTTCAGAGTTCAACCCACCTGGGGCTACTAGACCCTTCAAATATGGCTTATGGAGACTGAAGAATTAAGTGTTTAATGTTATTCATCTTACCTAACTTTTTTTAAAGATCTATTTATCTACACATACAAGAACTGGGGTGCAGGCCAGAGATCAGGGAGGTGAGAGGCGTCACCAGAGACAGAGCAGGATGCAGAACAGGCAGATCGACTGAATTACACTGCTGAGGGGAGCAGTGGGCGAGACAGGAGAGGTCTGCTGTGCCATGTGGGCCACCTCCCTGGTGAGGGATTGAACTCACAATGCTGTGCCACGGATGCTTCACAGTGCTGTGGCTTACCCCTTGCATCACCAGGGAGGCTCCCATCTTACTTATCTTAAAATCAATTTAGATTATGAGGTTGCAAAGGAATTTTTCTTTCCCATATTTTCTTCCTGTACTTTATTGATTCATTTTTTTCTATTAAAATACATTTGGGATTTATCCTACTAGGTATGATACCTAATGGGCAAAGTTGTGTATCCAAATGTTTACCAGTGACACTGTATTTTCTAAAGATTGCCCATATCAATATATATCCCATGCTTAACGCTCTTCTTACAATGTGGCATTGACAGTCTTTCAGAGAGGTGACACTGGATAGACCTTTGTTACTTGCTGGACTGAGAGAATATGAAAATAGGAGCCCATGTGCCTTCTGAGGCTAGGTCACAACAGACATGACATCTCCTGCCTTGGTCTCCTGGATTACTCACTCTGAAAGAAGCAAGTCACCAAGCCATGAGGACCCTCATGTAGCGAGGAACTGCAGACCTCAGCAAACAGCCAACACCAATTTGTCAGTCATGTGAATGGACCACCTTGAAAATAGATTCTCCAGCCCAGGTCAGCCTTTAGATTACCACAGCCTCAGCCAACATCTGACTGAAGTTGCATAAGACACCCCTAGAGAGGCCCAGCTGAGCCTTTCCAGAAATCCTGACACCCTCCAGTACTGATATTCCTAGTTTGCCTGTATATCAGTTTACTTTTTAAAAGGAATTTTAAACCAGTTTGTCTAGTTAAAAACAAAAGTGGCACTTTATAGATAAAATTTTATGTGATAAATTTATAAAGTAACAGGGAAATTGATATATTCATGATATTGCACCTTGTTATACAGAAATATGATGTACTTTCCCATTTAAGGATGTTCAGGAATATTTCAAACTTTTCTTCGTATTCAGCAGCATATTTCTTTCTTATAAAGTCTATACTTAGGGATTTTATATTTTGGTTAATACTTTAGGTAGAATTTTTCTTGTGTTATACCAACAGTTCTAGCTGTGATATGTATATGTGACAACTTAATTTCTGAATATTAATTTCATATCCCAAGTACTTACTGAATAAACAAATTATTGTGACTTTTAGTTGATTCTCAGATTATCAGGTATACAACTATATTAACTGCAAACTGAAATGGTTTTTATTTTTTTCTTTCTAATATTTATGCCTCAAATTATTTGACTAATCTTTTTACACTGACCATCACCAACCAACAACCTGATAAATAGATCTTTAAAAAAAGTTAGGTAAGGGCCTCCCTGGTGGCGCACTGGGTTAAGCAACGCACTATGAAGTAAACCGCAGTTACTGCAGCACGAGTTCGATCCCTGCTGCCGGCCAGGGAGGGGA
>JAGFMF010011617.1:6353377-6448818 GCA_019455555.1 Galemys pyrenaicus | reverse complement strand
TGCCAGCAAGCCTGAAACTCAGAGGGCAGGCAGAAGAGTAAGGCAAAGTGGGGTGAAAAGGAGAACCTGCAAGGCTACAGGGACGATAAAGAATTTGGCATGATGTAGAGTTATTCTCTAGTGAGAGTCTCTCTAAAGGCTACATCTGACCTTTAGCCCTTGAAATGTGGCAATTGAGACTGAGGACTTCAATTTTTAATTTTCTTAGTTTTATGAATTTAAATTTAAATAGCTGTTTGTGGATAATGACTACTTACTTTACAACAGAAAGCTAGAATATCTTCACTAGCATATCGTTAGTTTTGGGGTTGAGATAGACATTTAACACATGTGGAATATTCAAAAAAAATCCTATTTCATTGACTTTTTAAATTAAAAATGTGGAATATTGTAAAAAATGTTTTTTGAAAATCTGGAGATGATGAAGTGGTTTTCTTCTTATACCTGTTAGTATCATGAATTATATTGAACCATCCTTGCACTGGCTAAGACCCAACTTGTTCATGATGTATTATTCTTTTTAAACATTGCTCCATTCTGTTTGTAAATATATATTTGAGGATTTTTGACTCAATACTCAATAACTTTTGTACAATCTTTGTTAGACTTCGACATCAGTGCAATATCACTTTCCAAAATTAAAAAAAAATAAAGGGAAGAATGAAAACTTCAAAGCTTTTCTTTTTATTCTATCACCTGACACAGTGTAAATAGCAATATCTTTATTTGCTTTTAAAGTTTCTGGTGAAACTCTACAGGCCTGAAATTTGGTGAAATTCTCCAGGAATACAGCACTGACTACTTTATTCCTACCACACAATTCAATCTGTTTAGATTTTCTATATCTTTTAATCTTTATTTTGATAGACTGAATTTTCCTCAAATATTATCTAGGCTTTTAAGAAATTCTCTACAGAGAAAAGTCACGTAATCATTGTAATTTAAGATTTCTTGAATGCTTCCTTAGGTTTTTTTTTTATTAATAGAATTTCTCCTCTCCTTTTCTTCATTAATTAGATGATTAGTGATTTATTATATTAACTTTTTTAAAATAAGTCAGTTGTATTTAATCTTTCTGCTTTATAACTTTTTTCATTTTTCTTTCTATTAATTTATTCCTTTTGCTCTCCAACAATTTACTTGGCTATTCTTTTTCTAAATTTTTGATGTATGTTTGGCTTATTGATTCCTATACATTTTAATTGATGTAGGTATTGAGGTAGAATTTTCCCCTGAAACTGCTGTTGCAATAGCCCATGGTTTTAAAACATAACATTTCCACTAATGCCGCTTTAAAATGCCTAAATTTAAAGTTATTTATCTAAGTGCATAAGTTTCTAAATTAATTTTTCAAATCCTATCATAAATTTCTAGTTTTATTGCCTTATGAAAAGAACTTTGTCATAAGTATTTCTGCATTTTAAAAGTATTGGGTTAGGGTCTCCCTGATGGCACAATGGGTTGAGCACCGCACTGTGATGCATCCATGGCACAGCAGCTCAAGTTCGATCCCCAGCCAGGGAGGCAACCCACATAGCACAGGAGACCTCTCCTGCCTCACCGGCTTCTCCTCTCACCAGGGTGTTTCAGTTGATCAGCCTGTTCTATTCCCCACTTTGTCTGTGGTGAATCCTCTCACTCCCAGCAACTCTGGTCTGTACCCCAGCTCTTGTATGCATTAATAAATAAAACTTTCAAAAATAAATAAAAAATATTGGGTTTTATGCATCTAATATATAATAAATTTTAGTGAATATAAAATAAACATTTGAAAAATATAAAATACAGCTTCCATTTTTAGTGTTCATATTTTGAAACAGACTATAATTATAATATTAGTTCATTACTAAATAGTTCATTAAGCAATGACATAATTTAGTGTGCTTGTTTACCTCTTGTTCCTTAACAATACCAATTTTAATCAATAGCATTATCTTTCTTGGTATGTGTGTTGGCACATAATTAAACTTACATTTTTATAATATATGTAATTAAACTTATATTTCCATTACTTACGTCTTCAGCTTTATCCCCATTTTATTATGTCTTTTGTCTAATTTCCTAATAGAATAAGAGGGAAAATGTTGACCCTGACAGACACATTTACATCGAGGTCCCCAAAGCATAAATTTAGCATATAGTAACATGCTTCTGAGTCCTGGTTACCCTAATCACCAGCTCCACTGTTCTTGGGGTAGCTACTTAATCTATCAAATCCTCAGTTTTCTAGTTTTTAAGGTAGTATAATAATATCTATCTTTTAAGGTTGTGATGAGATTTGAACAATATAATGTATGTGAAATGCTTAGCACAAAGCATAATGCTAGAAATGCATACAAAGTACATAATATTTTATATTAGTATTATTTATAAAAATTAGAACTCAACAAGCAAACATCTATATAATGTATACCATACACCAGTTATTGTGTTAGCTACCTTATATTCCTCATTCCATTTAATCTTTACAGTGAATCTGTGGCAAATGTAGTGCTCTGATATAGAGCTGAAGGAGAGAGGGATATAAGAAGTTAAGAATGTAACCAAAGTCACCTAGTGCATAAACGACAGTGGTTGAATTAAGACCTGAATATGCCATACTAATGTCAAGTTCAGAGCTCTCACCACTAGTCCACAGTGGCCTTTATTTTATGAACTTTGCCCTGCTAATGAAAAAGCATGCATGTGTCTGTGCACACACACGTGTGTACTCACTTTATTCTGAGAACAAACTTGGCCTTACAGCTCAGTATATAGACAGGATACACCTGGACGAATATAATTTGCCTGTTTTTCCAAACTTTAGGCTCAGAGTCTGGCTTGCAGACAAAGTACAGATGGAAATCTTCCTGGACTCAGGCCAAGAAGAGAAGAAAGGCTGGGAAAGGCTCACCCCACGGCCTGTAGTAGCACCAAGTAACCCAACCTTGATTGACACTTGGAGATTAGTTGGAGGAATCATGTACTGACATCCACTGGCCTCTCCAGCACTTTACAAAGTTCTTTAACATCAAATCCCTCTTGAATGTTTCTCTGCAGCAAATGTGGGCTTAGAGAGGCTAATACCTTGAACATAAAGCCACACAGCTAATTTGTGATAGAGCCTAGACCACAGTCCCAGATCTTCTAGACACCTTTCCAGTGTGTTATTCACATGTTTTGGGCTTCATGAATTGTATTTACCCTTGTATAGTTCTGATTATATTGCACAGATGCATAAGAGGAATATAAGATGTGTAAGAGAAGAATTAATATTTAATTGCACATGTCCATATTCTCAGCACTATACTATAAACTAAAACAGAAAAAGACCTAAAAGTTGGTCTTTGTTTTCAATGTTCATTCATTCCCTTATTCACTTATCCAATGAAAGCGTTTACTAAGTGCCAAACCCTTTTAGGAATTGAAAAATAGTTTTTGATGGACTCATTATGCAATAAATGAGACAGGTGTAAAAGTCACTGGTGCCAAAGCAGTGGGAGAAGCTAAAATAAGGATATTTGGGGGTGGAACAGTCTTACTATTGAGAGTACTTGACTTTGTTTGGGCGGTTGAGGAAGGTGTCCCCAGAGGATTTGAGTGTGGAAGTCTACTGAGGGAGTTGGATTGGGTATCAACGAAGACAGAAGTGAGCTGGCTGCATTCACAACTCCTCAGCATGGCCGAGGTCAAGAGGAGATGAGAGCAAAACTGAGAGCTAGGTAGTGGTCATGCAGAGCCACACTTTAGACTTTATCCCATAGAGGATGAGAAGGCATCCTAAAATATAAGCAGAAGAGTAGTGATTTATGATGGAATTTGATTAGAAAGCTCACTGTGCCACATGTGGGAAGAACAGATATATAGGGAGTGGGACCAGGTTGGTCAAGGTTAGGAGCCACGCTGGAAGGTGCTAGCAGGATTGGGGAGGATTGATCCAGTGACCCCTTACTCACATTTTAAGACTGAACATAGACAGCAGTTCAAAATATTATCTTCAGTCTGGTTAGAAGCTCTACCTCAGACACCCTAAAACCTTTCTTCCATGCCTCGAGACCCAGTTCAGTGGGTTAACAGTAATGGTTTTGAAGCCAGCTTTTTAAGCTACTGCATCTTGCTTCCATTGTTCATTAGCTACAGGACCTTGAACAAGTCACCTATTACTTTGTGCCTTGTTTCCTTATCTATAAAGTAAAGATACTAATAGTACCTATCACCTAAGGTTACTGTGATGATTAAATGATTTAATGTATATAAAGCACTTAAACAGTGCCTAGCAGTGATTAGGCATGCAATAAAAGTGGGCTTTTATTATCATGACAACCATTCACTGTAGGGGAGTGTGTGTTTATGGGTGTAACTGACCAGGGAGCTCCGGGGATAGATCTCCTTACCCAGCAGAGAGCCTGAGACAGGACAGGCTCTCAATGAACAGATGTTGAATGAATTGGAGATGAGAGTGAAGACATACTCGAGAGATATTTCGAAGTTAAACTGTGCCTCTCTGGGGAACTGACTGGACATTAGGGAGAAGGTTAATGAGGAGAACAAAACCATTGTGAGATCCAAACCAGGACAGGAAAATAGTGACAGCATGGCTGTGTTAGGGACTTTAAGAGGAGTTGGCCCTGACAGATAAATGGCTATCCTGATGCAGACCTTATGGCAACAAAAGATGCTGAGGTCTGAGTTTCTATTCCACAAACAGTTCATGTAGCCTGTATGCCTATAGCTAGCACCATATCTAAAGCACTGAGTGAGCTGGTAAATACTTGAATGAATGGATGGATTCCTTTTGTAAATGCCATGTACCATGGCTGCTTTTCTGTCTAATAGTAAAGGATAAAAGAAAGAAAGAAGACAAGAAAGTCATGATGAAAAACGAAGCAGGCAGAGCTAGTACCAATATCTGAAGTGAATGAACATATGAACCATCTTCCTTCTTTCTCCCCTTTACTGATTAATCAGGACATATGTTACAATCTCCACCTTTATAATGTGTGCTCACAAACTGAAAGGAAGGATGACTAAAACTATCCACCAGGAAGTTTTGCAAAGCCCAAGCCAAAAAATGTGATATCAAGGAATCTATAAAGACAGGAAAATGCCTGGTCCCAGAGATCCAGTCACACAGGCTCCTCCCCACAGGATTCCAATTTCAATAGCCATGGCTACCTCCTCTGAAACAGGTTTCTTGGTTGTCTACTTTTGGATTGGCATTCAAGGATTAGTGCAAAAAGAATTATCTCCATCATTCACATTTGAAATTAATAAACTCTCAATCAGTGCAATTGGGTGATAGAATAATAATATTTATAATTTATTATTGAATGTTATAAATTGCTGTCTACTCATGTTATTTATTTAAACCTCACCAAATCCTACAAGAAACATACTATTATCCTTATTTGATGATGGGAAAATTAAACCTCAGAGAGGTTAAGTAGCTCACCAAGGTCACTCAGCAAGTACATGAGGGAATGTATCAGCTTGCCTGATTCCAGGCCCATAAAGTCAACCTTAATCTATGCACAATTGTTCTCCTTGACTTCTTTGTATTTGGGGCTGAGCATAGTTTAATTTCATCCAAGTCAGCCTAGCTGAGACTTGGAACTCCATTCTACCTCCAGGTAGATAAGAATGCTCCTACTCAATGACTTCTCCAGTTCAGAAAAATCAGAGAGGCATTGCACAGGGATCAGGAGCATGGAATCAGAGAACAGGGTCCAATATGGCCATGAGGCTTCTTTTGGGTCACTTAAATGCTTTGGGTCTCTCGGGTTCTTAGTTTCACATGCATAATCAGAACCTCCCTTTGGAATATAAAATAAAAGATTACCTAAATAATCTCTCAAAAATTTTATAAAACTGGGGTACTTGTTTGTTTGTTTTAACATTTGTATCCTTTCTAATGAAAGCTTTTCTCGCTAGAAAGTAATGTGTGCTTACTACAGGAAAAACATACTCCTTTTAAAAAAAGCAATACATATTTGTTAAGGAAGGATAGAAAAAAAGGGGGGCAAAGTATGTTTTAATGCAATGGCATTAGTATTCAAACAGAATTTAAATAACTATTAAAGAGGCTTTAATATTAACAACAATGAAAGGTCAAATTTTGAAAATTTTTCATTTTTGTAAACATTTCTAGACTCTTCTTTTTGAAAACTTTTGAATTTCCTATCATTCAGTGTTCAGATACAGAGAATTAACAAATTCTCATGAAGCTGTTTGATGACTGCCAATAAAACAAAATTAAAACTCCCAGTGAACACATTTTTCCAAAAACACTCCACTCTACAATCTCTTACTAGTATCTACGATGTCCCAGACTTGTGCAAAGAATATGCTGAACACAATGTGGGTCTGGGTGAGGAGGCCTGATGAAGTGGAAGAACAAGTAAAGGAAAGTAGGTGTCCAGGGTCATGAGAGTGTGTAGGTGGAGCTATTAATTCTGGCACAGAGCTGGGACAGGGACTGGTGTGTCTAAGAGACTGAATTGGTGTCCAACAGATGGCAAAGAGTTAGAAAAAAAACTCCCACCTAGAAAGACAAGCTCTGATTTGATTTTCTACAACTAGAGTGACACAAAAAAAGTATGTGTCTTCCACATTGGGGACTTGATAACAAAAAGGAAACTCTTGATTATTATGTCAGGATATTGGGTATAAAGCAGAACTTCTTGGGCAATCGCAATCAGTCACCTTACTTCCTGTTAACATTTAGTTTTTGTGAAGAACAGGGTTCTGACTCTCATTCCACCTACATGGAAACTTGTGATGGATACGGCGTGCTACAAAGGCCCCAGGAAAGGCTTCTGCACCCTGGCACGCTTCCTGAACAAGTGGTAAAACGCCTTTTAGTCCTGTTGTTGGATTCTAGCATAACATCAATACAGCAAACAAATTGCTCAAACTAAGGAACACAATCTTGTATCCTCCTTAGGTTAATTTCACAGTAATGCAAGACTTTCCAAACCCCAGTGATAGTCAGTCTTATGAGTTTCTGTTTCTCCACACTGCTGTGGCGATCCACTGACTCAACGTTTCCCTTTGATCTTAGTTAGGTTTGCTTATTTGTGTGTTTAGCTGTAATTTTAAAAAGGCAGCAAGGGTTGCCTTTTTACATGGACTATTTGAAAAAGACTTGGGAGTGGGAGAGGAAATCAACCATATTTTAAAACAGGATAGGTATCTAGACGTGACACGTGGAATGAGAAGAGAGACTAAAAGAGGAGTTGGAACTAAACTTTGAAGGGCCTTGTCCACTACCCCAAAACACTAAGACTTCATCCCGCAAGAAATGATGAGTCTCTGGAGTTATTCAAGTGGACTCTTTATTCGGGGGGCAATAGTGTACAACCAAATACTCTGGTGAAGTCATCCATCTTGGAATCAATTTTATCCCTTCATTTTTGCAATTGTAATGTGCTCTACTTTTTGACAATGTGTCCCCTTGGCCCCTGCCAGCACAATCTACAGACTTGAACTGGATCAGAAGAACAAAAGAGGGAGCACTTAGTTTGTTTCTGCTTGTTTAACTTTTTGAGGAAGAGGAGAAAAGATTTAGGAAAATCATGGCCATCCTGGTGGCACAAGGGGTTAAGTCTCAGCAATATGAAGCTCTCCGCAGCCAGGGAGGTGACCCACATGGCACAGCAGACCTCTCCTGCCTTGACCGCTGCTCCCCTCATCAGTGTGTTTCATCAGTGTGCCTATTTTGCTCCCCACTCTGTCTCTGGTGAGTCCTCTCAACACCACCCCCCACACCTCAGGCCTGCACCCCAGCTCTTGTATGCATAAGTAAATAAATCTTAAAAAAAAAAAAAAGATTTAGTAAAATTGCCTGTAGGAGATGACCTTTATCCAATATCCAGGGTTTATTCATCTTCCTCCCTTCAATGGAAAAAGAATAAAGTAAGGGAGGCCATTCCCTGTGGATGGAGGCATCTTGCTGAGGCAGGCAGGTGTGACTTGGTTAGGGCCTAAGGGCCACCATGGAGAAAAGCCAACCGGAGAGAGGGAGGCCAGGACACCTGGTGCTAGCTCAGTGTGTGCCGTGCTCAATTTATTTAACCTCCAGGAATCTCAATTTCCTCATCTGTAGAATGGGTATAATAGCACCTGACTTATGAAGCTGTTTGAATATTAAATGAGATCATGTGTATACATTTCCCAAGCCAGTGTTACTCCTCTTTCTTTATTTATCTCATGAAACTGTTTCCCTCCATAAAACATTTTAATTGAGTCTATTTTTTCACACTTATATTCACAGTAGCATTCGTAATAATCTAAGTGGCATTATTAGTCATTCATAATAACAATGTAATTAATAATAATGTTAATTGCCATTGATTGAGATCACTAAGTGCTTAATATGTATAATCTCTGTTTATCTAATCTACTCTTCAGAACATATCTTAAAGATAGGTATCATCAGTCCCATTTTATAGATGAGGATAATGAGGCTCAGAGAGATTGTTTTACACAAAGGTCACCAACTAGGAAGAAGCACATTCAGACTCTGGTGTGTCTGTCCAGAAAAATGTCCCAACAGAGAATGCCCTATGTTTGGAGTTCATGTTGGTCTTGGCAGTGTCCCTCAGCCTCCTTCTCAGAAAGAAAACAAACATTCTGAGAGGTTTGCTAACACGCTGGAACACGAACACCCTAGTGAGGGAGAGAAGAGGCAGGCTGAAGCAGGAAGATAGGTCCATATTTGGAGGGTGGGGTGAGGGCCACCCCACTCAGCCTTTTTGCTTGAGCCCAGATGTCCTGGAAGGAGCCTGACTTGACCTGGGCCCTTGAGTAGCCCCAAAGTCACCATGTCTTGGCGAGCTGGTGTGTGCCTCCTTGAGCTTAGGCTTGGGATGGTTCTGGTCACCTGGGGGGACCTCCCCCCTTGGAAGACTAGCACTGCCAAGATGCAGAGCTCCCACATGGGTGGCTCCCAGGCAGCAGAGAGTTAATCTGCTATCTGTTGGGAATGCTTCCAGAGCCCTCCTCCCTGCCCTGTTTGCTCAGGGCCTGGCTCTTCAGAAACTGAAACCAGCTGCACACCAGGTCCCGCCAGCCTTCGTGGGATCCTGCCCGGCTTTACCTTCTATGGGGAGGACCAGGAGGGTTGGGCGGAGCAGAGTCTGGAGTCTGTGCAGGGCCAAGGGACAGCAAAGCTACTGCAGGGGCTCCCCTCTGCCCTCTCTCCTCCTCTGCAGCCGTGACCCCGCCTCAACCAGCCTCTAGGGACCTGCTCCTGAGCCCTGAGGAAGCAGTGGGCGTTAGAGCCGGGTGGTGGGAAGACGAAGATGTGGGCTTGCCTCCAGCCCTCCCTTCACCACCTCAGAGACAATGAGTAAACCACTAAACCTCTGAGTTTCGATTTCTTTCACTGTAAAATGAGGGTAAATTATGCATAGTCCTTGGGTACAGCTACAGTGCCTGGAGTGAGTGCTCTCTGTATGGTCTCTGTTTTCGTATCCTTGCTGTTATTACTGCCTTTGCTGTTATACAGGGTTGGGCAACCTGTTGTGAGGTAGGGAGCTCCCCTGGCTCAGTGTTCAAGCAAAGCTGGGTGAGATGGAAAAACAAAAAATGAGAAGAGGAAGGGACTCAAACTTGCCATGTCCTAATACAGACCGGTTACTTCAGTTACCTGGGAATTTCAAGCACCATTGCACACCCACTGAATCAAAATCCTTAAAATGCAAACTCTTGGAAAAGTATGGCTTAATTAAATAAATCACGGATGTAGGTTGATAACCCTACATTTTTCATCTTCAAAAGACCCTCACTTTATTCCTTCCTACCTAATTATAGTTGCATGGTAGGAAATATTTTGTTGACCAATGTAGATTTATTAACACACTATTTATATTTACTCTCTAAAGAAATTATCCAAGACATAGAGTTCATTCAGTGGTTGTTCAGCAAACAATTTATAGAGCAACTACTATGTGCTAGGCACGGTGCTGGGTGCTGGGTGCTGGTGGAAAAGAAGTTGGACAAGAACTCTGTCCTCATTGGGCTCTCTAGTCTGGAAAGGAAGAGAAGAATATGAACAAGGATTCAGATATTGACGTTGAAGCTGAAAGAATCTTAGCACAAAATGTCTAATATTTCTGCAGTGAGTAGATACAGCTCTAGTCATAAAGACAGAAATCCCTTCTCAAAACACACACACACACACACACACACACACACCACAAGTACATATCACATTGTTACTTCATAAATCCCAAGAATGCAGGGTACTTATATCAAGAACATCTAGGAAAAAGAAAGGAAGAATTTTTGAACCTAATTCCTATTTACGTGGTAGTCTAACGCCCACCACACATGTGAAGAGGTGCTTTTAGGTAGCCAACACTAGGGACAGCACGACTGAGAGTACCAGCTCCAAAGCCAGACTGGAAGTGAATTCCTACTGAACTGCTTACCAGCTGTGTGATCATAGACAATACTTCTGTGTGCATAGGTTTCCTTTTCTGTAAAAGGCCTGGCTACTGCACCTTCTCCACAGAATCTGGAATTCTACCGACAGTACCTAAATAAGCAGACCCTCAAAATCTGAGCTGATGTTACACTATATCCCTTTAGGCCCTTGCTCTCTCGCCCTGGAGTATTGACCTGTCCTCTTTCTCTATCTGGGGACATACAGTAATTAATGCAATGCCTCCTCACTTCAAGCTTTGTTTCACCAAGCAATTTGATGCTCTTTCCACAATGTTCCTTTGTGTCTTCCTCTGCTAGCATCACTCATACTGAAATCATGTTTCTTGTGGGTTAGGTATTAGGCCCCTTCACTAGATTATTAGTTCCTAAAGAACAGAGACCATATTTTACACATTCTTGATATCTCTAGGGACAAGACTGTCCTTGGACAGAATAAGTACTTGCCACGCTCTGCTGAATGAATGATGAATGAATGAATGAATGAGTGAATGAGTGAAGTGACAAGCCCAGGATCACAGAGTTCAAATCTAGGGTCTGCATTCACTTTATTTTGGGAAAATTACCTTCCTGAGTTTCTGGTTTTTCCACTGGAAAATAGATCTGATACTAATGAGGTCTAGGCCGTGGAGTTGTAAGGGTTAAACAGGTAATGTTCAAGATAGAACATCACATCAGGAGTATAACTTTTAGAATCAGATTGTTTAGATTCAAGTCTCAACTCTATGCTGATGAGCTTTGTGATCTTTGACAAGTGTTTAACCTTGCTGTGCTAGACAAACACATCTTAAACCACAAAAGAATACTTTATACCTTGAGTAGACTACACAAAGAACTGAAAAAGATGGTCTTCGTAAAGTTCCTGGTGGTGGGCACAGAGGTGTTCAGTAAATAAATATTAGTTCCTTCCCGAACCTACTCTATACCTGTAGACTCTGGACTCTGATTATCCAAAACAGCTGTTCAAATGCCACATTTTGTTTCTAGTGACTCATGTCGCTTAAGTCCAGGTGGGGAAGTTGACTAGAGAAGTAACCTTCCTTTTGAGTGCTGAGTGAAGTGCTGGGGAACGATGTAGACTGGTTTATTTAATTCATAAAGAAACTTTTGAAAAGGGTCAGTTTAAAGTCAACAAACATGCCAAGGAAATTAAAAGCAAAAGCTAACCCACAATTTCATATATAATAGTCCCTTAGGTAAAGGCATGAATAATGGCATCATCTAAACCCAAATTAGGGTTTTAAAAGCTATCGCTGCAATGATCACAACTGTTTTTGGAACAAATTAAGCAATTAATCAGTATGCAACATCATGAAAATTCCTGAATTTCCTACTGCTTTATCACAATGTTCTAATAAACTCATTATTCAAAATTCTCCAGAGATCACCTATCTTTTACTAAGCCAAAGGGTACAGCAGAGAAAGAAGATATTTTCATTTTGGATCTAGAACCCCATCACATTCACATATGAAAGCTCTGAAACGTCCTTTTTTCATGGGATTTAGCAGATGCTAAAGTGAGGGCACCTTTTGACCAGCAAGCATTTGGCAGTTCAGCCCAGAGAGGAAATCAGGGCAAAGGGGCCCCAGTGGACCAGGAGAGGATGAACTTCACTGTCCAGGAGGGAGAAGGGCAGGAGTCATTAGCAAACCCTGCTAGCTGCCATGTGGGCCTTGTGTCTGAATTTTTGAAGAAAAGAGATAATTGTAACTGTTAGTTTTAACCTCAGGCCTCCAAGTACTGAAGGGAAAGGGGAAGGGTATATAGTCCCAAAACTCTCACCTGCATTTTCTAATCTTTCTTAAACTTAACACATACCTGTCCACATCTTGAGCAAGGTCAAACACCTGTTCCAAGATCTGAGCTCTTTAATTCAGGGAAGAATCTCTCTCTTCTCCCCCACGTACAAGTGGAATTTTGTGTCCCTGTTTTAAGAGTTCTCTCTGAGTTCTTCAATTATATGCCTACCAGCCTCCTTCATTCTCCACCCCCTCCCTTACCTTCCTTGTTAATAGCTTTATGGAGGAAGGTATAACTGACATTCAATAAACTGCAGGTATTTGAAGTGCACCAGTCAGTACACAGACCTGTGAAACCATCACCATCGTTGAGACAGTGAACACATCCATCACCCCAAAGGGGGTGGTTTCCTCCTGCCCTCTTAAGGTCCTTCCTCCTGCCTCCCTTCTGCAAACAACTCCCAATCTACTTGCTGTTGATGTGGATCAGCTTGTGTTTTCTAGAGTGTTTTATGCAAATGAAATGGTAGAGTATGTACCCTCTTTTGATGGGCTCTGTTCCCTGAGCACTATTATGTTGAGATTCATGCATTCCACCTTCACTCTTGCCTGGATGAGAGTCTACCTAGGCAGGAATGGGGCTCACCCAGGGCCCAGAGCTTCATGCTGCACACAAAGAAATACCCAGGGTGGAGGACAAGGATGCTATAGAATGATGGGCGACCTCAGGACTGGTATCAAAATGGATGTGGCTCTCAACCCAAACTCAACCACTGCCAGCTAGGTAGTGAAGGGTGAGTCATCTACACTCCGAGCCTAAGTTTCCTCTTTTGCAAATTGGGGGTGATGACAAATCCCCTTTCTTGCTGGAGAGTTCTGAGAGACTCCACTGAACAGGGAGATAAAGTGCTCTATAAACTGTGAAAGGTCAGTCCTGGGCAGGGGATTAGGTCAGGAGGAAGCCAGCAGCACACTGGGAAATGCCCCAGCTCCCAGGGCTATTTAAAAGCCACCCTGTCGTGCAGGGAAGGTGCATGGACTGGTGATTCTGCACTAAATGGCCAATATGGCTATGCTTAGTAGCCTTTAATCCTGGCACGGTCACTAAAATGTCAAGGTTTCTTTCTCCTCAACCCCAGCCCTCCACCCCTTCCTCTGCAGGGGCTGTGTTTATGTACAAGGCCTCCCTCTCTATAAAGGCAGCCCATCTGCTGGGGGCTCCAAGGGCGACAGGAACAGGAACAGAGGGAGGAGAGAGGACAGGAGAGCCTGCCAGGCCTGGTGGTGGCTTCCTTTGGCCAGGGCTGACAAAGAGGGCTGAGGGGGGAGTAAAGAAGAAGGTACTTATCTCTAGTTAAAAATCAATTTGACCTGTAAAATCACATCAGATCTGAGGAAGTTTCCTCTTTCCTCCCCCCACCGGCCCTGACCTCCTCCCCCAGGAACTGTATTTTTTATTTGCTGTTGTAAGAGAGGTGATGTGAAATGGAAGGGTCTAGCAAAGGAGAATGGCAGCCTCCCACAGCCACAGTCACTCAGTTCCTGTGTGAGCTTGGTGAAGCCACTTGAATTAGCTACCTTTTGTTGAACACCTGTGTGAGCCTGGTGAAGCCACTTGAATTAGCTACCTTTTGTTGAACCCTCTGTGTCAGTCACTACTCTGCACTTTTTAGGTGCTTCTTATTTATTTTTTTAAAGATTTATTTATTTATACATATAAGAACTCGGTATAGGCCAGATGTGAGGGGATGAGAGGATTCACCAGAGACAGATAGGGAGCAGAACAGGCAAATCTACTGAAATACACTGCTGAGGGTATAAGTCGGTGAGGCAGGAGAGGTCTGCTATGCCATGTGGGTCACCTTCCTGGCCAGTGGCTGGTAATAGCTTGACAACACTGTGTCCTTAACTCCTGCACCTCCAGAGAGGCCCTCTAGTTGCTCAAAGCTATAGTATATACTAGCAAATATACTTCCTCTTATTTTACAGTTGCTGAAAGAGAAGTAAGATGCCCATAGTCACCTAGAATTTGAGCCAGAAACTGAACTCAGTATTGTCTAACAACAGAATCCATGTTCTTTTGAGGACTTGAGGACAGCAATTCTCAAAGAGTGAACTTAGTAAGAAATGACTGCCTGATCTATAATGCTCTATGAAACAAACAAAAAAATTTTTTTCTTAAATTTCTTAAACTCTGTGAACAAGTTAATAAGGGGAATGCCTCATAGAGTTTTCCTGTCACAAAATTCCACAATGTACTTTTGTTCCGGGAAGGTTCTGAGAAGTCTAGGAGGAAAAGAGTTTTTCTTTTTTATCCATCTAGCTTTAAGAATTCCTCTAACATTTCCAGGATGAGAGGCTGATTCCCAGAGGCCTGGCCTGCACTTGCACAAATGTACTGATTAGAACAGCACTGCCTGGCAGAAAGACACTATAAGTCATGTGTGAGACTCTGTGTTTTCTAGCAACCATAGGAAAAAGGTAAATAGAACTAAGTAAAATTAATTTTTAAAAATATATTTTTTTCTTTAAAAATATATATTAATGAACTCCAATGCATCAATAAATCAGTATCTGTAAAGACATGATTCATCAGATATTTACATTCTGTATTTTTATTAAGTGTCTAAAGTCCATACTAGCCACATTTTAGGGATTCACTAGCTACATGTGGCTGCTGTCTGCCAAAATGGATAGCACAGGGTTGTAAGATTCTTCCTTAGGCCTGGCTAAGGTCTTCCTATCTATGCCTTTCCCCCATGATCCCTGAGACTCAAGGGTATAAATCTATTGATGCCCAACTCAGGCACCAAATTGGAGGATAAGTTCTGTCAGGCTGTGTTCTTGCATATACCCATCCAGCTGTGATCTGCTGAGGTTGGCTCCCCTTACAAAGGACTTTCAAACTTAAAGTCCTATATATGAAAGACTAATTCTCCTACGCTCTAGTTAGAAGACATAGATCACGCAGGACTTTTAGTTGTCTCATCACATGGTTATTTTATATTGTGCCTACAGACAGCTGCTAATTAGTGTCTAGCCTACAGCAACACCTTTCTACTTCATAGGCCTCAGTTTCTCCATCCGTCAAATAATAGTTTTGAGTTCTTATGATTCAAATTCTTTCTACCTCTTCTTATCCAAAATATTCTCTTTGCCTATCTACTTCCCTTAACTACATCTGAAGTTAGAATTCAGGGATAGTTTTATCTTCCCATCTATCATAATAACTATTTTTTCTGAGTGCTTACTATGTATTAGGCACCGTGCTAAGAGTCTTATACATAGCATCTCATTTAATTCTCTCCACACCCAAGTGAAGTAAACACTATTATTATTCCATTTATAACTGTGGAAACTGAGGCACTGAGTGACTGAGTCATAGGTCACACACCTAGTAAAGGGAACAGCTGAAAATTCCAGCCCAGCCCAGGGGCCTTCTCCGGGTTTCCTGATCCCAGACTGGTAATATGTTGGACCTGAGCTAGGCCCAGATCTCCTATTACTGAAGAGGGACCAAGGGTCTGGGGAAACTGCATTTTTACCTTTTGCTATTGTTATTAAAACTCAGAATGTCCAACTTCTCTTTTTCAGAGGAAGAAAACATTAGTTTACCCTCCTGGCTAAGGAAATCCTACTCTTTACAAGTCTGCTCTCTTCCCATCCCCTTGACCATACAGGAAAGAGGCTGAAGCCCTAGGAAGACTCCACAGGAGACCCGGGGAGCTCAGCCTGCCCCGTCTAGGGCAGGGATATTTTTAGAGCTGGCTGTACTGTTTATGAGGAAGCCAGTCCCCTGAGCCCGTCCTCTCTCTACAGAAGAACACTGCCACCGGCCCCACCCGCCGCCCAGGCTCCTCTGGTCCTTCCTTCCTCTCTCCTGCTGCTCCTTTCCTGTCTCTATCAGCACGTGGACGCCACCAACACGTGGGTGCACTGTCATTACCGCTGTGAACAACTGCCAAGCAAAGCCCAGGGCACAGAGAGCCACTGGGGAGGGCCAACTGTGACCCGGCACTGGAAAAAACAAAAAGCCACATCAATTGAGACGATGACCCTGGCCACCAGCGATGGCCTGGGAGGCCACCGATCACTGCTTATCCCCAGAAACAGTTGCAGTGGCTCCTCTCCTGGGCCACTGAAAGCAAAGGAGAAGATGGGTGTGGTGAGAAGCGTGACCACAGAGCAGGGCAGGAGGCTCGGCTCTGCCTCAGTTCTCACTGTGTGCCAGATGCTCTTAACTGTAACAAGTCTCTCACCCTCCCCAGCCTCCCTTTCTGCAATAGAATGAGTTGGCTTTGAATGTAGGGGCTCTGCACAGTGACTGAATGACTAAGCCTCTTGGTAAGAAAACTGAAGCCCATCTCCGAGGTTGGTGGTGGGTAATAAATAGGATAGAGGGGTGAAGCCCCTGGCACACAGCAGGCACTCACTATAAAGGGCTGTTGCTGATCCATCCCTTATCTCCAGTACTCCACACAGGGTCTGGCACAAAATAGGTATTCCATAAGAGATGTTTCCCTTTATTCTCCTAGCTCAAGGTTCTTTCACCTATAAGTCTATACAAAACCTCTTCCCCAACTATGTAGGAACTTTTGAAAATGACATTTTATTCCTTCTCACCCATCTCTGTGCCCCTGTCCCCCATACTGCAGACATTGGAAGCTCTGTCTCTGAGACACAGTCCTGTGGCTTCCTGGGTAGGCTGCACATGTGTAACCACCTGCACACACACACATACACACACACACACCTGTTCTTGAGACACATCATCCAGACCCAGAGTGACTAGAGCATGCCCAGGCAAGCCAGTTTTCTCAGAGTCTGACCCCAAGGTGGTGGAACTAGTGGGAAACTGGACCTAAGCACTGAGTCCCCACCCAAGCTTCCCCGGATGTGGGTGTTGAGAGCACAAGGCCTCCAAGCTTCTCAGAGGAAGTGCCCTCCCTCCTCCTGTGGACAGCGCAGACTTCTCCAGAGGCTGTAAGAGGTTAAGGGATTGTTATTAGAGATGGCTAATCCCACCATCCTTCCCCCTCCCCCATTTCCCACTTCCCCTCCCAGCCCTTTTCCTTCCCCCTCCTCTACTTCCTCCTCCTCCTCTTCCTCATACCCATTCTCCTCCTCCCACTCTACCCCACAGCTGTGTTTCTGACTTGGTGACAGTCTACTGCATTCCTAATGGGGGAAGTCCCAGCACAGGAGACAGGAGACGGGCACTGACTTTCTCTGTGGCCTCCTACATCCCTCATCCTCCCATCTCAGTCCTTCCACAGAGCTATCCTGGTGGCCTCTATGAGCCAGGCACAGGGCCAACAGCTCAGAGGCATGGCCAGGTATTTTCGTGGGTGGTCAGTTAGCCTGGCGGAGGGCCAGGATGTACTCCTGATTGGTTGGAAAGTTGCATATTCAAAAGATAGCCGTGACCACTTTGTCTTCTCTCTCAAAGTCCTGCATTCACATGTTTTCTCATGTTTTTTTACTGCCATTCTCTGAAATCTTAAATAAAAGGTGGCGCTTTTTAGAATGTTATTATGGGAGAAGGCACCTTTTTCTCCTCTTCCTCGCCAGCAGGCCAAGATAACATGTTGGTTTGAGTTTAGGGTTCAGGTTTGTGCAATAGAGAATGTCAGGAGAGGAGGCTGGAGACATGATTTGAGACAAACCATGCCAGTGACATCCCTGGAAGTCATGCCCTCCTCCTATTATGTCTCTGGGGCTCATGGCTGGAAGGATGGGGACCTCATGGGAAACAGTGACAAGTCTTGTCCCATTGACCCTCCTTTATCACTAACCCTCCCTTTTAAGCCACCTTTGACTTTACAAGCCTGAGAGGTCTCAAGGGGATGTGCTCAATACCCAATCCTCTTCTTCCACATCCACCTTCTGTGCCTTACTAACTTCTGTGCCCTACACACACACACTCACAACACACACACACACACACAGGTTGTGACAAAGCTTAAATAAATAAGACACTGTGGAAGGAAGCCCTTTGGAAAGCACAAGCAGTTCTCCATCTCTGCTTGCCCTGGGCTGCTATTTCTATTCCACTGGGGAAATCCTCACCCGGAAAGCCGTGTTCACACTGGCTCAGGTCCCAGGGCGTGCGCCCCCGCTGAAGCGCGGCTCTCCCTTTCCATTTCCCCTGTTGACTTCCAGTGTGACTGTTGTTGGCCTGCAGATAGACAGCCAGTTCTCTCTGACTTGCCCAGCTGCCAGGCTCAGGTCCTACCTCAGCTCTCTGGGGGACACTCCACTCAGGCCCTGGGACTGATATGAGGCTCCAGGGGGTGCTCAAGGAGCCTCTCCCCTAGCTGGGATCTCAGGCATCTAGGACAGTAGGACAGAGGTTCTTATATTCAGGCTGCAACTCAGATACAATCTGTCATGTCTACAAAGGCCCTGCAGCAAGATGAAGTGAAACTGGTGGAGTGATCTGAGCCACAAAAGGGGGGGTACAAGGGATGAGAGAGAAACCCAGTAAGAGCAGGCAGCTTCTACAAAGGCACAGAAATGCAAGCAAGAGGGCTCCGAGTCTGTGGCGTTCCTCCCCTGTAACCGAGCTGCACTTTTGCTTTGTCCCCCTGCCCCTGCCAAGCCGTCATGGATGAGCAGATCTGTAATTCTCAATCTTCCGTGTTCCCAGTACCCACCTTCTCTTCTCAACTCTTCCAATACTGACTGAAACATGGCCTTTCTGGACTAAACTCACTAAAAGAACTTCCTAACTGGTCTCCTTAATGTCAGTCCCCCACTCCTTCCAGCCCATGCCCTCACCATTGACAAAACCATCTTTCTGAAGTACAAATCTGATTGTGACAAGTCTCTTTTCTGCTTAAATCCTTCAAGGATACCACACATCCTGCTGAGTCAATTCTGTAGCTTATAAATCAGGACCCTTCAGAATATGACCCCATCATCTAACTCTCCTGCTGAGTTTTTCACCTAAACCTACATGAAACATGTGTTCTCGCCACTCTACATTTCAGTTCTCCCAAGAAACATAATATTTCATGCTGCCTGGAGTCTTTCCCCTTACCCTTCATCTTCACCACTTTGCCCTGGTTTTAGAGCACAGATAAGAAGTCACCTCCTCTGGACAGGGTTTCTTTTCCCCCCCATTTGTGCCCCAGATCCCACCTTACATATAATGCTAGCACAGAGGTTCTTGACCTAGCATGAGCAGTCAGGAGCTCCCCGATGTGAACTCATGGTGGGTGGGGAAGGGAAATTTCCATCTTTATATTCATACCTCTACCTAAAATTTAACATTTCCTTCAACTATGAACATAGATTAAAATCCCAGTGATAGCAGCCACACCTGGAATATATCATCAACAGAAATCACAGACATTTCCATAGCACCTTAAAGTTATTGCATATTATCTCACTGTCTATGCTCATCAATACTTCTAAATCTCAATAGCTCATAGATTTATAGATTTGATTCTTTAATGTGCAAAAGATACATAATTACCAAATTGTTTATATATAGTTTATTAATCCTTTTAAAAAATAATTGACTTCTTTTGCATCATATGAGTTTTATTTTATGCATTTTAAAATGTTATTCTGAGAAGAGCTCCTGGGGCCTCAGCAGAGGGCAAGTGACACTGAAGCAAAGATAGAAGGGAACAGGGTAGCCAATCTGGGGGTGTCTGAAAGGTCCCAGATAGAGGGAAGAACAGATGATCTTTAATAAAATTTACTCTCTCCCTGCCTGCCTCGCTCCCTTCCTTCTTTCCTTCCTTTTACTCTTCACTTAATTCTTCATTTAAAAAAGGATTTTCAGTAGAATATAAGGGGCCATGCACTGTATTAAGCCTCACAGGTAAAAAGAGAGTCCTTTGCTTTTAAGTTGCTCAGACTATGTTGACAGAGATGGACAAGATAAACCAACAATTTCAAGGAAGGAGTTACAGGTTTTGTCTGAGAAAGAAGAATATTTCAAGGCACAAAGCCCTCCAGCAGCCTGGTAGAGTCTATGAATAATCATAGGCTCAGAGTAACAACAGTCCCAAATGTACATCTTCTTCATCATCCCCTACTTCATGACTTCCTCACAACTTAGTGAGGTTACGCCCAACCTTATGAATGAAGATACAGATCTCACAGAAGGGGAATAAGCTAGTCACTCAGCTGACAGAGCAGAGATTTGCATCTCAATTTCTTCAGTCAAAAACCTGTGTTTTCTCCACACAGACCTGGATGATCATTCAAGAGGAGGCTGAGCCTGCAGGTCAGATGACCATCGCCAGCATCAAGATGATGGTCATCATCTTCTCCTCCTCACCCTCATCATCCTTCCTCTTCCTCCTCTTCTCCGCCTCCTCCTCCCTCTTATTCATTTTTAGGACAAAAATGTTTAAATTTTAATGAGCATTCATTCTATGTGAGGCATCTTTCTAAGAACCCTATGCCAATTTTGACTCTTTCTTCATCACTGCTTTATGGTACAGGATCAACAATTGTTCCCGGTTTACAGACAAGGAAACTGAGTCCAAGACTCAAGTCCACAAATCTGGTCACAGAACCTGCACTTTTAAAAACTTTATCTTCTACCTCAAAGACTAATTCTTGAAGCCTGCTAGAGACTTCACAATTTAGCACTTTGTGTGTTCCAAACACTATACCAGGTACTATGGAGAACACCTCAAAGAAACACTAACAAAGTTACTGCCTTCTAGATGCGACCAATCTAGAAAGGAAGATTGGATGAGAAATCAGTGAAACTAAATTAGGAAATACAGCACAAATTTCTAGAGGGTAGGGATTTTGAGCTGGACCTTGTGAAAGAGGAAAGGTTCAAGGAAGAATGGGGCTCTGGAGAAATGGGGTTATAGTTGTATTACATGTGTCATCTCAACCAGGCGTAGGAGTAGGTCTGCTACAGATATGGCAATTCCATTAGTGCATCTGGAGAACAGAAAGCATGGATTGAAGACAGAGCAAGTCAAAAGAGAATTGGGACCCAGACCCTAAAGAATTTGTTCTCTGTTTAATAGATGATGCATTATCAAAAGTTTGGGAAGAAGAAAATAACAGAATATGATCTGCAGTTCAGAAGGATAACTGGATAAATGTGAATATGTACTTGAGAAGGAGAAGGCTGAAGAGAGCAAAACTGGTGGATCACTGAACTCTTGCCATGTCATCAACCATCCATAACTTCGTGGCAGTTTTGCAGTCAGCTAGTGGCTGCTCACACATCTGGTGGGTGCTGGCTGTTAGTAGGGGTAATGGAGGTGACGGCAGCCCATGCTGCACCTGTGAAGCTCTAGCCAGCCAGAGGAGTAGGCACTCTCTTCTGACTCCCATACAGATCCTCTATGTGCTGCCAGCTCCAGCAATTGGTCCAGATATGGTCCCACATGCCATGCATGGCAAACTGGACTCTTCCACCATGAGTCATCCTATTGGAGCATTTGGTGAAGAGCTTTTTCCACTCTGATCTAAAGCTATAGAGATGGGAATCTATACACCTCTGTGATATGGAGGAAGATGACTAAAGAGAATGAAGTCAGAACAGCAACAGACCCAGAAAAGGGCGGTGGGAGAGAAAGAGAACTGGCAGGATCAGAGCACCCTGATCCAGACAACCCGCTGTCTCTGGCGTTTGCAATCTGGTTTCATCTTCAAGTCTCGATTGTCCCTGTATTATTCTGATTTAGATCTCCCCTTTGTGCGTAAGCAAGTTTAGGTTGAGATTTTTGTTCCTTATAACCAATATAGTTTTGAAAAATAAAATCAAGAAGTCCATGCATTCAGATTTGAGAAGTGGACATGCATAGCAGGTATATCAGAGGCAGCACTGAAAGACTATAGTAACTAATTTGATGAATCATGTAAAAGAAGGGGTATCCAAGGGGAAGTCCCAGGCCTTTGACTTGGGAGATTGGAGAGAGTGGTGTCTTTAGCAGAAGTAGGCAATCCAAGAGGTAAACTACATGGCAGGGGGTCAGGGGAGGAGGTGGAGGAAGAGGAAATATATTCTTCCACTCATTCATTGAGCAATGATTTGGCAAGCCCTATCTACGTCTGAGGACTAAAAAGTCAGTAAAGTGAGCTCAGGTTGGATCGAACCTGTGGACCATCAATGATTTAGCCATTCGTTTAACAGCAGTCACCAACTATGGGCCATAAGCAAAAAAAACCAGGTAGTGAAGCCCAGTGGGCAACTGGAAAGAGGGCAGAGCTGACATATTCTATCATAAGCATCATCTCCACAGGGATAATTTTGGAAGTTGTGGGAGAGAGAGTTGGAGAACAGAAGTCTAGTTCCACAAGCCTGTTCATCGTGCTTCATCTGTGAGACAATGAAGCTTTGGCCTTTGTGGCTGAGAAGCAGAATTAAAAAAGACAGGTGTGTGGGACTCCTGACCAGGCCCAATCTGAGCTCCCACCAGCCCTACCAGGCAATCCTGTATTTGGATGGCCCTAAATGAGTAGGCTGGATTCATGGAGCCTTGGTTCCCTCAGTTATAAAATGAGGCTATGAACGCTTATCGCAGTGTTGAGAATAAGAAAAGAAGAAAAATTGCATCCATGTAACCATAGACATGTAGTGAGTACCTATAGGTGCCAGATAGCAGGGTGAAATATTTAAATGGAAGCCAACATTAGGGGGTTCATCTGAGAGGAATATGTGAATTTTTTGGAGCTACCACAATAGAGTTCTGAGTCACCTGGAGCAGGCAATCTCTCTCTGCCCGCCACACACCTTTCCCCAGTCCCTACAAAAGGCAATACTTTTTGGCAATTAAAAAAGAAAGAGAAAAGTGCACATTCTGCTGTCCTCTGCAAAGCTATTTTCCAGAGTGGCAGAAAAAGGGCCCACGTGAACCATGCTGTTCTTGGCAGCTGCTACCCCACTCCTCACAGCCAGAGGCTTAAAGCTTTATTTGTGGTTTAAGTTACAAGCAAGGGCGAAAACCCCAGAAAAGGGGGGAGGGAGAAAACATTTTAGAAGTTGAGAAAATTGCCCTGTGTTCTCAAGTTCAGGCAATTTGTCCAAACACCTGAACTCTGTAGATTCCTAGTAGTCTGACTCTGGTTTTACATTCTGGGACTCTGAGACCAGTGTTAGAGTGGGGGTGAGGAGGTTCCACATTAAGAAAATCAAAAAAATCACTTTTTACAAGATATTAATGAGTAGCTTTACTGCCTCAATGGTCACATTGTTGGAGGTTTTGAAAAAAACCCAGGTCCAGGTTTGAGGGTGGTTTTGTTTTGAAGATTGCTACAAAATGCATTTCATAGCCATTTACGTGGAACCTGTGGGTGTTGTTCCCCAGGATCTGCAGTGGAGAACACTTAACATTTTAAGGATAAACAGCTCTTTCAGGTCTTCAAGCCTAGCCTCTCTTTACAGTGACGATGATAATAACGCCCAGAGAACACCAGAAACCTGCCCAAGGCCGCACAGCACATATATGGTAGGAGTAAGTCGAGACCCCAGGTTCCTGGACTCTGAAGGCTTTTTCGGCAGCCTTTGGGGCAGCCCAGAGGTGACATTGCACCTCAGAAACCACAACTGGCTTCTGCTTCGTGTTGACATTTCTGCGGCAGTGACTTTGAAAGCTGCCTTTTATGGTCCTGGCTTTGGAAGGGCAAACACTGTTATCAGTAGAACAACACAGGTGGCGTTTAGAGTTGGGTCCAGGTGGAGCCTGGCAGGAAGGGAGGCCCCTCTGCACAGGCAGACATGACCCAATCACCTGTCTGGGTTCAGAAGGGTGCACAGACCCTCCCTGGGGAGTGGGACAAGAGACCAGTGTGGTCGTAACAGACTTGGCATCAGGGCCAGACAAGATGGTTCCAAGACCAAACGACCCTACTTGCCAACTGTGCAACAGTAACAGGCTCCCTGACCCAGACATAAAACAGGGATAATGCTAGCACAGTCTCAGGAGCCACGTGGCAAGTGCTCGAGCACCACATGTTGCTAATGGCTACTGTATTAGACAGAACGGTCATAGGATTATCACAGAAAGTTCTGTTGGACAAAGTCAGTAGGGGCACTGGGTTTTTGACATTAGCAGCTTGGTTCTGGATCTCACCTGTCTTAACCACCTGAAAACAGAACATTGGCCCAAGTGAGGGCTTGGATTCCTGGCAGAGACACTGGGGCTCCAAGCTCCTGTTTCTCCTCCTTAGGCATTTCTAATACTGCTAGGATTTGGCTTCCAGGTTTGAAGCTTGGCCGGGTGCCCTTCTCATGCTCTCCTGAGCAGAATCCCAGGGCAGGAGGATATGTGAAGCCAGGGCTCAGCAGCCAGGATTGTCTGACATACTCGCTGCTGTTTTTGAAGTCAGAAAGCCTTGAATTCACGTCCTGGTTCACCTGCTCACTGCTAGTGGCCCTGGGTAAGAGCTTCTCTGAGTCTCACTTCCCACTCGGGTGCTCTCTGCCTGCCCAGTCATGTCCTCATAAGGGAATGAGGTCGTGGATGTAGAAACCTTGCAAAGTACACTGTTAAAAAGGGGGAACTTCTACAAGTTGGAATAGGCTTTCTTCTTGCTCTGCGTTTTTCTTCACCAAAGGGATATTTAGATGGAGGCAAGGCAGTTGCCTTTGAATCTCTATAAAGAGATGCTGTACCATGCAGAAGTATTCTTCAGAAGTCTGGAGATCAGAAGAACCTAACATGCTACAGATAGCTTAGAAGCATTCCCTGGAGGAAGCGGGGAGAGGGAGGAGAGAGAGGAAGCATTCTTTAACACCTATCATCTCCTAGATACTGTGACAGTCACTTTCATATGTACTGCAGTTGCTGCTGAACTGATACCAGTTCTGAGTGCTTTACACACACTCATCCCATTCTTCAGATCAGGAAACTAAGGCACCAGGAAGTTAAAAAAGTTGACAAGGTTGCCAGAGGCTGAGGTTTCGATCCCAGTAGTCCGAGTCCAGCGTCAAGTGGATAACCATTGTAACTCAGTCTCATAGGCTGGATTCCCATGCACTCCCAGGCAAGAAAACTAAGGGTCAGGAAAACTGGGAACCTTGAGCAGTATCACAGATGAGAGAACATAAGTTAACAGAAGTTCTCTGTTCTTTAAATGATTTCTTACTTTGGCCATCTTTTTGATGGGTAAAAAGCATTATTCAATTTGTATATAAATCTCGCCTTCTATTATTTTCTTTCTTGAGTTCATATGTTTCCTTTAGGTTCAGACAGAAGAAATCCACTGCCTTGTTCACAAGAAAATCTCTGAGAACAAAGCCTCTGCCCACGCTTAACACAGTGATAGAGGAGGGGTGGGTCTACTCTCCCAACTTCCTCATCTCTTCTCTTCCTCAGGAAAAAGAGACATAGGTGCGTCAACCTCCATAAGGATGACAACATGATTCCCACATTCTGGCTCTCTCTTTTGGACAAGCTTAGGTTTGACTGAATCTGAAAGGGTGCAAGTAGACTTTAACCCCATATTCCAGCCCTAGTCTCACCACAGAAGAAGAACAAGTTCACCTGACTTCATTGACACTATGCTCCTAGCGGTAAAACTGAATGAAGTTCACATTATCTATATCATCACTGCCATGCTTCTTACTCAAGACTCCCTTACATCCTAATTTCCCATCCATTAGTATTTCCTCTACTTGGCCTGCTTTCTTGAGACCTCTATTGGTCACATTCTACTGGGATTCTTGAGGGAATCCCTCAGCAAGTAATTTGGGCAGCAAGTAATTTGGGGAAGTCCTCATATTTGGAACTAAATCACAGGTCCGGTACAAGCCTGGAAAATGCTCTGACCCTTCCAGGGGAACTGGCAGACAGAAGGCTATTTCATAAGGAATCAGACCACTCAATGAATGAAAGACAGCCTGCCCTGGGCGGGGATTGCCGGTGTAGCAAATACTGCTGTGGCCCTTATATGAGACTCATTTTCAGAAAAAAAGAGCTGGGAGTTACATTCATTACTGCATCTATCATTTTAAATAGTGGTTACTAGTTCAGGTTTTAAAGCCTGACAGCCTCAAATTCAAAGCCATTTACTAGCTTTGTAACTTCAGACCAAGTCTTTGAGACTGAATTTCTCTCTAAAACTGAGAGCACTGTGGTACTTACTTCATCACGATGTTGAGAGGATGAAAAGAGAAAGAATAAATAAACAGATTACCCCAGTGCCTTGGCATGTAGCAAGAGTTCAGCATTTGTGATTCCTTCATGCCTTTGTTCTCCCATTCAAGCATTTATTCAGCAAGTGTTCACTGGAGGTCTGTGGGGGCAGTGGGGTGCTGCAGCAGAAAGAAGGCTGATGCCAACGCAAGCCTGAGAGCAGGATCTGGCTCTGATAAACGAAGATGTTTCTGGGGAGCAGTTAAATGTTCTACAGGAACTTTGCTCTAGTTCTGGGTTTGAATGGCTGGGCACTCCACCCACTTTGCAGGCTCCCCTCATCCTTCCCCCCAGCCCCGCCACACACCCCATCTCCTGGACCATCTCTGAGTTTGAAACTTCTCAGATTACTCTCAATGTGACCTTGGGCAGATCCCATAACTCATCTCAGCCTCTGGCACATTTCCCATAAAACAGGTAATAATATCCACTGTGCTGAGTTTTTGTAAATTAACAAACAACAAATGGAAAGCACACAGCCATGCTTGGCCAACAGTCCGTAACTTTTAGCTGTATCCCCTTTCCCCCTCCCTCCGCCTGCCACCACTCTCTTTCTAAGCCTGGGTTAGATGTGGTAGTCAAATGGAAATGAGCTAGCCAACGGGTTGAAATGAGTTTGAAGTTTATGGTGAAAAATAAACACCTGAAACTCCAATCTGGGACAAAGTTATGCCCAGGACAATATAAGAAGATTAGAGAGGGCAAATAAATCTCTGCTAGCTGGCCCAGTTTCCTCATCTGTCAAATGGGTGTAATTTGTTTCTCCCTCACATGAAACAACACAAGTAAGTTAGTAAATGTGAAATTATATGCTGGAAAGTTTATTTCTATGTTAATGCTTTGATTTATACATCGTTTACCCAACAGAACCTGATCTCCTTGAAGGAGGGCCTATATTTTACTCATTCCTCTGTTCCCAGCACACTGACAAAGAGTAAGTCCCAGTCACTGGTGCTTGAATGAACCAATGGAAGAATTTATTTCCTAATTTTATTCATGCAAATATTAAAGAGATGTGTCCTTTTTTTTTTTTAGGTGAAGAGAAAAGTGTGTACAGAGTTCAATGAATTACCAGTGATCACGTCAGGCTTCTTCAAACCTGTTCTGATGACCTTTCTACTAGATTCCATAACTAGGATGCTCTGGTTAAGGTAGGGTGGTACTGTTCTGTTGGACGTGACTCACCCAATTCCATGGGTCACTCAGCCAATCTGTCAGCCTCTCAGCTGAATCATGGGTTGAGGTGAACCTGTAACCTGAGGAGAAAGCTGGGCTGTCCTGTTGGACAGATGTGCCCAGGGATCCCTCAGGCCAGCCAAGCACACAGTCTGGAAAACACCTCATATAGACTGAAGATGGGTTGGGTACAGAGACGTCACATTGGGTCGACTCCTATCTCTTGCAAGAGTGTGTAAAGGACCACACCTAACCAGTCACTGTGCCCAAAGAACTCTAAGTCAGAGCCATCCCTTCTTCTCCATTCTAGTGCCAGTGTCCTAATTTTAGCCCTGATCATCTTTTGTCTTGAGTATGCTCCCAGTCTCCATTCTATTAATCTTCCCTCTAAGGAGTCAAGTAATTTGCTATAGCTACCATTATGACCATGTCATTCTTAAGTTCAAAAAATATGTTCTAGCTCCCCAGTGGGTAGAGAATGAAGTCAAACGTCCAGCTTAACATTACAGACCCTCTTTATTAAACTTCAATCTACCTTTCCAAGTCTTCTTCCACTCCCTACCCTCTGAGTCCTTCACCTTCACCCAATATGTGTGTTTCCTACTCCTTGGGGTTGCCACTTATGTTTCCTCCTCATTGCACTTGTTAATATACTTTCTTTCCCCTTAAAGGTTCTTTTCTTGCTTTACTCAATCTTTTGATCCAAGCATAGAAGTTACTTTCTTCAGGAAGCGTTATCTGATCCCCCTCAACCTAAAATGATGATACTAGTTATGCTTAATGATCATTTTTTTGCCCAAGTCATTGGATTAGTACTTACATGCTTCCATTACCTTGATACTTTTAACAATCTTACATGGAAGTTAGTATTATTGTTCCCATTAGAACCAAGACTCAGAGAGGTAACCCAAATAGCTCATGAGATTTAAGCATCAGTCTGCCTGGCTCCAGAGTTACTTAGTGACTTTGGTCTTACTTAGCCAGTTCTTAGTGAAGCCTAGGCCAATCTTGTTTGGTATTCTATTTTCCTACAAGCTTCATCTACTCAATCCCACTGCAATCTTCCTGAAGATTAGGAACTATTTCTTGTGCCTCTTTACTTCTTTGTATAGTGTTTGACACACATTGTTCTGTATGAGAGAAAGCAGAAGTTACTGAGCACTTCCTCTGTGTTAGTCCTGTGCCCACGGCCATCAAAACACATACATGCATGTTCACATACACACACATATTAATTTATGTAATGTTAGACTCATTTATAGGGCAGAGAGGTTAAATACATTTTCATCATCTAAAATTTTGCTTGAATGCTCTTTACAATCCTTTGCATATGTTTCTTTCTCAAAAGAAAAAGGGAAATAATTTATTTAAAACATGGACCTTGCAAAGTTTTAAAGATGACGCATGCTCCCAAAAATTTAAACTTGGATTTTTTTATGTCCAGAGATAGCTCTAATATCACCATTTCATTTCCAACATATTTGAAGACATTTTTGGTAGATGGTGGTGTTAAAATTATAGTCAGTTGTTTATGACAGAAAACTCACAATAATCATGAGATTTAATTCTTTCACATCTAACAGAAGCCTAGTGATCTTGGATTGGGAAAGCACTCCATAGTGGCAGAGACCCAGCCTCCTTCTGACTTCTTGCTCTACTCTCTATGTACTTTCCATGGTTTCCACTTTCTGCCCCAAATGGCTGCTCCCTCTAACAAGAAGGGAGAAGAGTGGGGTGAAGAGTATGTCCCCATGGAAGAACTTTCCAGAAGGTTCAGACACTGTTTCTACTTTATTCAATGGACCAGAACTTAGTTATATGACAACACTTAGTATAATGGAGGACAGAAAACACAGGCTTCGTTTCCAGCAGCCATGTGTCAGCCAAAAAGCCAGGATTCTGTTGTTAAGGAAGGGAGAGCAGCTATTTGGGGACAACTGCCATCTTCTGATGCAGGCAGGAATGATTTGCTTTCAGAATGTATCTGCCTTCCTAAAGCTGATTGGTGACTGAAAGTGGCTCATGCTTCTGACAGACATTGGGCCCTCTCTAGAAGAGATTAATACACATTAAGAGAAGATATCTGCCTGCTCATTAAAGACCCAATTTCTAAGCCAAATGAGCAATGAACTTTCTCTAGGAAGGTTCAGTTGTGTGAGTTTTGAACAAATCATCACCCTCCCTATATGACCTTGGGCAAGCCATTTGACCCATTAGCCCATCCCTCTATCAGTTAAAAGGATCTAGGATAAAATAATATATACCTTATAGGGTTGCTAGGGGTTTAAAAGACATCACAAAAAAATGAGAAATTAATTTTGATATATTTCATTTAACCCAGTATACCCAAAATATTAACATTTCTACATGTGAACGAATTAAATTGCTAATGAGATGTTTTGCATTCTCTTTTCTGTACTAAGACTGAAATTCAGTGTATGTTTTCCACCTCCAACACATCTCAAGTCAGACCAGCCCCATTTCAAGTGAGTTCAGTAGCCACAGATTGCTGGTAAAGTGAATGGTGCAGGTGGAGACTACTTTCTGTTCCCTGGTTGGGTGCTCCCTTAGCACCCCATTCTTATAAGTGAAGGAGTAATCCTTCATTCACAAGTACCTATTTACTTGACTTATCTGCAAACAATTCCCTTGAGGAGAGGCAATGTGTACCCCGAGGGCCTAACATAGAACCAAAGCAGAGCAGACACTCAATAAATACGTGTTAAACAAATATTATTCATTTCTCTATCCTCCAATACCCAGCCCGGTGCTTGACCCCCAGTAGGTATTTAATAAAGACTTATTAAATTAATGAAGCAATGACCCAGTATTTTAATGGCAAGTGAATTTGCGATTTGCCAGCAGGTGAAAATCAGGCAGTTTATTGCCGAGGAGACAATGGTACCTTTCTAACTCTCAAGTAACACCTGCTGGTAAAGTCAAGTTTCCTTCACTGCCTCCTTCCCCCCAACAGAACTGGAGCCAGATGGGAAACCAGGGGCCTGCTGGCTGATCTTACATTCCGGTAAGATCACACAATGCCTGGCCTGCAGTGATAAGCAAGCCTATCAAGTTCCCACAAACAAAAAAAAATGAACGCCCAGCGAAGGCCTAATTTCTGTGTCTCTCACTTTCTCTCTCAAGATTGACTCAGCACAGGGCAAGGTAAGGGGCTCCAAAAAGCTGCCAGCCACCGTGCAACAGAGATCGAGGGAACTTCACAATAATGCCAAGAACTGTTATAACAACGGGACAAGTCAACCTTGGCAGCACCACTCACCAGCTTGATGACCTCAAGCAACCTGTGTCCCTTTCATGATTGCTAACTTCCTCATGTGGGAGCTGGGAGTGAGGGCACAGACTTAATCTGGCCTTGCAGTGGCGGGGGCCCTGGAAGAACAGAGCTCCAGGCACACAGCTGTGCTTAGTGAGCGGGAACTTGCATTGTTCTCACAGCGACCTGGCAAGGCTCCCCCGAATGATATTTGCAAAGTGAGACTTAGCATCATTTTGGTCTTGAGAATCAGCCACAGACTGGGTGATTTTCTTAGAGTTATATAAAGCTTCCCCTCCCCCCCCACCTTGTGGACAACTAAAACACAAACACTATTTAGAAAGATCTGGGCCGAGTCATCTCTTTGGAGCCTGGTGGCAGGCCAGGAGGCTGGTCACAAAGGCTGCATTCAGCCACAAACAGCAGCCTGATGGGCAGGAGCCTTGTCCCAAACATTCTTGACTAGGCTTGGGGAGGGGAGGGAGGAAGAGGGAAGTGTTACAGGCCTCCAAATATTTGTTGCTCTATCTCCATAGCAACTGCAGTGGCCATAGCGAAACCTTGAAACTGCACATCGAAACTTGGGAGGTGCTACAAAGTCAAGCCTGACTGGGAGAAGGCTTTCTCCTGGACCTTTCCCTCCCTCTCTAACTGAAGAGTTTTTCAAGCTCCTTTCAAAGGGTACTGAGGAGTAGCTATTATGCTGGTGGCATACAGCCTGCTGCTGCTCCTAGGAAAGATGTGTATGCAAAGATTCAACCAGTTGCCCAGGTCAGAATTAACAGACTTGGGCCAAACTGAGCAGCTGGTGCTGTCAGCAGAGCTTTTACAAGCAGGAGGTACTACTGACCATGGTTCTGGCAGAGGACAGTAACACTGCCTACAACCTGTGCGACCTTGGGCAAGTCCCTTACATCATTGAGTCCTTTCCTCAGCAACAACAAAATACAACTAATCCCTAATTCATTAAACTTTTGTTGAGGCCAACTCCAAACTAGAAGCTTAAAACACATGGCTACTGCCCTCGAGATACACACACCTCTACTACAGAGCTGTGTCAATTATTGGGTGTGATCACCCCACATGCCTGGTCTCAGTGGGGACCAGACAAACTATAGCAGTTTCTTCCCTCCACTCTTCACACTCCAGATAAAACCCTGAATGATAAACAGAAGTCTATGTATGTTTATAACATTTTGTAGGGTCAGAGAAACAATCAGGTCTTTCCATCCTCCCACTGGTGTGATGATGGACACCTGTGGAGCTGCAGCATTCCAGGGTGGGCATGTGCAAGTGAGCGCACCTGAGTTTGACACGGGTTTAAATGGGTGGCGTCATGAGGACGCCAGGACCAACAGGACTGACCAACAGTGAGAGCACCAACGAGCAGCAGCAGTAGAAAGGAGCCGAGAGGGTGAGATGCACCGGGGGCTGGGAGGCCTGCCAGCCTCCCGGCCCCACCGGCACCCCTGCCTGCCATGTACCTGGCCACCTCTACTAATAAAAGCATGAAAAGCCACCGAGGGCTCCAAGACTCTCCTTCCTTGACCCATCTGCCCAGAACCATCCCGAACCTGCCCAGTGTGCCACCTTTCCTGCCACTACAATTTTTCTCATATCCAGGATAAATTTACCAATATGGATATAACTGGGAAGGAATTGATTTTTTTTACTGATTTATACAGTATGTCTTCATCACTACATGATTTCCCAACCCAAATATCATTATATTTTCTTAACTGTCTGCTGATTTGGGAACAGCAAGAACTAGTATTGTTCCTGGTGGAAGGAGCTGAGGCACAAAGGTGAAGTGATTCGCCCTGGGCACAGGGAATCAGAGGCAGAACAGGGATTCAAACACACACATTTCTCAACTCTTTTCAGTAAATATCTCCTGAGCAGCTACTAGGTGCTAACATCGTTCTGGACACTGGAGGGAATGTCATGACAAAGCAAATTTCTATTGAGGAACTTAAATTCCAGAGGAGAGCGACAATTAACAATCACACAAATACATACTATATCAGGCAGTGATGAACTACGAAGGAAACTTAAGCAGAGTACAGAAAGTAGCAGTGTGGGCTATTTTCTATAGATCTTCGGGCAAGTCCTTCCCGAGGAGACCAAGAGTGGTGTGGAGCTAATCATGTGGGTGCTGTGGAGGGGTATCAGGCAGGAAGAAGAGGACACCCTAGTGTCCTGTCGTGCAGCGTGTTGGTATGTTTGTGGAACATACAGAAGACCAGCTAGGGTAGAGAGAGGGAGGGGGAGATTGGAAGAGAATGAGGGGTCCAGTTCAGGAGGGTATCATAGGGGCTGAATAAACTAGATTTTACCCTGAGTGACACTGGAGCCATTGGAGGACACAGGCAAAGAGAGCTAACATGATAAGATGGGCTCCCACGTAAGTTAACAGTCTGAAGAGTGGCAGAAAGGCTGTTGTCGTAAGCCAGGTCAGAAAGGTCGGCTGTTCAGAGTGGGGTGCAGTTAGGTAGTGAGAATGGAAGACTCTGGATCTATTTCTAAGGAAGAGGCAACAGGTTATGCTGATGGGCCAAAGGTCAGGGGTCAAGTGAGAGAAGTCAATGATAACTGCGACTTTTGGATTGAGCTGGAAGCTGAAGTTGCCATTTTTAGAGATGGGAAATTCTGAGGGAGGGGAATAGGAGACCACGTTGGGGATAATGGAGAGTTCTCTTTTAAATATGGTATATTTTGAGATGCATGTTGGATATCCAATAGAAAGCAGAAAAGGCATGCAGAAAAGCAAGCTGGAGATATTAATGTGCCATTCTTCTGAGCATTCTTTAAAGTCAATAGCCTGCGCCAACATCCCCAAGGAACTTAGTGGGAATAGAGGAGAGGACCAACCCTTGGAGCATTCCAGTGACTAGGTTAATAAACAGGAAGAGGACCCAGCAAGCAAGCTGTGCAGGATTCACTAAGGGAAGAGAAAATTGCAGCCTCCAGTCCTGGACGTTGAATGAAGGAAGTGTTTTAAGAAAGGAGTAACCCATAGGGCCAATCAGTGAAAGGTGAGGACTGAGAATTGACCTTCAGATTTAGAAAAGGATGGTCCTTCATCAACCCCACAATACTGTTTCAGCACAGTGGTGAGGGTAAAATACAATGATTGGGTCCAAGAGAGGTAAGAGGGGAAAAAAGTGGAGATTTAGAGTAGGCTCAATTTTCTGGAGAGTTTATCTTAGAGAAGGAGAGAAGAGAAGGAAGTGGAAATTAATAGTATTTGTTTTCAAGATGGTTGTCTTTATATGATGTTTGCATGCTGGTGAGAATAACTTGCTAAAAAGGGATAAACTGAGGAAGCAGGAAGAAAAAGGGTCTATTATAGGGGTAATTCCCTCAAGTCAATGAGAGGAGCAGTATTGATTTCAATCCCTGATGTGTCTTCTACAATAACAACATGGCCCCCCAATTCATAAAATTATACATTTGGGGGTAATTTTAAACTGCTTTCAAGTGCAAATGCTTCTTTCAAATACATTGGATAAGCTGATCAGGAGGTGGCAACACTACTGCCCCACAGGTCCTGGGGAATCTGCCTCAGTGAACACAGTGAGCTCATGGCTGCTGCTGCTCTACTTCTGCTGCTGCTGCTGGCTTTCTTTGGCATTCGTACACACCTCTAATTGTAGGTTATTTACATGGCAGGCTCCCATGGTAGATGTAAACTCCCCACAGGCAGCGAATGTTCTCTATTCCCTTCTGCAGGCCCATGACTGGCAAATGTTTGCCACAGGTGCATTCACAAACCACTTGGGAAAGGAAGGAGAAGGAATAAAAAGAAAGATGAGCATTGGATGTCCCTGCCTTGCTCAAACTTCTCAACTTTCAACTGAGACGGGAGGTTAATATTATTTTATAAATATAACTTTGTGACAGTATGGTAAGAACACATTTTCTTCCTAATCTTCTTAATTTTTGAAAAGAGGAAAGAAATATTTATCCAATGACCAAAAGGTCCTACTTCTAGACACAGTCACTTTTTACAAAAAACCAACATAATTATGAAATAAGTTTCCTTTTGCACAGTCATCAGCTCAACCATTCATTTAGACAGTCATGTAAAGGACAGGTTCTTATATAGCAATGAGCTTGCCATCAGTAGAAGTATAGAAGTCTGGATAATGTCTGTGGGGAATCCCAGTATCTAGCAGTCATTAGACTTTATAAGCTATCACCTAGTTCCAATCCAATCCTGGAAGTCAATGAATCCAAAGTACATTATTCTCTAGTTGTATAATAGATAGTTAAGTTTCTGATCATTGCAAAGTAAGTTCATAGAACATTTTATATGAGAAGACATGATTGCATCATACTTAAACATGCAGATTCTAAAATCAGACTGCCAAGGACAAAAATCTAGTTCTACTTATAATCCATACTATGTGCCTCAGTTTCCTCATCTGCAAAACAAGAACAATAACAGTATAAACCTCAATAAAAAAAAATCCACCTAAAGTGAAGCGCACCTAGCACACAGTAAGTGCTCGATAAACATTACTGTTATTTATTCAGTCAACTATGTCTTACAGAGTGTGTGAACAGTACCCTGGAATATGTGGGACTCTGTTCTGGCCAGTGTTTACACATGAAACCAAAGTCAACTCCAGTTAGAAAGACTGGCCTCACCAGACAGAGTCCCTTAGGGACTGAGGTGCTTTGATGGGGGGGTACAGCAGCCCAGACAAACCAGCCCCCCTCCTGCTCCATAAGCACATACCCATCTGCCCTGGTTGGGCAATGTGCAGAAATGTTTATGGCGACCTCATTTGTTTTCCTTTCTGTTACTGCTGCCTTCCAAAGGCCAGAAACTGCTGAAATTAAACCAAGGCAGGGGCCAGGGGAGTAGACAGGGCCTGGGCCAGGGCCAGGAGTAATGAAGTGGAAAATGTTCACACCACAGGCAGCATTACAATGCACCTGTACAAATAGAATGAGACCTGCCCACCCCCTTCCCCCCGGGGGCCCAACTGCCTCAGAGCCTTCTCTTTGCAGTTTCACTCTCTCCCTTGCCTGATCAATGCATAGGCCTACAATGAAGATAAGAAACAGAGTGATAGGAAAGTGGGAAAATGGGTAGGAAGTGAACAAAGAGATACCCTTAGCCCAAATGTTTCCTGAAACTTCTGGTGAGCTCTCTAGAGACCTGATCACCTAAAACGGGGGAAACGCAAACTTAGTGTCAACTATGTGCCAGAATTAAAGCAGGAAACTTTCATATACCTTTGCTTCTTTGACCTATCTAATATGATTTTGCTCCATTTCACAGACAAGGGTGTCCAAGGAAGCAAAACTAGCAGATAGTGGCATCAGATTTCAGATTTGAATCTAGATATCACCATTCTTGCTTTGTAATGAAATGACTCAGAACCAGAATGCAGAGCAGCTTTCTCAGAACCTCACAGCAGAAACCCAGACCTCCAGAGCTCTCAGTGTGATGGTCACTACCACACCCTTAAACGGGCAAGGCAGTAAAGATGAAGGGATTGGCTTTCTGAGAGAGAGCAGTGAGGGGCCATAATTCTATCATGATAAAAGACAGAGAACATACAACCATCCTTTGATCAGCGTTTGATCATCATATCACTGTTTTTGAAGCAATCTCTGAGTGAGTCTGGGTGAGTCTCCCAACTAATTGAGACTCAGTTTCCTCATCTCTGAAATGGTAATTCCATGATCATTAGGTGAAGTGATCTGTCTGAAAGTTCAAAGAGCTGGTGCTTTTCACGGCCCTCAGGTTTTACCTGCAGTCACAAACAACTTCCATTTCTTGGAGCAACCAGAAGCTTCCTCTGTACCACAGGGGAAAAAAATAAAAGTCAAAAACAGAAGGTTACTAATATTAACATTTACTACAGGGGCTCCCCTTTTATAACCATCTTCTCTTGTGAAAGTTGTTAGGATCATACGATCAAGCAGAAATAAAAATGCATCCCACAAAGCAAGAGTCTGACACACACTAGGCCTTCAATAAAGTCCTCGATTGATTTTCAGCTCTTTGCAGACCAAAACATGCTCACTTTTAGTCCTCTGGCATCATGTCTGTGCTCACAATAAATGCTCAATAAATGTCTGTTAACTCTGTTAAGTACTTTGGGAGCTTCTAATGTTATGTCCCTAACTTTCTTATTTCCAGTTCATCTGCAGCCAGCACTAAGTCTGGTCTTCTCCACATGCCAAGTGCTTGATGCAGGGATCCAGGACTTATCTGACACAATTCCCCCCACAGAGCCATTTAATTGTTTCAAAGAGTTCAGCTTCATCTCATTCAATGTTAGGAATTACTTTCATTGATGATGTTTTTGTTGTTGCTATGGATTTTTATGATTATGGCTGTTTTAATTGAGGAGAACATTGAAAGTCTGTAATGCATAAAAATCAGGATTGCCATGTGTTTGTAAAGCCCTTTGCACTTTTTCCTACTCAATAAGTTTTCGATAGCTTCCCACTAATTGCCAGTAGGTACAAAGGATTCAGTGCTCCTGGAAAGACAAACACTGCAGTAAATACAGTTCATCCATTGTGACTTGTAAAACAAAAGAAATAGGTATAAGGAGAAAGATAAGCTTGGTGCAGGGGTGGGGATCTGACCTGGGTCTGAAGCCCATGAATAGATTCTTTGGCACTAGCTAGATCTTCTGAGCAATCAAGTAGCTCTGGGTGAAAAAGAGTCCAATCACACAAGATCTGCTTCTCTGCATTTAGCACTTAATTATACTCTTAGAATGGTCCCCTTATCAGACACCATTCAGCCTTGTCATTTAAGTTCCACGTGAGTATTTGCATAACAGGAGCTGAAAGTTTGTTGACCTATCAGACCTGAATGAAGTCTAGTCCTGAAACTAGAACACAGAAACTTCTTAATGCTAGAGGCAAGTCATCTTCATTTCAATCTTTATATCTGCACTTTAATTTCTACATACTTGCAGCAGCTGACTCCTGTGAAATGCAGAGGGTCAAGCATCGCCCAAGGAGATCTTCCCTACTCCCTGAAGTTAGCCATACCTTTGTGCTTCCACTGAACACCAAGTCTCAGCCACAACAGCAGCCACCTCATTACTTGTCTTCCTTCTTTGTTCTAACCTTCACAGAAAGAGAGCACAACTCAGACATGTATACTTTCTCTTGTGCCTGCACCATAGAAGGTCTCCAGTAGATACATGATGAATGAATGAACAAATGAGTATACAGTTTCCCCTAATGGAGTTGAATTTCCCCAGATGGATTTTAAGTAGAAAAATATCAAGGCTATCAGCCTCATTCAAAGAGGACCACAACCAACTCCGGAAATTACTTCCAGGATGGTTACTTAATTTGAGGGATCCAGGGCAAAATGAGAATGTCAGGCTCCTTATTCAACATATAAAAACTTTGCACATGGCAGCAGCAGAGCATTAAAGAAACATGGTTGTGGATGTAGGATTGCATGGATTGCACCATCCCTGGATGCAAGTTTCCTGTCATGGGGAGACAAGAACTAGAGGAAACTTTGGTGTGCACATTGTCAAACAGCTCTGAGCAAAAGATCAATCAACAGACTTGTCTTGTTAATCAATGACAATCACTCTCCTCACTCTTACATTTTCATCAAAAGTAAGATAAGACCTAGGTGCACCCTCAGACTGCCACTGCAGACTCCCTACTCCATTGAATTGCCTAGAACTGTGCCAATTTCATGGTGCTCACTCACTATATGTTGCTGATCTATAACACATTACTTTGTACTATGTAATTTTTGTATTTCACAGCATTTCTCCATGTCACCTCTTCAGACCATAACAGAAAAGCATCGTTTTTTTCCATTTTACATGAATATAAAGTCAGACCCAGGTAAGTGTGGATGTGGCCAACTCACACAGCCAGTGAACTGCCATCTAGGTTCTCCTGGTGCCAAGTCATTCCATGATTTATTATTTGGCAATAAATAGCCAAACTCCACTTCTATACAAGGGCCCCTGCTAGGCCCTGCGTATTCCACAGTTCCTGGCCTTAGGAGCTTATGTTTTATTGGAAAAGGTTACCTAATTAGCAAGTTCTATAATACCATGAAATAAATAAAATTAAAACAACAAAGAAAGAAGTAGCATAGAATGCTAAACTCTACCTATAAGAACCAAGGGAAACTACACAGAGAAGCAACCTTATAGAAGGTTTTAGAGGATGAAATTGAGTATTCCTCATCACACAGTTGAACTCAACAGACACAAGGAAAGTCACATGCTCCCCTGAGTTCTCAGAGAATTTTGCTGGCAACCCAGGTGATTTAATTCCACCAAAGGGAACCACAAGCAACAGGGAACCATTTGGAAAGACCAGTTCCCATTACAAGTGATCCTAGGTTAGGAGAGGACCAGGAGTTAAGAACTTCAAATAAGAAGTGCTCTCTAAACACTGGACAACTGTAATGCACCTGCTTTGGACAGCACAGCCACCCTGCCAGGTCAGTGGGGCAGGATCTTATTTATGGTTCAGAAAGAGCATCACAATGAGCACGTCTAGAACCTGTCTTGGGCCATCTACTAGCAGGTATCAGAAAACATGGGACTTGCCTCCTCCTTCAAGGAGCTTCCAATCATCCCATGAGGAAGGTAAGAGTCCTGTCAAGTAGTCAAGGAAAAGGACCTTTCCATTCTTGGGTGACTTCATCTTTGTACTTCAGTTTACCTCCAGGGCAAATGTGATTGATAATGTCTGCTGATTGCCTGATAATCATAATAACCTACCTAAGATATTACCTGGGGAACTCTACCTCCACAACAGATTTCTATCAAACACAAATCCCTGTTGGCCAACAGGGAGTACATTGCTATAATGAGTTTACATCAGATAGACCTGTGTTATGAAAATAACAAGTAGTCACAATAGCATTTATTGTATAATTAGAAGCAGCACAGATATGGAAATGGATGATCACATTTTAGCTTTGGACTCAGCCACTTATTAGCTGTAAGTGCGTGCCTAAGGTACCTTGGCTTCCATTTCCTTTTATGGAAAATGAGTATAAGGTTACCAACTTTATAGGGCTGTTATGAGCCTGAAACAATATGACAGATGTAAATGTAGCTTTTAATTTATAAAATGCTACAAAAACATTGGTTTTTATTTTATTATTGTTAGTGATATTATTCCACTACAGTCAGAAGAAATTTTTATATAATTAGAATTACAAACTTATATCCTTACTACTTGTGTAGGGTCCGTCCACATTACTTCTCGGAAACAGTCATATTTAGGCAGGATGAGTTTAAAAGTAAATCTCTCCACCCATTTTTCAATCAAGTTGCTTGATTTTCTTGTTGCTGAGCTGCATGAGTTCTTTGCATACTGTGGATAATTAATGCTTTGTCAAATGTATGATTTACAAATATCTTCTCCCATTCAGTAGGTTACCTTTTCATTTTGGTGACGGTTTCTTTCACTGTGTATCATTTTGTTGGTTTGATTTAGTCCCATTTATTGATTTTTGCTTTTGTTTCTCTTTCCATTTTAAGTCGAATCCACAAAGACAACACTGGGGTTAATGTCACAGAGCTCAATGCCTATGCTTTCTTCTATGTATTTTATACTTTTAAGTCTTAACTAAAGACCAAAGCAAAGGACAAAGGACAAAAGTAGGTCAAATGGATTCAGTTTTGAGATGTAGAGCAGGATGAATAATATAGAGGCAGGAACAAGAGGGGAAGTTTGAAAAGACATATTCTAATGTACTAATCAAGAGCTTTGTTTTCCTTAGTTATCTGAATTTTTTATTTTTCTATAATAAGTATATACTTCTTTTGAAATATAATTTACAAAGTAAGTAACTCCAACACATGCAAACTGGTAGAATTTTTAATTGGGAGGGACCAAAATTCCCATCTTACATCACAGATGAACAATACAGACACAAAGAAAATATTACAAGATCTAAGGAAAGTTGTCAACATCCCCAAACAGAGGCCAGTCTCATAGTTCCTTGTCTCCCAGACAACTTGTATCTAACAGTGAAAACCAAGACTTGCATAAAATGCCACAGTTTAATATATAAAGCATTAAAAGGTCATTAGCTTGACATAGGTAGTGTTATGCAGGTGTAGGGGAAAAAAATCACCAGTATCTAGGTAAAGAAATCAAAGAAGTCTTCCTGAAAGAATGAATTATGAATTGGACTTTGTAAGGCATACAGATGAACAATTCAACAGTGAAAAGAATATGAGCTCTTAGTTCAAGGAATGACAGTTGTTTACTTTGGTCAAACAACAGCATCTCCCTTTGAGCCTAAGATTCTTCATCTGAAATCAGGATTAAAGCTACCCACAGGGAAGAACTATTGTTAGGGATAAATTACACAAAAACAAAAGTTTTCACCCAATATTCCTACCCCAGATGATTCCAAATGATATTTCTAAAAATGAATGCTAATAAATCAACAGCAGAATATTTATACAACATTCTATATGTATTCAACAGGATGCTGAAAGCAATTTAGTATCATAAAATTGCAGTTTTTCTTAAATTCTAAGATGTCATTAGTTTTAAGAAGCACTCCTGATTTAATAACTTTTAGGTTGAAGAAGGGAAAGAGAAAGTAAGATTACACACATGCACATATCTGTTGTCAGATCCATATTGATTTCTGAAAAATTATATTTGAAAGAAAATGTATGTCTTTGAGTTTGAGTGCAAAGAAAACGCTGGAAGTCCTTACCTTCACATTGCTTCCAACCCACAAGTGTAGACCACATATTCAAGCATTCTTGGCCAGTTTTAAGTATTACTGTAGATAGTCACCATTTGGTAGCCTGCAGAAGTGCAAATAAAGTCAAGTCAGATCAACTTAATCTCAGTAACATGAACTAAGCCTCTGTGCCTCCTGTTAAGCTGAGTGCTGTGGAAAGAACTGATGCCTTGCTCACCCCTGCTTTCCCCCACAACCTTTGCAAACCAAGGGCCATACTGAAGGTGCATTGCCAAACTGATTCTACTGTCCAAGTAAAATTCAAATATTCATACAAATGAAACAGAATGAATCATCAGGCGAATGGTCGGCATAGATACTGCTTCTCAGTATCTATGGTGAAGGATCAAGTTTTTATTCTCAGTCTGTGGCCATCCTGATGCTTCAGTAAAGTAAAAAGTCACATAGTTGGGTGCCATAGTGATGTCACATTGCTAAAAGTTTTCTCATCATTCAGTCTCAATTCTCTCTCACATCTCGGCACAAACCCATAACAGCTTGTATATTGACACCAGTTCATATACCACACTTTGAGTAGCACTAGTCTATATAATTCAAAACCTTCATTACTGGAAATCTCAGAATGACAGGGAAAACCAATCAGTTGGCAAGTTTTGTAAAGCACTGAATAATGATGATGATAAAAACATAATTCTTTCAAGAGTTTCTTATGTGGAAGGATAATGATTAGGAATCAGCAAGACACCGCTGAACAGCATCTCTTCCTTGAGAAGACTAGTGTTTAGTGGGTGAGACTGTCCAATGCACCCCCTTTGTTCTTTCTATCCATAGCTTGAATGGGGTAAGAGAAGGCACTGGCAATAGAAACCATGGAGACTGAGTCAGACAGGGCCAGGTAGAGTCCCTGTGCCATTTACCCTCTCTATGAATTAGGGTAAGTGATGCTCACCTCTCAGCACCTCAACTTCCCTATCTGGACACAGGGGACCTTCCTTAGCCTGTGGTAATGTAGGTTTTAGATGGATGATGAATTACTATAGAGTCAATGTCTTAAAAGACAATTGAGTTGGTTTTTACAGGCCTGAATCAAGAATACCAGCAGAAAGAAAAGTTCTGATGAGAGTCTCTGAATAGCAAAAGGTCTTAAAGTTTCTATCCTGAACATCTGAAGGCCAAAAGATGCTGGTCTTAGAGGAGAAACAGTTCAGTGACAATAAAGCTGCTTCCATTTCAGGGGAACTATATTACAAGGAATATAAGAGTTGTGTTTTGGGCCTCCCTGGTGGCGCAGTGGGTTAAGCAACGCACTATGAAGCAAACCTCAGCCACTGCAGCACAAGTTCGATCCCTGCCTCCGGCCAGGGAGGGGACCCACATGGCGTGGCAGACCTCTCCTGCCTCGCCCCTGCTCCCCTCAGCAGTGTACTTCCGTTGATCTGCCTGTTGTGCTCCCTGCTCTCTGTGGTGAATCCTCTCACCCCCCACCCCCCCACACACACACCTCTGGCCTGTACCCCAGTGCTTGTATGCATAAATAAATAAATCAAAAAAGAGTTGTGTTTTTTTTTTTAATCTGTGTAATGCTAACACCTAGAACCATAGTAAGTCTGAAAAATTATAGAGAAGCAAAGATTCTACAGAAGGAAGTTTCTGACAATCAGTTTTCCAAAGATGGACCAGCTGGGCTGGAAGTGAGCTGGCACTGTTGTCTGAAACCTGTATTCGCATGTCAAGGTGGCCCTAGCATCTAGGATTGATCTAGGGACTGCTAGGTATCTTCTGGACTGACTGTGCTAACAACTCTAAAATTCCATGAAGCAACTTTCTCACTGTGGGAAAAATTTCCTCAGTTTCCTGTTAGTTTGGGTATATAAAGTAAGAAAGCTGGTGGGGTAGGGGAGAAGATGTCAATCAATCAATCAATCAAACAGAATTACTGAAAATAGGGTATGCTGAAAAGTAGTCCTAATTGCCCTTATAGTATGTGGTTAGCCTTATAGTATATGAAACATCTTCACACTGTCTCACCCACAACTCCAAGAGGTTAAGTATTTTTATTACCTCCAATTTGCAGAGATAAAGCAAAGGTTCAGAGAGGTCCCTAGTTCAGCAAAGAACTCATGGTCAAAGAACTATATTAAAGACATGGAACTCAAATCCAATCCACTGGTTCCATACCATGCTGTTCTCCCTGCTCCTTCCCCTAATCTCCTCCCATCATTTCCAAGACTCAGTGTGATCATCCCAGGTACCATCCCTACCCTGGCACCTACACTGCTTGTAAAGGTCATATGGGGCAAGGCATTTGAAATTCCTTAAATGGTTGGAATGCCTTCCTTCCTCTCACCCTCCCTTTCTCCCTTCCTCTCTTCTTTCCTTTTAAATGATGTTCACTGAATGGATCTAATGTTCCAGACACTATGATAGTCACTAGGGATGCCAAGTACATATAATACTGTCTTTACTGTCAAGGAACTGCTAGGCTGACTGTGGATACAAACTAACTCAGTGCAATTCACAAAGTGTGTCAATTGTGGAAAAAATAAAAATATGTATAATGAAGACAGTTCAGAGGGTGACTTCTTCAAGGTGGGGAAGAGGGATGGCTAGAAAAGGCTTCCTGGAGAAGGTAATGTCTGAACTAAGCTGGGAAGATAGTACTGGGAAGGCTTGGGCAAGGAGATGGGGGTACTCGAGGGAAAATGGCACATTTACCAGTCATGAAGATTTGGAACACTATAGCATATTCAGGGGCCTGGAAGTAAAGCAGTAGAACTGGGGTATTGGTAAGGACCAATACCCTTGGTCCTTGGAAGTAAAGCAGTAGAACTGGGGTATTGGTAAGGACCAATACCCTTGGTATTGGTAAGGCTAGGAGTGGTGAAATTTGTGACTAGAAACTTCAGAATGGATCAACAGGAAGACTCAATGCCAGCAAGGAGTTCCATCCAAGGAGAGATATCATTTAGGTTTCAGAACTAACAATTGGCAACCACAGTGCAGAACAGATAAGAGAGACAGGTCATTCTGTTCTCCTCTTCCATTCCATCTGCATATCCATTCTTAGTCTTTCCCTACCCTGTTCCGTGCCTAGGAAGGGCTGGCGCCTAATGACCAAGCTTCTGGGTTCAACAGTAGCACCAGTAAAAAGAAGGGAAGTGTATAGAAGAAATATTCTGTGATTTTTTTTTCCTGTTGTCTCCCTGCTTCTGCATAGCCCCTCCAGTATGTCCCACTGGGCAACACTTCCTTCATAGTTCTAGAGCTTATTGCAATTTGATATAGTTCTTTCTTCTTCTTCTTTCCTTTCTGTCCAGCCTTTGCTAGTCTTTGGATGTCTCAGCATCCCTATGTAATTCATTCCTATGTAATTCATTCATTATTAACTCTTTGTTTGAACCAGTGAGGTGAGTTCTGCTCTCTGCCATGACCCTAGCTGATATAGGGGTCAAGGTTAGAGAAACACCTCTAGACAGAACATTGCAGTAACCTGAGAGAGGAATGCAGAGTTAGAAGAAGAGCCAGCAGAGTAGAGAATCTTTCCAAGGAGGATGTTGTTAGTCTTGATGTCAGCCTGTGCAGAGAGGAAAAACCCTGGGGACTGAGTGGATAAATAGGGTACTTTCCAAAATGGAGAATTCAGAAGGATAAATCCAGTGGACTGATGAGGTATCCATGGAACATCAGGAGAATTTGTCCAGAAAACCACTGGATCAAAGGATCTGGTCTAAAAGTTTAGTCAAGATATCAGTGCCACAGAACTAATAGCTAAGGTTCATGGACAACAGAGAAATGCACTAAATTCATCACAAGCTCATCCCATTAGTGTTGTCCTAATAATTATTGATATATTAAAAAGCAGAATTATAATGACCCAAGATGTCTGTTCAGAAACTGCCTACCTGTACCTTCATTAATCCCCACCCCCCCCTTAAAAACAGGGATTTGTTTTTCAAACCCACAATTTCCCTGGCGTTTCATTTAGTCATTCCTATTTTTCACCACCAGATTGTTTGCTGGGAAAAAAGAACAAAAACAGCAACAGATGTCTTTGTTTTGGGGTTTTGCAAAACTCTCTGGTTAAGATAACACTTTCAATTAAAGAAATTATATCATCCAAATACCATATGCCAACAAGCCCTCATTTGCAAAAATCACCTGCTTTCAGAAATTGAAGAGTCCTCTAGAACTCACTTAGCTGGGCATCTAAACAGGTCCCTTGTCTAGTCTCTTCCTGATTCTTAAAACTTCAGTTCAGAAGGCAGTTCAAGAATCATCCTCTGGTTAGTCCTCAGAGCTCTGTAGACACAAGCAGTTCCTCAGTCTTCATTCATGAGTGTGTGTGTCCAAGAGGGCCGGAGCACATACACACACACACATGTGCAGACTCATACATACCCCTGCTTGTCTGTATATAATCTACACTATTAATTTTATATCAGGCCCTGGCATAAACAGCTGTGGAATAAATTAATTTATCCTATCTTTGTTATTTCTATTGCTTCCCATTATCTTAGGTTTCTGTGCCACATGGTTGCTAAGCACTGAAAGTACAAAGATAATGAAAAAGAATCCCTGTCCTCAGGACACCCAGAGTCTAGAAGAAAAATGAACAAGTAAAAGGCAATTTCTAATCCCAGGAAGAATATAAACTTTGAAGGGGAAGTACCAGTCTAAATGTCCTGTGTAGCCCCCTTTTTATACAGGGCCAGGAACTCAGTAATCATTCAGTAAATGTCTGTTGGATAAAATGTTTGTTGAAAGAAGTATACCCTACCAAGATAAACCAGTATCACACCACAGAAGCACAATGCTAAAACTGAGGGGGAGTGAGGTGGGAAGGATTCATGAAGCAATGGGATATGAACCAATTACTGGAAGAAAAGAGAAACACAGACCTGCTAGGCTGAAGAAACCACTTCAACTAATGCATGGAATCATGACTTACTAAGTGACTTTCAGAGTGATCCAGTTTGGTCACAACATCAAGTGAGAGAGGACTCTACATGGTCTGAGTACCCTAATACTTACTTAGTGTCTAAGCTGGGGACAGACTGGGGAACTGCTATAAGCTGTGACAAGTGGCATCTCAGCAAGCTCAAACCAACTGTAATATGCTTACCTGACTCTATTCTGGATTTTATTAAAAAGTTTCCTCTTCCCCATTTGACTTAAGCAATTTTAGAGTGGGAATTTGAATTCAATATTGATTAAATGCTCTGCTACTTGCATTAAATTCTCTGCTGTATATTCCCTATTTGCCCATCTAGAACTACTCTCTCCATTCCTCTATCTGTCTCTGTGACCTGGGACACTGATCTTATCGATGACTTGAATTGGCTCCCTTTCTCTCTGGCTCCCAATGAGAGTTGACCTATAGAAACTATCAGCAGGATCAGAAAGTAGAAGAGTAAGTTGGGTATTTGTTCCACTAACTCTCTGTCTCAGGTTGCTGTATATTGACTGTATTTCTCTACCAAAGGTCACAGTTCCTCAAAGTCTTTATACAACTACCCCCTTTTCTGGTTCCGTAACTGCTTCTTCCTCTCACCCTATCAAGTCTGGGGATAGTAAAAGCTCCCTTCTGTTCTAGCCTTAGCATTATCCTTCACTGTTTTCTCTAAGCTTGCTTGTAATTCCTTAAATAATTATTCTCCTCAAATTGCGCTGTTTGAGTGTGCTAAGACTCATACAAATACCTCCTATTCAAGCAGAGTCTGGGGTGCTTACCATACATTTTTCATGTAAATCTGTCAAACAAATATTCAGGCACTGTTAGTATTTCCATTTACATATAAAAACCTTAAATTCATAAATTTTTGATAATGGTAAAGGCCATCTTCTGAACTTAGACTCCCACCCCCCTTTAGAACATACATAGTGCGCGCCAATTCCTTGACTGAATGTATGAGTGAACATGGTTTGTGAATGCTAGACACAAGAAAAAGAATTAACAGAAACATAGATTATGAAGAAAGGTATAGAATACTATGTTCACAGGTGACATGATAGTATAAATGGAGAGATATTCCATGCTCATGGATAGGAAGACTCAATGCCATTAAGATGTCATTTCTTTCCAACTGTATCTATATATTCAGTAAAACCCCAATAAAAATTCTAGCAAGTTATTTTGTGTATACATACAAATGATTCTGAAGCTTATAAGGAAAGGTAAAAGGTCTAGAATAGTTAACACAATATTGAAGAAGAGTAAAGAATCTAGAGAAGAGATGTTAAAATTTATTATAAAGCTATAGTAATCTAAAAGGATGAAACATTGGTAAAACAGAGAGATCAATGGATGGATTAAAGAGCCAAAATAAGACTTACATAAATACAGTCAATTTAACTTTGACAAAGAAGCAAACCAATACAATGAAGAAAGACATTCTCTTCAACAAATGATGCTAAAACAGAATATTCACATAAAAAAAAATGAGTCTAGACATACTTTACACCCATTAAAAATTAACACAAAATATACCATAGACTTAAATGTTAAACTAACAAATCACAACAAAAATGACCCTCAGACTCTTGGAAAATGTAGTGGTGACCAGAGAAGGAGAAGTTGGGTGGGAAGAAAGGTAAAAGGCGTTGACCTAACAAGTGGGAATGGGAATACAACATTGGTGGTCGGAGAGGTGAGGCTTACACAAACATAAAAGGGAAGATATACCCCCAAAATTTATATAGTTTCATAAATACAAATCAATGGTAAATGATAAATTGCATTAATATAAAATAATGATAGGTTTATTTCATACAAAAAATGATATATTTATACATATATAAAAGTATTATATACATATACATGTTTTGATTTGCATTTAGATGTTGAAAACCCATAGTCTCAAACAAGTATATTCTTCATCTCTTACAAATTATTGCTCCAAACATTCACACTTACAAACATACATACAATTCCTCCCTAAAGTTACCAATACTTGAATACTTTTTGAACACTTACACTGTTCCTATTCTTTCAACAATTCAAAATCTCCATTTTGGAGACTGCCAATGGGAGGGATGTGACAAGAGGAAGATAGAAAAAGATGTACTGGAAAACAACCACAGCTAGCTATGTTCATCTCCCCTATCTAATTGCATTTTTAGAGAGAGGGCCCACAACATAGGCAGAATTTCTATTTGAGCTTGATGAAGTTCAGAGACGTTAACGACCCTTTTCAAGGTCAAGCAACTGGTAAAGAGTGAAATCAGGATTTGAACCCAGGTCTTCTGGTCCCCAAGTGTAGTCAGCCCTCCCAGTGTCTCATGAGAGTTTAAACCACATCTGCATCTAGATCAGTAACTCATCTTACACTTTACTGGAGGTGTGTTTGTTTTCCTCTGTAAGCTCAACCTTCTTCGACTAGAAGCAGCAAACCAAGACAAGTGGTGATTCCCATTTAGGAGCAAGCACAGGTTTTCCTGACTGGCCTTGCCAATGCTCCATCTCAGTTGTTTCTGGGGGAAGGGAAAACTCCACATTAGTGGAATTTCAAAAAGAATGTTATGGTGACAAAGAGGGGAGAAAGCTCAGACAATAGGTGGAAATGCTGAAAGATTCCCTTTCATCTCCTGAGGGCAGTTTGGGCTGCGCATGTCCACTCCTGGGAACAGAATCCAAGTGCAAAGGTTCCCTGCGATGAGAAGCCCACATTTTGTGAGTGCATGGTTACTCTTCCTTCCGTTTTTTAAAAATATTTTTCTAACCAGGTCTCCGGAATTGAATATAAACACTGCAAGGGTTGCTTCATCCTTTCCAAAACAGCATTTCATTCTCCAGTCTCTATCTAACACCCCTGTTGAGAATTTGAGTATCTAGATAAATGGACCCATGGCTTTGAAATCTTGGGAAACAGAAGTGTGACATAACAAAACACATAAGCTCTCTTCTGGCCCTATTTTATCTCCACAGCAACTCTGGGTGAGCAAGCCTGAGAGAAAATTGGGTGGGGGCTCAGATTTGGTCTACACTGGTCACAGTGCCTCAGCTATGGCTAAAATAAATAAATAAATAAAAGGAGGAGTTGTGAAAATTCAGGTCAAAAAACCCCGCTTCTGAATCTCGGTTCCTGTGTGTATTAGAAAGTGACTCTCCTCATCTGATTCTCCTCAGTTTCTTCAGCAAGGCAATGGGGACAATGAACCTATCTCTCAGAGGTGTTATAAGGATTCCAAATATGTTCCACCTCATGGTTTGGCATTTCTCTGATCTGATTGTTTTTTTGCGGGGGAGGCGAGGAAGGGGGCTTGATTGACAGGTGTGGCAATCCCACCCCACATCTTACAGTGATTTCTACCAGAAAAAAAGAAACTTTCTGTATGAGCACCTTGAAGCAGCAAGCTACTGACCAGAAGTAACCCTGAGATGACTCCTCAGAATCCACCCCTTATTCACATAACTACTCAGAATGCAAATGTTTTCCCCATTCGTTGGGTCCATTACTATTTTTCATTTCCATTTATTTTTTGGTCCAGAAGAAGGGAATTGTGACAGGTATAGCAAAACAGAGGTTGTGGAGAATGGGAGCAAAGAGAAATGAGGTAAAGGAGAAGCAGAGTGAAATAGTTGCTGGGAAGACCAGTTTGGCTAGAGGATCTGCTTGAGTCCTTTAAAAACAGGCTCAGGAGTCTCTTCCTCCAAGAAGGCTTCCGGGTCCACCTTCACTTGGACTAGGGTACCCTCTGCGGTGTCCCACTAACCCCGGTGCTCACTTCTACCACAGTTTTTATACAGAGCACTGTATATTTTCCCTGTATATTGTTCACTGTATATAGTTCCTTTTTGGAACTAATGATGGGATTCATTAGTCTTGTGCACCTAATTGCTGCCAAAGTGCTTGGCATATAGTAGTTTTGCCCAAAATGTTAAATGTTACCAACTAACTGAATCTGAACTCAACTCCATCAATGATAGAACTCAAGGGGTCCTATCATTCACTTGAACAAGTCACTGACAATATTCAAGACCAGGAGAATGGTCACAATGTGGGATATCTGAAGCTATGACATCATGGCTTGTGATGGAAAGGACCTTATCAGTAGACGGGGAGTCAGAAAAGCAGAGCTCAGCACCCTCCCTCCCCTGCTCACACCAAGGGTAAGTAGCTTTGGAAGCAATATTCCAACCTCTCAAGACAGTTCATGCCTGGGCTCTACTCCAGGAAGAACTTGAGGCATCAAATAGGGAAACTGAGGCAGCTCTCCAGAAATTTAGACTAGGCAACTTGACACAAGAAGAGGAAAAGTTGTAGCTTGGACATGGTGAGGCACCATGAAAGAGTAGAGTCTGGGTGGTTGGCAATAAAGTCCCTTGTCCCTTGTCCCAAAGGGCTGATGCTACTGACAATCCACTATGAGAACAATGGCAGAGGTCATATGGGGCATGCCTTCCCCGCAATGATGCTAACACAGCAAAAATACCCAACTCTGTCCAAAAGCTATCAGTATAGATCTCTGGGGCACTGTACTCACATTAACTTCTTCTAACTTACATTAACTGTGGAATTAAAGGTAATCAGTAAGAGAAAACCATTTCATTCTGAAATTACCTCTATTCTCCCAATGCCAAAGATGTGGGATTACCCTATTACTTAAATAGAAAAAACTCCATGCTAAGACCTATGGGAAAATCAAAGATCAAAGATCATAAGATGAGGTCTTCATTTGTCTGGATTCCTCTAGCACATGAGCTAAACAAAAACTGAGGGGGAGAGATACCCAAGCAGCCTGCTCAGTGGAAACTAGATGGGAAGTTGGGATGAAGGAGAGCTCCTTGAGCACCCTCAGCCACCAGAAGAGAAATAAGGATGAAGTTCAAGTTACATCCATGAGATGCTTCATGAGAGTTGACAAGCATAGACAGTCAGTTTTCACAGGTTTCTCAACCCTTGACACTATTGATATTTGGAGCTGGGTAAGTCTGGGCAGGGGGTGGGGACGGGGCTGTCCTGTGCCCAGTAGGATGTAAAGTAGTAGCCCAACTTCTACCCATTAGATGCTGATGACAAAAAATATACCTGCAGAATTGTCAAAAGTCCCTTGAGAGGCAAATCACTGGCCCCTCTCCCACTCAGGTTGAGAACTACTGGAGAAGATGAATTATGATGTTTACAGAAAAGGTCTGGGCTTGAGTCTTACATTACAGGAGGCTCTGGAAAAACATAAAAGCATGTAGATTCCCATTGTGCTATTATTATTAGACTACATCTTCCCTACACCCAAAAAGACACCTGTGCAATTGAACCATGTAGGGAGAAAATAGTTGTCACCACAAAATGCATGGAGGAAAAAAACCACTAACTATTTTGCTGTGTTACTCTGAAACTAACCCAAGAATAATAAGAAATTGCCAAATTTAATTCTGAGCTTCTTGGAAGTCAAGACAAATGGAGAATATGAACAATTTTATAGCACTTGTTTTCTGATCAGAGGAAACATACATTTTTATTTGTCCAAAGAAACCCATTTTCATCCTATAATTAAACCGGGGGAGAGGGGACAGTTAAACAGAAGGTACACTGCAGAAGGTAAACCAGGCACGTTGCAGTACAACTAACAGGCAGGCAGAGGGGAACCAGATCTGACAAGTCTTAGAAAAAGAACAAAAAGCAGGTTACTAATTTATGCAACAAATATGTATTAAGCACAATTTACATGCCAAGGACCTACTAGAAAAGGGACCATGCACATATATGGGACATATATCCCTGAATTAGACTCTGTTTTCCTAGAGCTTACATCCTTATTGGTTCCGAATCACCAACTTAATAGTTATGCATCCTCAAACATGTCATTCTACCTTAAAGTACCTCCATTTCTTCATCTGTAAAATGAGAGTAATACACACCTGCAGAAACAGACTGACACTGCAGGTGTTCCTGGAGGGCTTATAATTCTTGAATATTTGTTTTGCATTCATTTAGAAAAGAAGGAGCAAATTGGATGAGGGACGAACTGAAAAGGGAGCCTGTGATAAGTCTGCCACACAGAGTTTACTACAGTAGGTGTCACTGGGCTCCTGGGTGTACAGATACATACGAGAGATATACCACTTCCAATGTAGCACTTCCTGTGATAAGGAAGTGCTGTCCTGTGCCTGGGTGAACAGGAAGTGCTGTCCTGTGCTCCTGGGTGTACAGATACATATGAGAGATGTAGCACTTCCTGTGATAAGTCTGCCACACAGAGTTTTCTACAGTAGGTGTCACTGGGCTCCTGGGTGTACAGATACATACGAGAGATGTAGCACTTCCAATATATGTAAGCAGCACACAACCTCACAAGCATATGCCAGGATGGCAGCCTCCACTGCGTACTCCACTCAGCAAAACAGAGGTTTCACTCTTCAACCAGGCAGCTTGTCTAACTCTTCCTTCCAACCACAAACTCTGCCTGGACATGCTCTGGGAAATACATGTCTTGTGTTTCTAGTGATGTTTAATGTTTCATGCTTCTTGAAGATTGCTGGACTAGGCAACTATGTCTTGGGTTATTGTTCAACTGATCAGCTCTGCTCACCTCCAGAACTTGAAGGGTTAAGTGAAAATGTGTCAAGTCACATGGTAGATGGGACCTACCAACAAGAGCGAGTCCTCCATCACCATCACCAAGGCTTGTATGAGAAGCAAATGAGGTGAAGTAGAGGGAGTGGAGATACTTTTTGTTCAACATCTAATGCATCCCAGGGAGTTTCATTATTGTCTAGTTTGGCATAAGCAGCAGCAGCAATAAAAGGTCTATCAGTAAACTAAATAGATAAAGTCTGAAGTTTCAGGACAAGCTTAGGAGAACTGAGAGTGGAGGACAACCTGAAATCCCTTACAGTTTGCCAAGCTCTGGACACAGGCAGATCCTGCCACTCTGCTCTACCCACAGATTCCCCTAGAGACCACCCCTAGCCCATTCTTTCCCACCTCCCCCATCCCAGTGTCCACCATCCAGTTACCGTTATTTTCTGGGCCCCTTAATTTGGAGGCTTTTAGGGCCATATCCTGTCATCAATTTGGGGGCTGACTTCAATGAGCATTCTGTGCAGGGCAGAAGAGGGGCAGGATGCAGCTTTCTCCTGGCGGGCCCTGATACAATAGGGTTTTCTACTGAGATCAATGGATTAATTGCAAATGCTCTGTTTGGGGCCATAAGGAGATGCATTGTTTTCCCACAGTCGGCAGTCAGAGCTGGGCTGGTCAAACTTCATTTTTGAAAAGTCAGGGAAAACAATTTTGTAAAAAAAGGGGTGGGGGTGGGGGGCATGGGAGAGTAATTTTGCTCATCTCACTAAAGGTCAATAACAATTACAGTGAAAATTCAGAAGGCATATTTGTTCTCTGACAGAGGCCCTGTCTGGAAAATTCCACCCAGAAACAATTTGCTGTCTCTTTTCCCGCTCTCCCCTCCTCCACAAGGCTCTTTCTTACTCCAGCCACAGCCTACCCCACTACCCCTACATCTTGCTCCTCCCTCCTCCAAGGCAGAAACTCTCTGTCCAGGAAACCGCCTCAGATGTTGAGAAGGGAGAAGTGACCTTCTCTCCTGACCCTCGGAAGATGAGGTGGATACGGTAGCATCATTCCTTTCTCCCTGGAGTCCTGGCCATGTTTTACCTGGTAGTGGATAGAGCCCAGGCAGATGGGAATTAGAGCCCTACTTCTGCAATGTGATAGCTGATGAATTGGGGGAAATTCAACTCTCTGAGACTCCATGGGGTCATCTGTAAAATGGGAATAGTAATCTGAACCTCTTGCGATTACTGGAAGATGCAGTGAGATGCAATCTGAGGTCTATAGGCAGGTTGAACACGAAACACAGCCTAAAACAAGAGACTCTAATCATGGCCTTTCCCTGAGCAGAAACCCTCCCCAATACACTACTGAACACCATCAAGACCACATACATTCTTGAAGCCCTCCATTTTCTGTCTCCCTCTTCCCTTTCCAGCCTTACTTCTCCTTACTCCTAACTCCCTGCTCTGTGCATAATCTGTATTCTCCTCTATCTTAACCAGGGTTCTAACTCTGAGCTCCCTGGAATATCAACCTAAAACTAAGCTTCATTGTCAACTTTCTCCAAAATGTTTGCTTCTGAAGTTACTGTGACTTGCTTTTCTTCTCTACATTTAGTTTATCGCTTCCTTTACACCATCAAAGCTCCATATTCAACTTACTTGTAGTTTTCTCAATCATGCATATATTCATTTAACATTCAGAATCATAGTAAAGAGCTCCACCTCTAGGGCCAGGATTGCCTGGATGGAAAACTCAGCCACACTCTTGCTAGCTGTGAAATCTTTGTCTTTCTGTGCCTCAGTTTCCTCATTTGAAAAATGGGAATAATAACTGTAACTACCTCAGAGATTTCTTTAAGGTTAAGTGAGATAATACATACAAAATCCTTCACACTTGGCCATGGTAAGTGCTCAGTAAATATTGAATAATAGTATTATGAAATACCTAGTCTGTTTCACAAATACAGTGATGAGTAAGACATGCTTTCCTTCAACAACTATTTCTCTTTTTTTAAAGGTTTATTTATTTATCCATACAGAGCTTGGGTGCAAGCCAGAGTCACAGGAGGTGAGAGGATCCACCAGAGACAGAGTGGGGAATAGAACAGGCAGATGGACTGAAATACACTGCTGAGGGGAGCAGCGGGTGAGGCAGGAGAGGTCTGCTGCGCCATGTGGGTTCCCTCCCTGGCTGGGGATCAAACTCGCACTGTTATGCCTTGGATGCTTCACAGTGCAGTGCTCAACCCACTGCACTACCAAGGAGTCCCCAACAAATATTTCTTTAGCACCTTCTATATGTATCTTCTATATCCTCTACTTGTAGTGGGAATGGGGTAGAAGGGTGGTGGTAGATAATAGACAAAAAATATTAAGAAAAATACCATATTATAAAAAGATCTGTTATAAATTACAATAGTTTCAAGTGATTTAAGTGTAGCTGATGGTTCCTTAGACAAGAAGCCAGGGTAGACTTCTTTGAGCAGGTGACATTTAGGATGCAGTAGTATTATGCATGGTGGGATGGTGTAAGAGGGGGGCTGTTCTCAGTGATGGAGACACATGGGATGTCCCAGTTTGACTTAATGTTCCAGAGGAGAAGGATTTGTTCCTCTCTGCCCCTCCTGCACCTAGCTCTGTTATCAGCACACAGTAGATACTTAATGAGTGGGGAAACTGAATTCTAACCCTAAGCTCTCACTCCCTGTGGAAGTGAGCAAGGGTTCCTGGGAGGAAGTGGTTTGGGTACAGTGGCTGATTAAGGATATAGAGAAGATGGTGTGAGTGAAGTCGAGTAATGTATTCATTGGAAGGCAAACACCCCTGTGTTATCTTGGAGGAGCCGAAAGGAGTGGACACCACAGCTTAGGGTGACTAGGATATGCATCCCATCTGGATTCCTCACTGGCCTTGGAGATTCAACTCCTCTTTTATAAAGTGGAACCAAAGACACCTTCTCCCAGGGGGATTGTGAACACTGCCTAAGACCGTGTCAGTAAAATGGTCACCCAGGCCAGGACTGTCATGAATATTTTACTCCCCTCCCTGCCACATCAGAGCCCTGTGACAGAGAACCACATTCCTGGGTTCATCTAGATTAAAAATCTATAAAGCATGCACAGCACTATGAAGCATCCGAACCACTACAACACAGGTTTGATCCCCAGCCAAGGAGGTGACCCACATGGCACAGCAGACCTCTCCTGCCTCACCCGCTGCTCCCCTCAGCAGTGTATTTCAGTCCATCTGCCTGTTCTATTCCCCACTCTGTCTCTGGTAAATCCTCTCACCCCCCCACATCTCTGGCCTGTACCGAGTTCTTGTATGCATAAATAAGTAAATCTTTAAAAAAGAAATATCTATAGGAGAAAAGAATATTCTACTGACCACTTGCTTATAACTCATTCAAATGTCATAAAATGTTTTTCAAAGGAAATAAAATAGTAGGAAAAGGAGTGATGCGTCATTAAAAAATTTGCTCTCTCTTCTCCACTTCCCTCTAAAAAAAAAAAGTCTTCCAGAACATCAAACACTACTCAAAGAATCAACAATACTTTTTGATGATGGAAGTATGAATAATCAGACATATGGATTATATTTCCTTGTATTAGGCAGAGCTTAAAAACCAAGAGAGTATGGAGGGTGCTAGTAAAAATGCTTTTCACATTTTATTAAAACCTCAAGGTCTGAGGAACACTTCTGTGACTATCATACAAACACACACAATGTCCTCTGTCCAACCAAAAAACGTGAGCACATCGAGCTTTTCTGTCCTGCTCAAAATTTTGTCTTTGCTCTGGTCAGCTCTAATTCCTGGACACCAATCTCATTCGTGGAAATAAACTGACCACAAGGCAGTTTGGCTCCTAAGCTCTGCCAACTTTCCAGTCGTGTGACCTTGAGTAAGTAACTTAAATTGTCAGAGCTTGAGTTTTCCCTGCTGCAAGCAGGAATCATGGTTCATACTTCACAGATGGTTGTGAGGATCAAATGGAATGAGACATGTGAACACACCTTGGAAATTGCAGTGCCAGGTGGGTACACCAGTTGGAGGTGGCTCTGGGAAGCTATCCCTGCCTCAGTAGGCAAGAGTGCTCTGGCGGAGGTTAAAGAGCAGACTGCCCATCTTCAAGCTCCAATCCATTCATTATAAGCTATGTGTTTCCTGAACAGAAAATTAAGCCACCTCTTAGTGCCCCACTTATTTGCAAAATGAGATGCTGTTAGTAGCAATAGTACCTACCTTATTCAGCGGTAATGAGGATTAAATCAGTAAATATGGACCTCCCTGGTGGCCTAGGGAGGGTTTAATTCTCAGCACTATCACCGCTACAGCCTGAGTTCCATCCCCAGCTAGGGAGCTAACCCACAAAGCGCAGCAGACCTCTCCTGTCTCACCCGCTGCTCCCCTCAGCAGTGTATTTCAGTAGATTCACCTATTCTGCCCCCCACTCTGCCTCTGGTGAATCCTCTCACCCCTATCCCTCTGGCCTACACTCCAGTTCTCCTAGAAAACAAATAAAATCATTAAATATTTATAAACCATTTAGACTAGTGCCAGTGTTTGTCTTGAAAGAGATAACGTGATAGGATGGGAGAGAGGGAGGGAAGAAGGGAGAGAAGAAATGACCCATAAGGACCTCCATGCTAAAAATTTACCGTTTAGTTGCTGGTATCAGGTACTAGCTTTTCCAGGAGTTTTGTTGGTGGTGGTGGTAGTGTTTCAAATGTAAGCACCCTTAAAAGGCATGGTCCAGCAATTCAAATTCAGTAAGTATTTATCGAGCACCCACTATATATAAAGGCATGCATTATGATATTTAATACCTTGTAAAACCTGTGACTCCTCAGAGGGTAAAGATGAGGAAAGGTGACAAATGGAAAAGAGAAAGAGGGAAACTAGAAAGAGAAAAAGAGAGAACGGCTTCCCCCTCCTGTGGCTCTAGCAATGGACAGATGTGGGCTCATATGTTGGCTCTGCTGGTTACTGAGTGACCTTGGACAGGCAAGGACAACTCAGATGAAACTTCATGTTTCACACTTTTACCCTTGAAAGCTAGGGATAATGGTAGCAGGTAGTTGTGGGGGATAAAAATGAGACGATATATGTAAAGCATCTAGTTTCCTTCTCCCAACCCCACGTTTTGCTCACATGCCTGCCGTGACTTCCATGCATGAGGTGGAAAGGAACTGCCAACAGCAGCCTCCAAGGGATCAGAGTCAGAATCTCAGAAGAGGAAATCAGCTTACCAGTCACTTTCTCTGTGCCATAGAAAGGCTTTTTTTCTTTTTTTTTTTGAAGATTGTGCTCTGCTAACTCATGAGATGTGCATTTCCTCCCCGTGACATCTCCGATCCACTTCAGCCAGCAGTAACCAAGTGACTAACTCTTCCTCCAGAGGCAAAGTGCCAGAACTGGTGTCTGACTTCTCCCCAGCCTTGCCTCTCAAGCACAAGACTGATTCTTGCCGGATACTAGTCCTCAGAGGAAATGGGAAAGAAATTCAGTTTTGGCTCCAGTCATTGGACCAATAAAGAAGGCAGGGGAAAAGCTGAGTGAGAAAGAGAGAATACAAAGCCCTCTTCCTGGGATTCTGGCAGATGCCAAAGGAGGAACCAGTGAGTGAGTAATTCTATTGCCTGGAGTCCAAAGGCTGCAGTCGGAGATCTGAGCCAAGAAGACAGTGAGGGTGCGGGGAGAGATGGGTGGCTCCTGGGCCAGTCTCCACCGGATGGGGGACAGCTCAGTGTGACTCAGGGACCCAGTCTCTGCTGCAAGGGTCTCCTGCAGACCACATCCATGTAGACGGGCCTCCCACAAAGAGAACGTTTCCTTGCAGAGACGCAGGTGGTTTTTATCTGGAGATGTGTCATCAGTATGCATTGAATGGAATGACAAAAAAGTCCCAAGCATAAACCAGCACAAAGTAGAAGACAGATAGCCCCAGGTGCCAGCACCAGGTCTGTGTCTAGGGTTGAGGACTGCCAACTCCCACAATGAAAATGACAACAGTGAGAATTTACTCATTGCTCACCAGGTCCCATCACTGTGCTAAATGCTAGCCACTCAAAGCCCCATGTGCAACTACGAAGCATCACAATCTAGAGAGCAGGACAAAGCTGGGAGAATGTTAGATAAGCCGTTTCCCTCCGCATTACCTCAGTTTCCTCACTGCTTATATTACAGGTTATTTTGAGAACTGCAGCACAGTGATTCACAATGAGTCAGAAAAACCTGGGTTTCAGATCCAATTCTGCCTCCAATTCACTGGGTGACTCTGGGCAAGTTTCTTGGCCTCTCTGAGCTTCTGTTTCCTCATCTGTTTTATGATGAGAACCAACTTCAAAGGACTATGACAAAGATCAAATAACACAATGTATGAACCTACGTGCCCATCTATAAACCAGAGAATATAATATCTACCTCTCATTGTTGTGAAGAGTAAATTAACTTCAGACAGTTATGTAGCCCTTACCAAGCATCATAGCCTATCTATGCCTTGCTCTTTTCATCTGAAAACTAGGAATGACAATACTTTAAAACAATAGCATCTCCCCACAAGGCTACTGTAAAGAATCAGATATATAAGCCCTTAGAACAGCACATGGCCCAAAGTAATCACTCCAAGCTCTGCTGCCATTATTTTTGCTATCAAGTTTCAGGAAGCATCTCCCAGGCTCAAACATGGCTAGTCCAATGTAACAATTGTTCAGAATAATATAGAAGGAAGAGGACTTGTACTTATTCAATGTAATGGGGCACAGATGGCATTCTATTGGGTCTGGTCCACCATGGTGTGAGGTAGGTGTCTTACAAAGGAGGACCGTTCACAGCTCAGAGGGATCCTCAAGTCACAGAACCAGCAAGTGGAAGATCCAGAACTCCAGTCTAATAACTCTCATTCCCACAGCATGAATTCTTTGAATTAACCCATGGAAATTCCAGAATAAAATTACGTTAAAAGGTATACTTCTTGGATCACAGGGTAAATGTCCTTACCCCAGGTAAAATGGGGTCCTCCTCTCTTTTCCTCACATTAACAACACTGACAATCACTTCTGAGACCTCCTGAGAAAGAAAGGAGTCTTAATATCTACCCCCAACCCCCACCAGCAGGTTCCAGCTTCCCCTTGTGGAATCCACGCCCATGTTGATGGGTGTAACAGATTCAGACAGTTCCAAGAAGCCCTGGGTGAATATAAAACTCTCCCTTTTGGAAGTGGCAGAAAAGCAATTTCTGTTTCCCATTCTATTTGACTAGATGCCTGATTACTTATGTATTCAACCCAAGACTTGAAAATGTAACAAAGAATGACTGATATTCATTCACTCATTCACTTCACCAACATGCAGAGACCTTCTCTATCCAGGTTCCATGCTGGGTGTCAGGGCCAGGGAGTTGCTGGTATAGAAGGTCACAGCTATCAGGAGCACAAACAAAAATACAGATGGGAGCATCTGCCACTTTCTTGGAGGTAGTCACACGTGCCTGACACACTCTAGACAGTAATAAAGAGAAGGTGGCTCTTATAAGACCACCAAGGGTTTGCTGAGAGAATTGGAACTGTATCATTGGCAAAGGAACAGCATGGGGAAGGGAATGGCACTACAGGGGATCTAAGTTGAGCTCTGTGTGGCTGGAGCATAAAGCAAGATACAAAGCTTGAGAATTAGTTAGACAAAGGAGGACCTCAAAAGTTGGTTAAGGTTTATATACCTGGGGTAATTGAGGAACCCTAAGTTAGGGGGAGGATATGACTGGTCATGCCCTCTGCAAGTGTCAGTTATGTCAGTTTCAGATCTGACCCCTTACATATTTTGATAATATAATCTTCATGAAGTTCTCTACTCTCCCAGGAAATTTGATGGCAATCACTATTAAAATAATCATAACAATCTCATATTGCAATTTCCTCTTCATTTAATTGTGAAGTCCTAGAAAAGAGACATGATCTTTTTTGCCAGTGTTTTCTCAGCACCAAGCACAATGCCAAGCCTATATCAGCTTTTCCATAATAAACATGAGTGAGTGAATGAATGAATGAATTAGTTTCATTTTGCCAAGAACTTTCACACTCACTGAAATTTCTCCAAACTCCTGTGAGCTCGCTAGCTTTTGTCTTTTAGAGCAGAAAGTCTTTTGTGGGTGGTGATCGAGGAAGAATGCAAGACTACACATGGAGCAAGAGCCGGGAAGGCCTCAGGGACCAGATGACTTTAGATTTCAGAGGAGATAGACTTACCACTGGCCAATGGGGTAGGGAGGGAGCCTTGAACTTAGCTTTGAAGGCCTAGGTGTGCTCTTGGCCTCCCTTCCCGAATTCAGCACCCCTTGGCACTACATTTCATCTTAATAATTCGTAATGTTGATAGAGCACTTACTGTGTCACTACCCTGGGTACTTCATCTGCATGATCTCTTTTAGTCTTCAGAAGAAAACTAGAGTGGTAAGTATGTTGCTAGGACTGTTGAGTGTATGAGTAAACTGAGGTCAGAGATACTATGTAAATGACCCATGTTTTCACTGTTAGCAAACAACAGAGCTGGGATTGAAATCCAAGTCTGTATGACTACGAGTTACTTTGCTTACAAAGGCTGGGAATAACCCACATATTTAAGGATTATTTGTGAGCACAAAATATGGAGATAACAAGAGTGTGAACACTCTTTCCATGCCCACTCCAAAGAGTTGGCAACAAATGATCCCAAGAACTAGGAGGGAGAGAGGACAATCTTTGCACTGACCTCATAAGCACTAAGGGAGAGAGCACGGATTGCAAGCCGAGACGTCTGAGCAATCAAGTCAATAAATTCCTTTTAAAGTGTGGACCTTGGGAAGCAGTTGACCTCTCTGGGCTTCAGTGTTCTTGCTGCCTAAGGAGGGAACTGGAATTGGTAAGTTCTAAGATCATTTTAAACTTGAGCCTCCATGACTCATCTAAACTTTTTTTTTAAGTCCAGTTGAAGCTTTTCTAAAAGCTCTTGCTTATATATGATTTCATAAGACCTGCCTAGTCCACATTTTAGCAGTCTCATATTTCTCCCTGAGGGAATCTTAAGAGGTTTCTAATTGATGACCAATGCTATATTAAAAATCAAAGAGGAGAGTAATTGTTTTTCTATCCTGGTCACAAAGAGAAAAATGTTAATAATAATCAAAACATTGCTCTCTTGTTAGGAAACCAGACTTGAGCATAATCTTTTCATCCTGCTCCCTTGTGTGTCCTCTGGCTGCAGGGACAGGAGGTGTTTCTCTGGTTGGGGATCAGCTCTCTTTCAAAGCAATAAAAGGGACTCCTCTGTATGGCTCACTTTTCACTTTCCTCCTCAGAGAAATGGGAATTTTCACAATGTTTTGCCAACTTCATAAAGCTAGTTTTTGTGGATAAAATAGGTAATAGATGAAAAGGTGCTAGACAAGTACCTAGAAGATGAAGGTGACCATGATGATTCATTTGTTAGGGTTCTGCAGAAACACAATGAGAGAGAGAGAGCAAATGAGCAAGAGGAGATACCACAAGCAATCGATTCACAGGGTTATGGAGGTTAACAAAATCTACTCAATTTCTGTAGAAATTTTAAGATGCCCAGATTTGGGCAGTTTGTTATGGTAGGCATAGGAGACTAACACGTCCCCCCACCCCAACGAGAATATAAGAAGTACCACAATGGGCCATAATAAATTCTATTTTGTTCACTATTTAATAGTCACTGCCTGCAAGTGTCAGGATCAAAATAGGAGCCTGGCAAATATCTGTTGACTATGTGAAAGCATGACTAACCAAATTTCAGATGTTTGCAGCTAGAAAAGATTCTTGAGTGGAAGCATGGACTCCCAGGTCTTCTGCTCTCCTGTTCTCATGTTCCTTGGGACTGTGTCACAGCCTTCTGTAAGGTCCATGTGTTTTGGGAGGCTGTGCCCTGTGGGGAGGAAAGGCTGGGGGCCAGGGGAGCGAGGGCATATGGTGTCCATCTCCCAGTTTATAAAATGGACATGGGCTCTTCCCTAGAGCCTTTGGAGGCTGGTACCAGGTTCTCCCACCAACACAAGTATATGAAACATCAGTGAATTGGGTGCCCTGCCCCAGAGGAACACACTTCCCAGAGCTCTAGACAGTCTATTTGGGCCCAGTTTTCTGCTTCATCCCATTTCCTTCTTCTCTTCTCCTCCTTACTATCATTCTACCATCTTTTCTGCTCACCTAGAAGCTCAACCAAGGTACCTTTTGCCATCCTGCTCACTGACTCCTCTGCCAAAAATAGAGGTCAGGAGTGGCCAGACGGGTTCAAGTGGAAGGTTCTCACAGGTGCCAGGGAGATGCAGCTACCCCAAGGCTGAGGACTCCAGAATTGGGCTCTGCACTCACACCCCACATACCCTGGCACAGCTGATCACAGGACCTTTCTTATTGATTTACCCAATCAAAACTCACTGGTCGTCTGGCCTGATCACTTCTGCTTCTTAGCAACATTCAGGAGAGGACTCAAAATCCTAGGAACAAAGATACATGCACTCTTTCCAAGCCCCCAAGCTGGGTTGGAATCCTTGTCTAGCTTACTTATGTGCTAGTTACTTAACCCTTTTTTCAATCTATAAATTGTGGTACTGTAGCGGCAGGAAAGGTGACACACGGTAGGTTCAGGATGGTTCTGGGCAGACGGGTCAAGGAAAAGGAGGAGTCTTGGAGCCCTCGGTGGCTTTTCATGCTTTTATTAGTAGAGGTGGCCAGGTACATGGCAGGCATGATGCCAGGGGGTCGGGAGGCTGACAGGCCTCCCAGCCCCCCGCGCATCTCAGTCTCTCAGCTGCTTCTTCTCTTTCTCTCTCTCTCTCTCTGCTGCTCTCACTTTCATTGCTGCTCTTTGGTCTATTGGTCAGTCCTGTTGGTCCTTTTGGTTCTGTCATCCTCATGACACTGCCCATTTAAGCCTGTGTCAAACTCATGTGCGCCCACTTGCGCATGCCCACCCTGGAATGCTCGCAGCACCACAGGTGTCCATCATCACAGTGACGGGAGGGTGGAAAGACCTGATTTCTCTAACCCTACAGGTACTAACACCTACAAGTAAGACAAAATAAGCAATGCTAAGAATAGTATCTAACACACAATGGGCGCTCAAAATGTCAGTCCAAATTTGTACTCATTCATTCAATTCATTCCTTCATTCCTTGATAAAGTACTTAACAAGAATGCTGAATTAAGGCAGTTGTTATTTTTCAGTCGTTGAACTATTATAGCATCTGTGATCACATGTAATCAGAAAGTCTAATTTCTTCAAGGGAGTTTCAAGAGAAAATCGTTCAGTCCTCATTCTTCATATGAGGAAACAGCAACTTACAGAAGGCAAGGGATTTTCCTGAGGTCACACAGCTAGTAAAAAGCAAAGTTAGGACTCTGCTGCTCAGCCAGAGGACCCACCACTTCTCAGGCAAAGGTGGTAACAGTCACTCAAGCGCAGACCTGGGTACTGGAAGTACCCAGAGAAGTGCTGGCCACTCTGGAGGCTCTAAAGGCCTCAAGCACTCACCAGAAATGTGGACAGATGGAAGAAATTATAAGGCGGGCATTTAGGAAGCAGTTCCTTTCCAAATCAAATGCATTCTTGCTGCTGTGCTCTAACACTCATATCCTAAAAATTGTTATTTAACGTGGTCTCCACATCCGAACCTGACTCACTCTTTGAAATGGAAATCTGGGTGGTTTGGGTGGCGATTCCTAACAGCTGGCAAACGGACAGTGCTTGTGGGAAGTACAACTGGCAGCCTTGACCTCAGGCCAGAGTCTTAGCCTCCAAGGCCTCCCAGCAGGCTGCAGAGGCTCCGGAGCTAGGGCCTCAGCCTAGGCAGCCTTGACCTTGCCCAGAGGCTGAATCTGTTTCTGATACGGTGTGGAAAATTTCTAAATCTTAGCTGTGGATGGCATTTGCTCCTCACAGAAAAAGAGCAAGGGGCCCAGGAGGTTCCAATTGATTTCAAAGTAGAACCAGCTGTTGGAATCCTGCAGCGCTGATTAGGGAAGTTCACTTCCAGGTTGTGGTCCTCAGTTGATGAAGCCCCTGTTTGCCCCTTGCCCCCACCCAGTGCTGTCAGAGAAGGCCCTCAAAGCTGAAAGTGCCTCACATCCACTGATCCAGAGCTGGAAAGCAGGCAGAGGTAGGAAGAGGGTCTAGAAACAATAGCTTCCATCTCTTGAGTATCAACTTACTTACTAGGTGCCTCCACAGGGTTAGGTGCTTTGCAAATTTTACCTGTAATTCGTACACATATAGTGACACTAGCATTTCCTCAACTTATAAAGAAAAATGAGGATCGTGGAACAGTAATTACCATTAATTTTTTACCTGTCAGTGACTGAGCGCCCCCACATGCCACACACCCCCTGAGTACAGTGCATACCATCCAACATTTACCATCACATCAACCCTGTGACCAGGTGCTGTTATCACCACTTTACAGATGAGGAAACTGAGGCTTAGGGAAATAAAGAAGGTAACTTCTCATGTTCTCAGCTTGAGATGCCGGCGCACAGATGTTATTGCCAGAGCTGGAATAAAAATGCAGGTCTTTCTGACTATAAAATTAAGAAGAGAGAAGAACAAGTACCACTAAGAACTTACTAAATATCACATGTGACCCCATTTAATTTTTTTAAACATGTTACCCCATTTAATTCTCATAATGAGCCTATGCTATGTGTCATATTTTCTTGCTTTTACAAATGTAAAAGCTGAGACTTGGGAATTGAGAGAAGTGGGACTCATAAATGCAGCTTCACCTGGCCCCACAGGCTTAGTTTTTAATTGCTGTGCTCTTTGCATCCAGTGTCCTGAGGATTCACATCCTATGCTATGAGTTTCCAAGCTTTTCATTCTTTGGTATGATTTTATCACATATGGAAAACTGGGAGCTAGCCTCAAACTCAGCTCCAGGATTCGTGGTGACCATTCTGTCATTCTTTCCAACATCAACCTTCAAAAGCCCCTATAAAAATGCATTTGCAATTTGAAACTTGCCATGAACACTATAAACAGACCATTAGTTTAAACTAGTGTTGATTTTGTAGACTAGTAAGGATTAAATGAGTTTGATATTTACTAAAGTTAAAGGAACATGAAGTTTATGGTTTTTAAATAGCTTTGAGGAGCTTTAGTAGAATTTTCCCCTATAGAAAGTCAAAGTGAAAAATACCTTTGACAATGTATAGCTACATTCCTCAAATAGAGGTCCCCTTGCCCTCAGAGATAACTTTTAAAGCAAGATCACCTTGGCCCATCTGAAGGGGAATGTAATGATTCATCAATCAACCTGAAAAGATATTACACCAAAAGATATTAAAAGATATTAAATGTCTATGACCATTGGACACTTTCCAGAAGCTCCCTACATGGTTAGACCTTTTTGTTCAATTTGTATGAGTGTTTAATACGGGTACTCGTACATCTGTGCAATCATGCATTCTTTAATGTTACTTACATGCCTCCATGGGCCAGACACTATGGCAGGTGCTAGGTACACAAGGGTACAGGAAAGATCAGGAAAGCATTCTGGAAAAAGTGTCATATAAGGCTATAAAGAATGAGGTGGAGTCAGCCTGAAGAGAGATAACCAGGAAAACCCCAGTAAGACGGGGAGAGACCTTTGAAAAGGACTTGGTGGGGTAGGGAGAGGGGGGCGTTAGCATTTGCTAAGTACTGATAGAATAAGAAAAATGACATTGTCAGAGTGCAGAAGGAGCAACTTTTGTTGGGGTGGTCAGGAAAGATGCATTAGAGGGCTCGAGTTAGATACAGAGTATTTAGACAGGGCTGTAGGATGGGGAAGTATGAGAAAATGCATAAACTGTGTAAATAAAGGCACTAGGGGCAGAAGTCATGTCAATGAGAAGTCCAAGTCAGTAACCAGTCCTGCCATACTGAAGCAAACCCCACACATCATCACCACCACACCCCTATCAGGGCTAACACTCATCAGCATTTACAAAAACACCTGACCCTGTTGGGGGACAATTCTCCATGGGTCTCCAGCTTGTGTACACATTTTACAAGCAGAGGTACTGACTCCCTTTGTTTCAGACCATCCTTTCCAGGACACTTACATAAGGACAGGCTTAGACAATAAGTGTCCCCTCTGCACCAGAGCAGGTTTGCTTACAGTCCACTAAAAAAGCTGTGGTTTCCTCAAGTTCAGGGTTCCTCTCCTTAATGCAACCCACAGAGGTCAGTGTCATTTGACCCTTTTCATGTCATCCCATGGGGACTAGGGCTCAGGTAACAGACACAAGAAAACACTGATACTCCCACTACTGCTATCACTATGAGTGATAAAATCCTTGCCTCCGATCTAGTCAACCTGTATACAGGTCTAGGCTTCATGCTCTGAAAATGGCCATAGAAGTATGCCAGGAAAACCTGTTAGTTTTCAAGTGGCATAAACACAGACTCCTCACCATCCTTGGAAGCTCTGTCCTATTCATCAAAAAGAAATCCAATGATACAGAAATGATCGCCATCCCTATTTAGGCAGGAAAAATAAAATCATACAAAAAGTAGGTTGGAATTAGATCATTGAGTCTTGTGTGCTAGGCTAAGGTATATGAACTTTATCCATTTAGCACCAATGACGGGTTTTGAACAGGAAGGACTATGAAGAAAACAGCCTTTTCAAAAACCTCTTCTAGCCATAGTCAGTTGGATGGTTTGAGCAGGGAGGAAATCCTGCTAGAAAACAGGCTACCAAATATAAGGAGGCAGAACCAAGATTCCAAACAGACTTGATAGATGAACTAAATGTACCCACAGCAGAATTTCACAAGTCTAAATGTCAGGCCCTGGATCAGACTCTTTAACACCAATGTCTCCAGTAAATGGTTGGGGAGATGTGACTTAGCAGAACAGCCCTTGAGAATGAGTACAGCTTCCAGAGACCAGGCAACCTAGGGTGAGTCAGCAGGGGGTACGCCTGCCAAAAAGGCCACCGTGATCCACCGCTGCTTGAAAAGGCCAGTGTCAGGCCAGGAGGCAACACTCCAGCTCTGGCCAGGCTCCCTCAGGTCAACTTGTATACAGTTCTAGGCCCCACACTTTGAAAATGCCCAAAGCTTTATTGAGCACTTGTAGTGAGATTTGTTGAGTACTTGTATGTCTGTGTTGGCATTTTACACGCATGATCTAAAAAAAGCCCCTCTCAGACTGATGGGGCACTATCAACCTCTTTTTTATATATAAGGAAACTAAGACTCAAAGAAACTTGCCTAAGTGCTCCTGGCTAATAAGTGGCAAATTCACAATTCACACACAGGTCTAGTGTAATCCTGAAGACCAAGTTCTTATGCACCACACCAGCTGCTATTTTCTAAAGGACATTTCAGAATGAAACAATATTCAGGGAAAAATGCATAGGGAAAAGGGGGGCTAGGACACCCTGACACTAGTCAAGAAGAATAGAGATGCTCACAATGAAGAACCAAGCCACATGTACAACAGAGCATGTGAGCTGCTTCCCTACCTAGATTCTGCCCCACAGATTCCATTCTCAGGGACAAAGGATCCCACAGATTCCAGTCCCAGGGACATGAGGGGATAAAAAAATCCTTCTTTGTTGAATTCTTTCCCTCCAACTGTCTGCCTGGAAAGACAAGTCCATATACACAACATCCCTCCCCACCCCCAAGTCTTCCCTGCCTAGCCAGGTGTTTCCTTTCCAAGATCCCACAGAACCTTAGATGTCCTTCCCTTCATCCTTTTACCCTGTGGATCATTCAAACCCCCAGTTTAGAAATGCCACAAGGGCAGAAGCTGTGTCCAACTCTGTACTCCCTTACGGTGCCTGGTCCAGAATATAGGAGTAGAAAAAACAACCAGAAGATAAATAGAAAGAAAAACATTATTCCTAAGAGACACCAACATCATGAATGGATATAAGAAAGCTGATCTGCAAGGAGATGGGAAAATGGGGGCCTCAGAGTAAGTTCTAAACAGTGCTCCCTTAGCTCTGGCCTAGGAAGAGGATGTTCTGGTGGGCAGAGCTACTCCATCATTGGGCACCTGACCCCAAAGATATCTGGGCCTGGAAGGGAGGGGGACAAGAAGGAACCAATCACCTTGAGCAATCAATGTTCTGACATCTTGGAGAGCAATGAGGGAGGTGATGGTGGTGAAGGTACTTTATAAACCACAAAGTGATGTGCAAACATAAGGGAGAGTAGCTATTGTTATTCATTCACTCATTCAGGACATAACACTTGATGCCTACAGCTATGTTCAGAGACACAATAGCCCTAGAGTGGGACAGGTGTTCAGAACTAGGCTCACTGGGAAGAGTCTGCACAGCCTGACTCAGCCCCTTTGGAGAAGGTCCCCAATCTCCCTAACCCAGGTGGCTGCCCTTCCTCTGGGCTCCCACAATTCCCTGAAATTCTCCCCCAAAACACATCATCTAGAATTGGAATTGTCAATTTGTGCTTCCATTTACCCACCAGACCTGGGACTAAAGTCCATGTTTCTCCTTCATTGTATCCCTACTGCCTAGCACAGGATCTGCGACAGTGAATGCTAAATCAAAGCATTTAAGTAAGGCTCAGAAAGTAAAGGCATAAAAGCAAACTACAAGTCATTTAAGCTCACACAAAACCCTGGGAAAGTTTTCTGTGCCTCCAAAGACCTAACAGCTGCTAGTCCCATGCAGCATTTCAGCAGAGAGAAATGGGACCTGAAGAACAAAAAGCCCTCCACTCCTTAGCCTCCCCTCTGCCCCACACACACACATACACCATGCTCTCAGCAACACCAAGCCCAAGAGAAGTAACGAGTTTGGCCCAGCTTGGCCTTCCTTAAGCCAAACATGGGCCATCTCATAGGGGAAGTGCTCACTGTCCCATCCTCTTCCTTCACCCCAGCACCCATTGCCTGAGCTCTGATGCTCCATGTGCCTGAAGGAGAATTAGAAGTCTAGTAGAGCAGAGCTGAGCAGTCCTTTTCTTCATGAAAGTGAACCTCAAGGCTTCTAATTAAACTCAGCACTCCTATGAGGCCAGAGTCCCTCCCTACACTTCCCGCCAGCCCTTTTTACAGTCAGAGTTAAAGGGGGCTTTTTGGTGCATATTCCTTTTTCTGCCCCAGGCCACACAGAAGGAGTCTGATTTTCAGGACTTTATGTCTCCTCATCCTGTACTCAGACCCCTATTTACCTGTTTCATAAAGGAGCTGGGAGGAGTAATTATTGCTCCTGGTAGCTTTGAAGGTTGGCATGCTCTGGGGCAATAGAGGTGTCAAATATGATGATTAGCATTAATAATAAGTATTATTAGCAGCAGGGTTTAGCGCTTTTGAAAGGGGGAAATGGCCCTGCAACTATTTCCCAGCTGCTGAGGCTTCCTCTATTGCTTGGTTTTGCTCTTAAAGGGGATGCCATGACAGGATGGGGCAGGCTTAGGAGCTGGCCTGTAACAATTACAGGCCATGTCTAGCCAAAGATGGAGAAAGAGCATGAACAGTACTCACTGTAGCTTAGCATGTAGTATTTCTCCAACTGCCTAATCTGGACCATGCCTCCCTCATCTTGACCCATTCTACCCTAGTTCTCTGTATCAAATACACTGACTCTCTTTAATGTCCTCCAGTATGTTCTTTCCAACCCTAGGACTATTGCACATGGTAGGCCCTCTACACACAGGCACTTCCTCCCACCCATGAAACTTTACTAAGCTGATGTCACTATATCCTTTAACTCTTTTATCAACTGCCAGATGCTCTGTATTTCTCTTTTGTAGCTTGTAGCTCAGATATTTACTCAGTTTCTGCCTTCCCTGCTACATTGAGGTATGTGTAGGCACAGACCATAGACAAGCCAGCTCATTTTACTCCATTCTCTATACTAAGTCTCACAAAGCAAGTAAATGATTATTCTGTACACTCCACCTAACCAAACTTCCACTGAGCAAGCAGAGGCAACTGCAATAAGGACAAAAGTCTCCCATTAACTATCTTCAAGGCAAAACTATCCCTAAGTGGGTATCTCCTGGAGAAATCAGAAGTCTCTAGAAGCCTCCCCTTTCCATATACTGTATTGTTTAAACCTCATTTTTGTGATTACAAGTAAGTGTGGCCATGTATGTGTTTTCTCCATCCTTTGGACACAGGGATTGGGCCAGAGAACTCAATGAACTTACAGTAACATCTACCCTTAGTCACAGTATTAGCCAAGGCATCCACATGACGCATGCCAGACCAATCGCAGGGCTTCTGTGGGATTTTTCTACCTTAAACTGTAGATAAAAAAAAAATCCCTTTCCTCTCTGATAATAAACTGAGATCAAATGGAAGCCCAAACTGTACATGTATCATTATCTACAGAGACTGGAATTTTAGCCATCACAGTTCACATCACACATAGGAAGTTGATGAAGCACAGGAGCGAATGAGGCCAATATGCAGCAAGTCAGAATGAGGCCAAGAAGTAGAGTGTAGAGATGTGTTCTTGCAATACTGGAAACCCAGATCTAACCATGTCTAAGGCTGGCTCTTGCCCTGCCATTCGTAAGACTCACCTGAGAAAATAAGTTCCCTCTTGGACTAAAACTAGACTGAATCAGGTTTCTTTTACCTGAATTGACTGACTACCAAGAAATAAAAATAATATTTGACTTATGTTCACCCTGTTCCACAAAGGTTATAAAGCTAACATCCTTCTTTTAGCTTCATTTTCTGATTTAGTACTCCAGTGTAAGTAATCTCTCAATATTGTTTGTGAGATAAGCAGAGAAAGTATAATTCATCCACTTTACAGACAGTAGGACTGAGGCCCTACGAAGTAAAGGAAGCAGCTCACATTGCTAATAAATGGCAGGACCAGGACTGGAATTTTGATCTTCTTATTTTTCCCTCTGTTTTGCTAATAAATCCTGGCTATTAGCATGAAGAGAGAGACAGCTTGTAGCTAGTTGGGTGTATAAGATTCCCATAGCCTCCTACTGCTGGCAAAGACACCCTATCATAGTACAATGATATACAAGTAGTCCTTAGAATGGAAATGAGACACTGTCACAAAGTCCTAGGAGTTCATCCAGGTTAAAATAATATTTTTAATAATGTCAGAGGGATACCAAGATCCCAAACCATTTCTGAGAGGGACAGGGTGCTTGAGTCCCTCAAAATGAAATACTGGTTGAATGTGGTGAGGAAGTCTCCACTGATGTTGAGAAGAGACTGGCGGTAAGAGGAAAGAGGCTGGGAAGGTTCTGCTTTCATTAACTGAGATATAAAAGGAGATGGGAAGTTGGAAACCACCACTGGAAAGACAGACAGACTTCCATTCAAATCTGGCTTGTACCAAGTACTAGTTAACATATGGGCAAGTCCCTGGATCCCTTAAGCCTCTGCTTTTTCATTTTTAAAATGAGGTTAATGATAACTTCTTTCAAAATGCTTTACATATGGATCATGCATATAAAGCACATAGTGGTTGCTCAATTAATTTCTCCCCCTTAGCTTCTCTTTCCCTTATAAAGTTCTCATTTTGTCCTTGACTATGAGAATCCAGTAGGCAACACAAGCTGGAGTTGCAACTGGATGACTTGCAACTGGATGTTTCACCACATGGTGACAAGCTTTTTCCTGGCCTTAATGCCTCCTCACCCCATGCTGCTCCCCACCATCCAGACCATTTGCTCTCCTCTGGCCAAATCTCATCCTTCCAGCTCTGACTGCACCTTGCTTTACCAAGTAAATGGTTTCCTAGATGGTTTAATTGCCAGTTAGACTTGCCATGAAAGAGATCCTAAGTGTCCATCCTGCAAACAACATTATCTTTTCCAACAGAGAAAAGGAAAGGAAACAGAAAAGGAAGTGGGGGAGGGTCTTCAGGGTAGAAAAAAAAAAAACAGAGGAAATATAATAAACTTACTGTTTCAAGGGCTTTCCCCAAGAGATGTATTAATAGCCATAGGAAGAAACTTGACTTTTGAAGCATCCTATTGACCAATTACTGTACCCAAGGTCTCTATTTTGGGACTGTTCTACCACAACCCTTTTTCCCCTATGGTCAAAATGTTGCATAGCCTTCAACACTCAGCTCAAGTGCTTTTTGCCCTATGTTAATTAACTCATATATTTGACCAAATGAATTCCAATAAAATGCCAAACATAATATCTAGTCATTCAACATGTCTAATGAAGGTCTGAACCTTGCCTGATTTCCTCCTTAGCAATGATACATGCCTTCCTTTTCTATCCCGAGACCTACTGTCATAACTGTTACTTTGTTTGTCTTCCTTACTTAAAAAACAAAAATACAAAATAATATAAAGGACTCGTCTCATTGTCCCAAGAACCCTCTCTCAAGCCCCAGCCAGTTGGACTATTGCTTACCGTAAAACGAAGTCAACATAGTAACAGCAACAAAAAAGTTTCTCTGAGCAAATTCACTCAATCTTCATATTAATTAAGGACCTAATTGTTCGATAATATAGCTAGTCACCTCTGCTTGACATTGTCTCTAACTCCATTTTATACTGTAAGCCAACGGTGGGGGAGGGGAGGAGGACTTTAACTTTGCATTGCTAGGCTCCAGCACAGTGTCTGGCACATAAAAGTAACTTCATTTTATGCAAACCATTTTATTGTGTCTATACAGAGAAATGGTGTGCATACAGCAAGTTATCAAATCCATGAGCAGCCCTCTCCCTTCCGAGGCTCCCTCAGCCCCTCAGCACATGCGTTGTCTGACATCTGTGCAGCTCACAGGTTGAAAGTACCGCATAGGCAGGCACTATCTGACTCTTGTTATGTCTTTAGCCAAACCTAGTTTCACTGTAAACCTACTTGATATGTCATTCTCTCTACCTTCCACCCATGGTTGTGGTCCTTCCAGGCAGAGACACAAAACACAGCCCTACAAGAATTAGGATAGCATGCCCAGGCCTCTTAGCCTCACCTCCCCCACCACCTATGCACACATCTGAGATGTTCTTTACCCTTCTAATAGCACTTCAACTGTGGCCCCACTAAGATGGTAGGATCCTGGTACTGTCCTCTAAGCATGTCTCACTTTTCCTCCCTCTTAAAGTGACTGAATGTAAATATACCTCCAACTGGTGAATTTAGTAGAGGAAAATCTGGGAGAAGGCAAGTTAGAAATGACTCTTTTGGAAAACAGGTTTTGGGGGTTCAGAAAAGATTGGTTAATTTACCCAGATCACAAAGCCAGTTGGTAGCTAGAATAGAATTAAGCCAGATTTTTCTGTTTCCCTTGTCTCCAAATAATTTTTTTTTAAACTCATTTATTTATGCATCCAAGAACTGGGGTACAGGCTAGGGGTGCAGGGGGTGAGAGGATTCACCAGAGACAGAGTAGGGAGCAGAACAGGTGGATCAGCTGAAACACACTACTGAAGGGAGCAGCAGGCAGGACAGGAGAGGTCTGCTGCACTTTAACCCCTTATGCTACCAGGGAGACAGACCATTTCAGCTACTCTAAATCTGTTTGGGAGTCCGTGAAATAAATCTTTGCATCCAATCACCAATTTCAATGGCCTGATGTTCACTCACCAAATACCCTTTGACTATTCACTGATTTGGACAGATCGGAGGAAGAAGACAACAGCCCCTGGCCTCAAGTATTTCACAGACTTATAACCTAGTCATTATAATTTTCAGGTTAACTCATATTTGCTGCAAGTGCTATGGGTGAATTATAATTTCAAATAAGGATGATGGTAAGTCACATTTATTGAGCACTTACTGAGTGTCAGTTTCTGTCCCAAGGACCTTGACTATGCTGTGGGTCATGTGATATGCCATACTGCTTGGCACACAAGACTTTGAAGATTTTGCTGTCATGATTGCTATCAATTTTTAAATAAAATCAGGCATTATTTTATGAATGAAAGAAGGAATGATATTCAGATATTTAAATCCAGATATTTAAATCAGATATTTAAAACACAGCGGAGGAGCAACTAATCATCTAGGGAAATCAGAACCGAGAGGGAGATATTGGCACTTCGTCTTAAAATAGTGATCAAGAACTCACAGGCAGGGAGGGAAGAACATTCCAGGCAGAGCAAGGGTACTGGCAAAGACTTGGGTCTTGAGCAGCAGGGAAGGGAGAGGCAAGGAAAATAGGCATTGCCCTTTGGGAAGCCAGAAACAACAGGCAGAAAAGGAAAGAGGAGGTGACCCCCTAGAAAGCAGAGGTGTGGTGGGGCTCCCCCTGTGCCTGACCCAGGCACTGAGGGTGAGGCACAGATTTTCCAAGGCTATTTGTTTGTAGGTTACATTTTTCCTGAACAGACTCCAAATTCCTTTGTTTTCACAGAGAACACCATAGTTTCCAAAGAAAAGAAAAAACAGACTTCTCTGTCCAAGGGCTTTCCCTGAGAAATATCCTAATGGCTACAGGCCAAGACAGGGTTCCACCAAGCTCTGTGCTCAGAGAACAATGCAGCAGCAGGCTGGAATCTTCTTTAGAACTTGCTGGAAAATGAGAATTGGAAATCATTCCCTGGGAGATTTTTTTTTTTTTTAATTCAAGTCCCACTGGGCCAACCCCAACCAAATCCACCCACTTGAGGTTCCCAGAATACTGTGTGCAGTGGGAAAACGCTATGCCTTGGAAGGCACTGTCTCTTACACCTGGAAAGTCTTTCTCCTCTTCCCTGACTGGCATGGTCCTGCTTTGCCTATGTACCAGCCTAAAGACATGTCCCTCATGAGACTTCCCTGGCAGCATTCTCAAACCTCAGCCCCAGTCCCAGTGTGGATGGGCAGCTTTGACGTTAGTGCTCTTACAGAGCGATGGACACATCACTACTTGTAATCACCTAACTGCCTTGTCATTCCAGCCTACCTTCTCTTCTAATCATCCCTGCCCCATCTGTCTCTTAATTCTGTGAGCCACTGCTGAACCTAAAGGTGAGGAAGTAGGAGCAGTTCAGGCTGGGTACAGGTAAAAGGGGGTACATTTCTGTAGTGAATCTTTTGTGCAAAAGTAAACTAAAATTTAGGAAGAGTTATCCTTTGTATTGCCACCATGTGCAGTTAAATCTGAACAAGGCCAGGTATAAAATATTCTTCCTCGCCAGGGCAAATGGTATGCAAGCAAGTGGCACAGCCCTGAGAATGCCTGCTCTGGGAACACTTTCCATTTCCTTCTGCCCAGGAAAAGAACTTGCTGCCAATGACAGAATGTAAAGCTGTGCAAACCTTCAGTTGCTCACTAAGAACCACTGTGTGCCAGGTAGCATGCCAGGCATGGGATATGCACTATATCCAAGCTGCCCAACAACCTATGTATTTAGAGAGAGCATCTCTATTTGGCTTTTTTGTCATGATGAAAAAATGACTCTCAAAGCAGTTAAATTATTTTTTCAGGGTCATACCGAAAGGACAGAGGTAGCAGAGGGAAATTTGAACGCAGTTCTGTATAGTCAGTGTCTGTGTTCTTTCCTCTGTGCCTAGAACAGCATGTACCAGGGGCTAGAATTGCAAGCCACACATCCTCTCCTTCAGGAGTTCACAGCCTAACAGAGAAAGGAACTCATGAAACTCACCCTGACCCAGCTTAGCATGTGACTAGCAGCTTTAAGAATAAACCAGACCAACCCCCCCACAATAGCCACCTCATTGTGGATTTCAGTCTGAATATCCAAGTGGGAAAGGGGGTGAGGGGGGGTGCTGACAAGGCATCTAACTTGCCAGATAGAACTTATGTCAGATGCTGTTCTGTATACAGACATGCTCCTCTATTTGAATCTTATACGTACAACTCCCAGGGAGGTCTCATTGTCCTCAGTAATTCAGTGATGTTACCCAGGGTCCACAGCACCTAGGAGCCAAAAGAGCATCATATGAGCAGAAGCCTCACTGGCCATGATCATATAATTATTATTATTCCGAGTTGTGTACAGAAGCCTCACTAACTGTCCTCTGGACACAGCAGCAACCTGATAAGGTGGGATTATGTATGTCTACACTAGAGACTTTCTCAGGAACTAGGAAATATAATAATGAGAAAAAAGATGAGGAAGTGGAAACAGTAATCCTTATTTTTCTTTTTCTTTTCTTATCCAGTTATTTCATTGAATCCCTATAAATTTTGCAGAACAGACATTAATTCCATTTTTCTCTTAGATTACAAAGTTGCAGCTGTAAGAAAGTGATATATTTTTCCTGAGGTCACATGAGTTAATTGCATAGAGTCTAGTGTGACTGTCTCACACGTCTTCTTTTATCATCACATGTAACACATAGGGAGATCTATAGAGCATCTGATTCTTAAAACAACCCAAAAAGGTAGGTTGGTAAAATCTGACCTCCCTATTTTATTGACAAAGAAATGGAATTCAGAGAGTGTAAAGCATATACCCAAGGGGTAGCACTGAGACTCAGGGCCTTAGATGAACACACATTTCTCCTTGCTGCTACCACACGACATGGAGCAAATCACTCACTGACTCACTCAGCACCAGACTTAGGCAGGATTGTCAATCACACGCAACAGACCTGTCCCTAAATTCCCATCACTATGTTGAACATCCAGGTTCCCCCTCCCTCTAAATGTACAGAGATTTCCCCGCAGCTGCCATCTTTACTTGCTCAAGCAGAACTATATAACACAATTCCCTCAAACCCTTAAATCTGTTTGGCCAATGAAAGGCAAATAAGTAGTCACACCATCCCCAGCATAACTGTACCTTAAATAAACCTTAGTTATACATTTTTCCCTTTTCTTAACCTATTTAAAATTTCCCCTCCAGTTTCAAAGAAAGGTACGAAATTGCTCCTCTGCAAACATATTTCAAGTTTATGGACTAACTCTCTATAATTATAAGAAATAAAACAAGCAAAGTAAAGGCTGAATGTCTTACAAAGCAAGAATACCAAATACGCACTGTCCAGTGAGAATTCATCTGACGCTAAAAAATAAGATTTAGCATCTTCATTGTTGCAGAGGCATTGAAGGCACACAGTTGGTCAGGAACTCAGGAAGATAAGGCAACGTGGCAGGAAAAGCTTGAGGATTATTAAGTGGTCAAGAAGAGCAAACTGAGACACAGAGGTTCAGCAATATGCTAAAAGGTCATCTAGCACTCCACAGAGTTGAAAAAGAAGATGGTATCAGCCTTCACATGCTTTCCCTGTCTTTTCACAGTAACTGGAGATTTATCCACCCTCAAGGCTGAGTAAAAGCAAAATCAAGAGGTTACAAAGTGTGCCCAGAGGCCAGCCACCCCCCACCCCAACTCTGCTGTATTTTGTAATCATAGTATAATGAGTGGCAAGTCACTTGCATGAAGCAGCCCTGAGGCAAAAGAACTTCCAGATGAACTTCTTTCACTCTGTCTTATAATATCAGATAAAGTCCTTGTTCCAACCAGATTCCCATGGAATTCCACTTGTTTCCTGATTGGGGAGGAGTGTGGGTAGCAGAGGGTACCCTCCTCTGCTGTGCCTTCAAAGGTCAGTGTTATTCTTAGAAGGTCTGTGAGTACTGGGGCTCCAGAGTCTTGGAAGGGGATAACCCTGAGACGGAACCTCACTTCAAAGTCCACAGCACAATCCTGAGAAGGCAACTTAGTGCCCTCCCCAAAAGTACAGCGAGAGCAACTTTTACATTTCATTAGCAGATTCCTTTTTAAGAAATAAACATGAAAATGTCACCTATTCTATATTCAGAAACTCACTCTTACTCTTTTGCAATCATTTAAACCAATTTTAAAGACCATGTTGCTCCATGAACCTTCATTTTGTTGTTAATTAAAAGCTACAAAAATCTGACCAATTTCCTGGCTAACAGGCCTTGGCCATTCCATCGCTCATTCATTCTTTTATTCACCCACAGTATGGAAGAAAATCAGCAAAACTGAAGCACAAAGGGAAAATAAAACAAAGTGCAGAGCATGGAGTCTGCATATCAGAAAGACACACTGTGTTCCCCAGGTAGCATGCTGTATGTAACTTCAGAGCACTGAGCAGAAATGCCACCTTGAAGACATTAGAGCTGGCCCCTCCCACCCAAAAAAATCTGAAAACAAAGGTATTTCTTTATGATAGACTATCTCTTAAGTTCTTGCCTTCCTTCCTCACAGATTTGTATCTGCCACAGAGATAAGGAGAGTTTCAGCATGCATATCTTACTCTGCTGGGATTAGAAACTCTCATATGCCTGCTTAGTGACTCTAATGTTCCTCATAGTGTGACTTTATGTGTGTGTATATGTATATTTATATGTATATGTGTATACATACACACACACACACACACATATATATAAACAGCAATTGTAGTCCCCATGGAATTTCCACCACCATTTCACCAGTCATAATATAACTCTTTTTTTTTTCCTACTGAAAGTAGCCTGTCTGCCACAAAAGAATGGGAGACAAGAGAGAGGGAAAGCAGCTACTGACAGGTATAATTCTTCCTTATCAGACTGCTTTCTTCTGAGTTAACCCTGAAGTTTTGACTCTAAACATAAAACCTCCACAGTGGTGGTTATTTTTCAGCCTACACTGGGTTGAACTCAGAACAAGCTGCCATGGTTGAACTTATTATCACCTGACCCCAGCAGCTGCCATTGAGAACAACCCACAGCCCACCCCAGCTATTGTCTCTCCTGTCACTATACCCATTTTATCGCCTTTCTAACCTGCTGAGACAGCTCCCACCTCAGGGCCTTTACACTTACTACTTCCTTTTCGAAAACACTTCCCTCAAATCTTCACCTGGTTCCTTCCCTCGCTGCATTCTGCCAAATGCTACTTCTTCAAAGAGCCTTCCCTGGTCTTGCCAGCAAAATTATCTGTCCACTTGTGACTCTGTCTTTTTGTAGTCTTGATCTCTCTTCTGAATATTTGCCACCATCTGAACTGATACATTTATTACTTACTTATTTATTGTCTTTCCCCTTTAGTAGAGTGTGAATGCTATGAGAGAAGATATTTTGTCTACCTTACCAACTACTATATCCATGGTGTCCAAAAGAGCACTTGGGGAGTTACAGTGAATATTATTTTTTGAATAAACAATAGGTGGAGAGAAAAATGCCCCTCTCTTGTTTATAAAATAAAATCTTTCCAGGGAAAGATTATAAAGGCAAAGTCTGGAAACTGGAAGATATGTATCTTTAATCCCATGGGCAAGTCTCTGTGTTAGAGACTCCCTACTCAAAAACCTGCAGTCACTCCCTAAGGCTTCAAGGATTGTGGTCCACAAAAGCTTATAGTCTGGATGAAGACTTGAGACTATTTCAATTAAATTACCTGAAAATTATATCTATTTTGTGTATATTTATTTCCTACACATCTACTGAGTGCTTGTTATAGGCATTCTACAGAAAGACTAGAGACATGTTTTCAGCCCAACTACCCCAATTTTTATACTGGTGGTAGGACATCCAGGGAGATTAAAAGTGATTAATAGCATTTATGTATTAATAAATGCCGGGAGATACTTCTACGTCAGCAGGCAAGAAAGATGAATAAGGCCCTTATTTAGACATAGAAGTCCGGAAAACTCCCTTGAGGCAGCTGATTTCAGCTGAATCTTAAGGAGTAGGAGTTCACACAATCAACAGGAGGAATAGGCTGAGCAAAGGCTGAAAGGAAAACACATTCTGGAGCGACAGGTGATAGAGTCAGCCTGAAGTACGGTGTAGTGCCAGCAAGCCACAGAGCAGGTTCTCCATGGTCAGAGCAGACTGGTCAAGGGGGTGTCCTAGAGCCTCGATGGCTTTTTCAGGCTTTTATTACTCTTTACATCAGAGATGACCAGGTACAAGGCAGGTGGGAGTGGGGGCAGGGGGTATGGGGGCCGGGGGGGCAGGAGACTCACACTCTCTGGGCTCTCTAGCCTCTGCTCTCCTTTTGCTTCTACATCCTTCTGTTCTCTCTCATGACGCCACCCTGATACGCCGAGCATCTCAGCCCAAGTACACCCACTTGCGCATGCTCATACCCTACTTGAGGTGCCCACCATTAGGCATGTGGCCATGACCGCAGGTGTCCATCATCGACACCAATGGCAGGAGGATGGAAAAGCCTGATCATTTTTATTTACCCTACATATGGGTAGAGACCAAACTAAGACCAAAACAGAAGGCTTAGACAACAAACAGTGCACTTGAAATCAGAGAAACCTGAGTTCAAGTGCTCACCTATAGCAAGTCACTCCTCTCTGAGCTCAGCTTCCTGGAAGTAACTGAGGTAACTGAGGTAACTGAGGTGCCAGTAGTAAGAGCACAGATCAGCAGCTCTCCCCTGGGGGTGGGTGGTGGGGTGAGGGGTGAAGCTGAAGAACCAGAACCAGAAACTTGAGTATTTTCTTTATAATCAAAATACTGAAAACTTTGTTCCTTTGCTTGGATTTGCTTTGAACCATGATATTTAAAGTATTTTTAATTTACCTCATTAAAAGAGGGTGTGAGTTTCTGTGTTTATCCAGGGTCACCTGGATTATTATAAAAGAGGCAGAGAAACCCTGGCTGGGTTGATCCTGAATTCCCCTCTGATACTAGCCTCCAGCTCTAAAAGATAACCAACAGCTGGCATACAGGAAAAAGCAGAGTGGTGCTTTGAATCCGACACTGAACTTGAAGTCAAACTCAGACTCTGCCATTTATTCCCTGGTGAGATGGGCGAATTAATGAACTTGCTTGAATCTTCAACTTCCTCTTCTATAACATGATATTTTCCTCATAAGTTTATTGTCAGGTTTTTTTGAAATTATAGGCTTACAAGCAACCAGCACATACACAGTAGGTGTTTAATAAACATCAGGTAAGTACAATGTCTTCAGTGTTCTCTCTGCATTTGGTCCCTAATTATAATAGCTTACTCCATGTGCTGAATTACCTCCCCATGGTATCTCATTTACAAAGGGAAACTCACAATTAAATATTTGGTCATCAGTTTTGTTCACTGAATTGTCTAAAGTCGATTTCATCCCTCTGAATAGAGCCATGATGAATGATGGGAACTTAGGCTATGCTGCCTAGAACCAGGCCAGGTTTAAAGTCTTCTAAAATTTAAGTCTGTTTTTTATTACTCTGGAAACCTACCCACTGCACGGTTTTATTTCCAATCATTACGGGTTTTTTTTTTTTTCCACATTTAACTTAAGGCTTCAAAAGCAAAAGCCAAGTTTGAAATGATCATAACATTTAAGCAATGAATATAACGACAGCTTACACTTGCATCCCAAGAAGAACTACATTCTATATTTAATAACTTTAGCCATTTACAGCAAGAGTTATTGTAGGGACTCCAAAAAGGCAGGGAAAGAGAGGGAGAATTCTGTGCTTTGACAAAAAAACATCATAGTGGCAGGCTGTTTTGGAGATGATAAATACAGTAAATTCACCTTCAGTTCTGGGAACTCCACAGCGTAGACAGTAATTCTCAGAGCAGAAGCAACTATTATTATTAAAAGGTCTATTTAACTGGAAGATCACTAAGTACAGGGAAGGAAAAACTCAGATATATGGAGACAAAATGCTCTATCATCTTAACTATTAGCAGCCACAGTCCAGAACTTAGTCCATTCAACTAACTATGTTGAATACCTACTATGTACAAGGCACACACATTTATGCATCTAAAGCACAATAAAATACATTAAACACATGTAAGGAACATTAGTAATAACAGAATGGAGACCCTGTCCTTTGTCAAGGTGGAAACTGTGATGTTCTTCAGGGCCTCAGGCCCAATGCCTAGAATTATCTGGTATGTCTGGTAGGTGTTAGAAATATGGAGCATAGTGCCAGATTTTGTGGATGCAAATCTTCTTTAGTAACTGTGTGACCTTAGATAAATCACTCAATCTCTCAGTGCCTCAGTTTCCTAATGTAAAATGGAATGACAGTAATACTTCTCTTATTCAATTCCATGGTTGTAATCATAGAATTAAATGAGCTACAAGTGTTACAGGGCAGGGAGAGGAATACTTTAGAATTTTTAAACTTGCCCTCTCTGAATGGGTTTTGCTATTTGCCGCATTAAGACAAACATATAAAACCTTTAATGGAAAGGAACTTTAATACGACTGGGTACAATAAAGAACAAAGAATATAATTACTAAGTTAAGCATCCAAAGTTACTTATTTTTTTGAGGGTAAAAGTTTAGCTAAATAGGATTGGCCCAAAGCAAGGCCCAAAAGCCTGCCACAAGTCGGAAGGACCTTTTAGTGGAGACCCATAGAAAAGGGTCAGAAAGAGTCAGACAAATCTGGGAGGAAAAGAGCAAAATTAAAATTAAGATGACAGTTGCCATTGTTCACCTCCCCACGGGTCTCTCACCCACATCTGTCCCAACCAGTCCAAGATTAAAAAGCAAGCATAGTTTTTTCACATGTCCCTCTGCTCCACGTGCCTCCTCCAGGTCTCCTTGCTGTTCTCCATCTTCCTTTCTTTTTTCTTCTTTGCAGAAATCTCCTTCTCCGTAGCTCCACCCACTTAGGGCGGAACCAGGATTTTGGAACTTCCCCTTTTCCTGGGACCACCCTGTTACACAAGTATTTAAATAAGTACAAACTGCTTAAAACAGTGTTGGCAAATAAAATCTGCAAACATAATCACTTAGGGATTTACCTGATGCTGAGGAGCTCATTTGTCCTCACCCCCACCCTGTGATGCAAAGTATAATCAAGTGCCCTTTTTCAGGTGGGGGAATTGTAGAAAGTACACTTGCCCAGGTCATCTGGTTTTTAATTGGCTTTTAATTGGAATTCCTACCCAGACCCGCCTAGCAATAATAGCAAAACACAGCATCTAATTCTTTTTTTAAAAAAACTGTTCTAGGCCTTTACTGATAGGCACACATTGACTTTTCACAGCAATTACATGAGATAAGTTTTGCTAACTCCCATTTTATCCATGCAGAAACTGAGATAGAGAGAGCTTAAGTAATTTTCTCAAGAATTTATAGTTAGCAAGCATGAGGGCCTACCCCAAGCCTGCCACAAGCCCCAAGGGCCACTAGTCCCAGATGCCTCCTACTCACACATCCTGCCTGTCTTCCTAGTCCTTGCTGGGACTGAAGATTGGGGTGGGGATCTTTGGCCTAGGTATAGCTGATCTGAAAGGGTGGGGGGGCAGTCTCTTGAGCTGGTGTCCTGCCTCAGGGGGACATTTGAAAGGAGTCAGGGAGGATGCAACTGGCTTTCTTGCCTGGGGGGGGGGGGGGAGGGGACAGTGTGCACCTCGGCAGCCGCCCCACCAGCACCAGTGCCAGAGCTCGCCACTTGCTGCTCTCTACAACCAGTTAGCAATATAACCTTTTCCCTTTTAGCCCCAGGGGCGCTAGTTGTCTGTGACTGTTACAACAGCCCCACTAGGTTGGCTGGGTGACCAAGATCAGCAGTAGCTATCCCAGGAAAGTTATCTGCAAATGTGACCCCTGCCCCTGGCAGAAAGCACCCCAGCCCACAGCCGGGGAATCTCTTCCTCCATGCCTCTAGCTCTAAGTGGGACTTGGTTCTGTCTCAAAGTCCTCATATGTGTAAGTGGTGTCATCAATATCAATGTTTTTGCACAAGTGAGCATAAAGTGAACGATGTGGAAAATAGCCTAAAACGTCTTTGAAATCTCCTATTTTTGGCTAAAATAATCCTGAATTACATATATCTGCATCATTCTTTGTTTTAGTAAGAAACTGTTGTGTTGTTTTTTTATTTTACAGGAGTATAATGGACACCTGGGAGAAAAATAGTTTGTGGTTTATCTTATGATTCGAGTCCAGTATGAGACAGGCAAGAGAGCACTGGAAGGTTCTTTCAACTCCCAATCGTCTGTTAATCTGATTCATCGTGGTTAGTGTTTATTCTTCCCCGGTAAGACTTTACAGTCTCACTGGTGACAGGTGGGGTGGGAAAAAGACCAGGTTTTGCAAGCAGATTTATTCGATTGGAATTTCTTGTTCTGTCTTTGGGATCATGGACCATTTAAACTTGCCAAGTCTCAGTCTCCCGTGTATAAAATGGGGAGAATATTCCTTGCAGGGCCACTGGGAGGATTCAAGAGTCTGCCCCTTGCTGGGCGAGCAAGGCAGCTGAGTGCTAAAGGCTGGGAATTGTGACGTCTATGCCAGGATTTCTTCTCTCCTCCCCAGTTTAGGGCTTCAGAGAGCCCCGCCCCCGCCCGAGGTCTGGGCGTGTCGGCTCCCTGCCTCCCCGGACTGCTCCGTGGCGGTTGCACCCCAGCCCGCCTCCCCCACCGGCTGACAGGCTTTGCAAGCAAGACCCGCGGCGACCTGCAGGCGGAAGGCTGTGGCTTTATTTACACAAAAAGCAGCCGGTGGAGGCTAGCCTTGTATGGACAAACCGGGAACGTCGCCGGGGAGGCAGTCAGAGGCGGCCTTTGCCTGATAGGAATCTGTGAATAAATAAATACATGAACGAAAGAATGCATTGAAATGCCCTCCTAGGATCACAGAAACCACCCAAGGCAGCCTTCGGAATCCTCCCACAGGCCTTATCCTATTTGATAGTTTGGTTAACTGAGGCGCAAATGAATTATTTCCAGACCTTGCCTCCCGCCATCCAGCCCTTTGTCCGAGGGTGGCCAGAAGGGCAGGATTCGGACCTGGGAGTGAAATCTGGATTCTAAGCAAAAAAAGGAAAGGGGACCTTGTTTTATGCGCACCTACTATGTAAATGTAAATGCCAGGCATCCAGTCACACTGACTTCCCACCCCACGCTTCGAGGTTAGTATTCCCACTTTCAATGGTGGGAGGCTGGCACAGATAGTCTAAGTCACTTATCCAAAACCTTGTAGATGGGATTCAAACACAAATCTGGCATGCGCTCTTCCCACCCAACACCGCTGTGCCAGGGAGGCACTAGGGTAAGATATAAAAATGTGCTGTAGCAACACCAGGACAGCAGTGCGATCACCCAGCTGTTTCTAGAGCGTAGCCCCTTCCCTTATCTTCCTCCCCCAGTCTACTTGATGTCTAAGGACTCTTCTTCCAGTTCTACCTGTCAGCTGATTCCCAGCTGCACTGCCCGCTTGCCTGATTTAGCAGCCGGAAGTCGCACGCCCGGTGACCGCTGACCCAAAGTCCCTGATCTTATCATTGCCTAAGCCAGCGCCGCACTGGAGCACGTACAGGTGCGCCCAGGGCGCACATTTCCCCAGCCTACTCCAGAGTCGTGGCGCCGCATCCGGTCCCGGAGCAATGGAAACTGGTCCAGCCGCCCCTTTCCCGGCAGGGCCCCGCCCACGCCCACCTCACAGAGGCCCCAACAGGTTTCTTCACTTTCGCTGGCCTAACTCCTGCCGGGGGCAAGGAAGGAAAGCTGGTTGCTTAATGTGCCTGAGGTTTGCTCTGGTTCTCAAGTAACTTGCTGACGGATCATCAACCAGGTGGGCTCAACTCAAGCCATAAAGCCCATACAATGTCTCATGCACCTAGGTCCACCCAGCAAATCCTTAAAGCACAGCATCAGGTGACACTAGCTCCTGTGTTCAATTCTCAGACCCCTGCTAAGAGCCCCATGAAACATGCCAAGAGCTCATGATACCCCAGCTTCACTGCTCCCCACTTTTATGAGCCTGAGAAGAGATTTTAAAAGATATGCCCTAGAGTTGCAAAGACCTCTTGGTTAAGAGGAAAACTTGGGCAAAAAACTCAGGAAAGCAAAAGAAGGCATTTATTCACAAGTGTTTACTGATCACCAGGCACTGTACTAGGCCCTGATGGTACCAACACGACCTGCACACAGTTCCTGTCCTCATGAGTACTAGCATGATAACAAAGAGATAATGGATAAATTTAACATGGGCCAAAGAGCCATTTCCCAGAGTGCTTCTAAGTTGATTAGCAGTGGGGCAGAGACTTCCTCAGGCTCTAAACGCTGTTTCTTTCTCTCCTTCTTCCACCTTCCTGCACACTGCACCAAACTCAGAGCTAAGGAAGCAGTTGGTGGATTTCACAGGAGAGCACATCATACTGTCTCGGTATATAGCCATCAAAAGATGGGGCTCTAGCAACAGCCACTTACTCTGTGCCCCTGGGTGACTCACAGATTTCTCTGTATTGACTACTTTCTCTGTAGAATAGGGGCAATATTAAAACCTGTTTGTAAAACAAGGCCTGGTCCGAGGTAGGCACAAATGAATGCAATCTTGGTTGTGTTTGCTTTATACTCTGCTGATCCTCATGACATCCCCCTGAGTGGTTAGCAGCACAGGTAACTTCATAGTCATTTTGCAGAGGAAGCAAGACACTGACAAGTTAACAGGATTGCCCATTTCTGGTCAGTTTTCAAGGCAAAGACCCTGGGGAGGAGTGGCCTCCTGAAAAAGGGAGTGATAGTATGACCTGTATCTGCCCTCCCTGAAACCCCAGATAACTGGTTAAAACTGAACTGTCTGGGGAACTTCCTTTGACCTAAATCCTGTAGGCTATACCTGACCAGCCAGAAAATACAAATAGCCACACTCTCTGTATTCTGCTCCAACTTGTTCTTAAGCCACGGAATTTCTCTTTCAGGGATGACATTAAAAATGGGGACTATATATAATTAGACACCTACTATGTACAGGACATTACACCAGGCATGCTCCTGTGGTTTATTTCATCTTACATGAGCTGTCATGTGAGAGCAGGAAAAGGAAGAGGAAAGAATCAACGTACCCTAACCATTCTCCATAATACAACTCAAAACATGCACTCTTAAACTTGAGATTTTTGGGGGCTCCCTGGTGGTGCAGGGGTTAAGTCCCAGTCACTGAGGCATGAGTTCAATCCCCAGTCAGGGAGCTGACACACATATGGTCAACACACCTCTCCTGTCTCGCCTGCTGCTCCCTTCAGCAGTGTGTTTCAGTACATCTGCCAGTTTTGTTCCCCACTCTGTCCCTGGTGAATCCTCTCACCTCCTTCACCTCTGGCCTACACCCCAGTTCTTGTATGCATAAATAAATCTTTAAGGAAAAAAATTTGCTTTTTATTTTTGAAATGCAAATGTGACATTGCTACAGCAATTTTGCTTAGTGGTCTTAGTAGACCCCATCAGTTTTCTCCTACCTTTATTCAAGCCCACACTGCAGAAAAGCATACTCAGCCACACTATCACTCACTGTACCTCTTACCTCCTAGCCTTTCCACATGCAATGTCTCCTTCCTGAAATGCCCTTCCGGCACTTTGCTTCTTTTACTTGCTTAAACACTATTTCATTGTTCCGTGTTCAGTTTTAGATGCCACCTTCTCCAGAAAGCCTTCCATGTCCACTCAAAAAGAATCAGACCTGTCTACACTCTATTGTAAGTATCTGTTTAATGGTCTGTCCCACTGGATGGTGAGCTCCTTTAGGGACAGACTGTGTCCTATCCCTATGTCCTCAGCAGCAAGCATCAGATGGCTCCTAAAAGGAATCCAATAAAAGTTTAATAGATGGATGAGAAAAGATAATAAAATTAGTCCCATTTAACAAAGCAGAAAACCAAGTCTCAAAGAGGGTAAAAATGCCTAAGGTCAGACAGCTGATTAGTGGGTAATTCAAACTAGAGCTAATTCCCCTAAATCCATTGCCTTGTTTTACTATTTCACTTATATTGAGGATAATAAAAAATCCTAAGTTTTCTCATCAATTGCACAAAAAGAAGACCTGAAAATATAATAATTACAAATGCCAATCATTTGGATTTAAATACTGAAGACATACCTCTTGATATCTTAGAGAAGCCAACATTATGAAATCTACTTAGTGTATGAGGAAGCTGGTTCAGAGAAGTTAATTTGCTCAAAATTCCACAGCCTTAAAACCCAAGGCAGTCTCCAACTCCTAAGCCCAAGTTCCTTCCACCTCTTCAAGAGTCTCCTGACCGCAGCACTGGAGCCAGTTCTCATGGTCTTACACCCCAGCTGGCCCCCAGTCCTCCCTCCTGTGGGACTCCACAACTTCTCAGAGTCCTCTGGGGTTTGCCAAGTGTCTTGCTAACCATGGCATTTTTCTCTGGCCACTCTTCTCTCCTTGGGTTCTGGCATCCGCCCTGGCTCCACCCCCTGAAAAAGACGGCCTGGGAAGCCATCCTTGTTCCCAGTAAATGGCCCCCTGAGAACTGGGCAGGTAGGGGCAGATCCTCCCTTTCTCAGGTGTCTCAACAAACAAACTATTTAGCAATTACACACTCTCTTGACCACAGCTCCCACAACCTTTCCTGACTCCTAGGAACTGCTCCCCAAATCTCGGGTCATACCAAGAGCTTCCTTAAGGTATTATTGAAGTATTTGTTCTACAAATATTTGCACATATAACTCTTTCAGCTAACACTGTCCCTCTTGGAGTCCTGGCAGTTCAGCCATCTGATGAGAAAGTTCTGTCAAACTTTCCATACTAGACTAAAGGTATCATGAGAGCAAGTACTACATAGCTTTTGTTGGTCACTATCCCCATGGGCTAGTGCTGTGTCTGGTATGTGGTAGGCTCTCTTATTAAATAATTGTTGAAAGACCAAATAGATACATATTGAAAGGCCCATTCATCTCTTCAAAACTGTTGCTAGTCCTCTATTTAGAGACAGGAATCATGGCAGTTAGAGTCAAAAGGGACTATAGAGGAGAAAAATGTTACTCTAATTCCCTCATTTTACAGACAGGGAGACCTAGAGAAAGATACAAAGTTGAGGGCACGTCCTCTTGACTTCTGTCTAGACATTTGCTCTGTATTGGCATCCTGCTCCAAAGCCATAAACATATTTTCAAAGCATCCACCTGGGGCCAGGAGCAAGGAAAGGAGAACATTATGACCATTGCCAAATGGCCGAAGAGAACATTGGAGCAGAGGAGTGGCGTGTACCCAGAGTTGCACAGCCCATGCTACTATGCACCTTTCTCCATGCCCCACAACCCATGGTAAGAGCTCATGATACCCTGCTTCTCTCCCTACTGCTCTCCACTTTTATGAGGTTTAAAAGCAATTTGAAAAGACCATGCCACAGAGTTGCAAAGACATTCATCTTTATTATTCATTCTGCTTCTAGAAGATCAACCTGTCTTCCCATTGCAAAAAATTGAAACTGTTCAGGTATTCAAAATTGTCATCTACTCTTACAGGAAACAGGTGACCCAAATGCTTGTTTCAGAGGCCAAATATTATCAAATGACACCGGGAACATCTTGCACTTTCTATGGCATTAAGTGAGTAGGAACCAGAGGTCTTTGAGAGACTGTTAGAGCCCAGCTCAAATCTCAGTGTTCCCTCTAGACTTTGCGCACCAGCTCTCCCTGACCTCAGGCTCAGTTTGACCATAGGTCCTGCTTCCCTGTCACCACTAGTGAAAAATAAAACATCCCACCAATAGCTTTAAAATGCCGTGTGGTCTGTCATCTGGACAGCGCTAGACAAGAGGCGAGGCCCAGCTCTATTCCACACCAGCGGGGTGATCCACAGCAAAAAGCCCCACCTTCCTGAATCTGCCACCTGGGCCAAAGAGTGGCTAGAAGGGTGGCCCCTTGGCAGGGTTTGTGGGAATTAAGTGATGTCATGCATGTAAAGCACCAAGCACCATGTCTGGCACATAGTGAATGCTAAACAAATATTAGTTCCCCTTTTTTTCTAAGGAATGGAGACTGAATTGTGCTATGGAAATAGAACAGTCATGGAACCTCCCCCCACCTCCTCACTCCGCCCCCAGTGAAGTAAAGTTCTACCAGAGCTAAACTGAGCCATTTCTCAATCGTTTATTTAAGGACCAGCCCTCGCGCACTGTGTGAATGGCCTCCCACACAGTGGGCTTGTAAGCTTCTTTCCTGTTCTCCTTGAGCCAGGCCTTGCCAGAGAAAATGCATTTAGCCACTCAAAATGCAATCATTACAACTCACCCAGCAGGCACGTCAACATGCCTGTTGACATGTGCACACAAATACTAAAAATGCATGCAATGCGATACAGCCCGATAAAATGTGTGGCTCCTTTCCATGTACAGTCAATGAAATGGTACAGCAGAGTGGAAAGAGCAGGAGCTTTGGAGCTGGATGAATGTCGGTTCAAAGCCGTTTCCTTCCTTTATTAGTGGTAAGATGTTGAGTAAGTCAGTCACTGGAAATCTCAGTCCCCACATCTGAAAAATGGTGATTATAATGCTGAGTTTTTGTTCGTGTTGCAAGGATCAAATAAGGCAGTGCCTGTCAAAGAACGGTCCGTCATACATGCCACAGACACTTAAAGATATGTATTGCATAAGCGCCAAGAATCTGGCCCAGGAGCAGAAACGGAGAGCTTACTGCTAAGCTCTCTTTCTTTTTGGTGTTTTACCCGATGAAGTGACCTTGTCTGTTTCTCAGCTCCTTTGGGGCTTTTTGCCTTTAACAGTAAGACCTTGACCTCAGCTGGTTTTCTCTGTTATGGACTTGTCTTCATTTTGCCTTGACAAGCGAGCCAGTAGATCAAGAGGAATACCATGTTTCTCTTCTGTGTCTCCCCCCCACCACATCATTATCCCAAATACTGAGGACAGAGTAGGAGGTAGACTGGGAGGAAAGACTGGGAGACAGGAATCAGATTTCTCTTCCCCTTCAAACCTCTTTCAATAGCCCTGATGCCCTGCTGTCCTTCCTCTGCCTCTTTTTTTTCTAACTTGTATTTATATGTTTTTACATTGTTGTCCAACCACTATGGAAAGCTGTGTGAAGAACCCTCAAACTACTGAAAATGGAGCTACCATGTGACCTCTGCCTCTTTGAGCCTGGTTGGGTGCAAGGGCCAGGCATGAGCAGGAAGAACAGGAGAAGGAAGGATGAGGAAGTGACACTCCAGATTTGGTATAGATATTTGAGAATGGAAAATGAACAAAAGTGCCTCCTCCCTTCCTCATTCACCCAAAAGACTGTTAGGTGGAGAGGGAAGTAGGTAAAGTGAAGCAGTCCAGATCTGAGACTGTTGAGAATTTGACAATCTTCTTAACAATTGTTTTTACTTAATGCAGAGAGCGTCCTGAGCCTTGTCCCATTTCGCCTACGCAGACCTTGGTGAGGTAGATACTACTGGCCCGTTCTGTCGATGGTAAAAGAGGATAAGAGCAGTGTGGCCAAGTGCCTGAGCTCACACAGCTGTGGAGCTCAAAACTTGAGTTTTCCTATTCCAGACCCTAGGTTATTTCTGCTATAGGGTCATTTCTCCAGAGGACAAAGAAGAGGAATTCTGAGTCATTGACCCATCTTGACCTCTCTAGTCTGCCTATCCCTTCACCCACACAACCTAGTGGTATACACAGAGGGCCCCACTCTTCGTCAAACTGTACTCTATGAAGCTGCTTTTCTGCTGCTATGTTACACTTCAAGAAATAAATAAATAATAAACACAACTTTCAAATCTCCTGGAAAATCACTTTTCACTAAAGGCTTTTCCCAATTTTTATTTAGTGTACAGATATGGTCACATCCCTAAGCTCTCTTTGTGGTTCTCTATTACTTTCTAGATGACTTCCAGCACCCTACACAACCCTGGCCTACTTCTCCAGCCCACCACCCCCTGCTTTATGCAGGACACACAGAGGCCAAGCTGTCTTTCTCTGTTCCTTTTTCCTAGAACTCCTCCCCTTTTGGTCACGTCTGACTTCTACCCCCTCATCTTTCAGGCCTCAGGTAAGAAAATCATTCCTCCAAGAAGCCTGTTCTGACCACCAATCCTCTGGGTGGTAAACCAGACTCTCTGCTGATCCCCCCAGCATCACTGAGTTGCCTACCCACCTCTACTGCCACCCTTCCATCTGAACTGGTTACGCCCTTTTTTCTGCCCTCCTATCATCTGTGGGATTCCTTCAAGGTAGGGGCTGTGCCTTATCAGTTCTACTTCAGGGCACCCAAATCGACAGGGGTGTAGAGAATGTTTCCAGATCAAAGAATGAATCAACCCCCATCTACCTTCCAATAGGGTTTGTTTTATTCTGTACTTGAAATTCTGATTGCTTGTGGTGTGGTGTGGCTCTGTCTCTTTACCTAATCTGAGATTCCTGGGGGATGCTGTAGTGAAGTTGATTTGTGCCCCACCCCCTCCACCACCACCACCAAGAAAGATATGTCAACCCTCAGTACTTATTTGGAAACACCGTCTTTGCAGATATAATTAAGGGTCTCAACATGAGATCATTTGGACTTAGAGTGAGCTCTAAATCCAATGATTAGTGTCCATCCAAAGGAAAGGAGAGGGAGACTGAAGACACAGAGACACCCAGGGAGAAAGCCATGTGAAGATGGAGGTAGGGATCAGAGTCATGCTGTTGCAAGTTACTGAACCCCAGGGGGCATCAGAAGCTGGAAGAGGCTTAAATGAATGAATTCTCCCTTAGAGCCTTCCACAGGAGTATGACCCCACTGATACCTTAATTTCAGATTTCCTGGCCTCCAGGACTATACAAGAATAGTCGTCTGTCACTTGATGTCATGAAGCCCCTAGTACTTGTTCCAGCAAACCTAGGAAACTAGTATGAGCAGAAACTCACTACCCTGATGTCCCACCCACCTGAGACTCTCCGATGTTAATGTTCACACAGTAGAACCACCAGGAAAGCCACATGAGACTTTGATTCTGAAGAATATGTCCTGGTTTTTAGCTGAGTTGCCTATCCTAAATGTTGACCTAAAGGTTAAAAAAAAAAAAAGTATTCAAAATATCCCAGTTATGTAAAGTCAGCATGGAAAGCAGTCGCTTCTCCTGAGTGCTCACTGTAAACTAGCCATCAGATCCCGGTGTCACCCTCAGTCATCTTTTATGTAACACACACCATTGAGTGTCTGGCCTTCAAGTAGGCCCATTTTACAGAGAAGGAAATTGAGGCTCAGAGAGTTGAGGTAACCTGTTTGAGGTCTTACTGTGAGTGGTGGTGTTGGGACTAGAACCCTTCCTATTCCAGATCCCAGGCTCATTCTGATATGCAGTCCTTTTCAGTGATAGTTTTCACCTCACTAGGCCACTACACTTTATATTGTGGTGATGCTAAATTTAAACCTCCCAGGATCCTTATCTGCAGTGGAAACATATCTGTACTTATACAATTAATCATACTATAGAGCTGCCATGGGAATTCCAGATTACACTGTAACCAGAATAGCACAGAAAAGCATGAATGGGCAGGACACTGCCACAGATGAAACAGCACTGGTCCCTGAGGCATGAAGGTGAAGGAAGTGGGCTCCTGAGGACATCTGATTCTCTCTCATTGCTCCTCAACTTGGTTTGGGTAAGATAAATGGCAGTCAATGGGCCATCCAGGCCTGGAATCACCTGGAACATCTATACAGGCTCTTCCCTTGCATTTCATAGAAGAGATCACACACATTCATAAATTCAGCAAATATTTATGGAGCACCTACTGTGTGCCAGCCTAGGGACACAGCAGAAAACAAAATGAAGTCTGTTCATCTAAATCATATAAATCTTATATTCCCCTGGAACAACAGAAACAATGAATAAATGTATACTATGTCAGTTTATGTTTTTCAGCTATGCAAGAAAAAGAAAATGAAAGATTGAGAGTGATTGGAGATGTTAAGGAAGGTCGTTCTGATAAAGTGACATGTGGGCACAGGCTTGAGGAAGTGAGAATGAAGTCTGCAAATATTCAGAGGAAGAGGGAACTGCAAGTATAAAACACTTGAAGGCAGAACATACTTGGAAAATTCCAATAACATTTAGGCAGCCTTGGAGGCTGGAGCAAAGCTTAGAGACTGAGCACTAAGAATGCTATGGAAACAACCTAAGTGCCCAAGACAGATGACTGATTAAGAAGAAATGGTGTACATACAGGCAGAATACTACTCAGTTATAAAAAGAGATAAAATCTTGCCATTTGGAGCAACATGGATACAACTGGAAGGTATTATGCTAACTGAAATAAACCAGAAAGAGAAACACAAATATGGATAATTTCAAGCAAATGTGGGATGTGACAAAAACAAGTAAAAACAAACCCTTGAAATTTGTCTGCAGAACTGAAACTACCTAAAGAAGGAGAGTAGGGATGCAGAGAAGAGGAAAGGCATGAGACCCAGTGGTGGATCAGTGGGGCTTAGATGATGGGTGTGGTATGATAACACACATCTGAGGAGTTGTGAACCTATAATCCTAAACCACATACAGTGTTATAAACCAATATTGCCTTAATTAAAAAAAAAAAAAGAAAATTAAGATATCTAGAAAGCCAGGTCAGAGAATGTGTCAGAAAACAATTTAAAAAGCCTTAGTGAGGGCCACAGGCTGCTGTGAGTAACAGTGACACAGTGAGTAACAGAATGGGACAGAGCAGCCAGGGCTGGTTCAGGGTGTGGAAGGGCACCCTGTGAGGAGAACAAGGCAGCAGAGCCCAGTGGGGCAGAGGAGGCCAGTGAGGAGTCTGCTGCCATAAGACTGGTGGTGGTTGGCCTGGATGAAGGGGCTGAGTCACAGTGGGAGAGGGAGAGAGGGAGAGAGGGAGGGAGGGAGAGAGGGAGAGAGAGAGGGAGAGAGAGAGGGGGAGAGAGAGAGAGAGAGAGAGAGAGAGAGAG
>JAGFMF010011617.1:6338706-6353264 GCA_019455555.1 Galemys pyrenaicus | reverse complement strand
GGAGAGAGAGAGAGAGAGAGAGAGAGAGAGAGAGAGAGAGAGAGAGAGAGAGAGAGAGAGGAATAAAAAGGAAAGAGGAGGGAAGGAAAAGAATTTAAAATGGTGGGAAAGAGAAAATGAAAATGAAGAGAAAGAATGTGTCGTCCACATCAAACAAGAACTCAGTCACGTCACTGGGGCCTCCCTGGTGGTGCAAGGGGTTGAGCACTTGGCGGTGCAAGGTGTTAAGCACCGCACTATGAAGCATTCACAGCACTGTGAAGCATTTGCGCTGTGGCCAGGGAGCTGACCCATGTGGCGCAACAGACCTCTCCTGTCTCGCCTATTCTGTTCCCCATTCTGTTTCTGGTGAATCCTGTCACCAACCCCTCCCCCCCATCTCTGACCTGTACCCCAGTTCTTGTATGCATAAATCAATCTACAAAAAAAAAGAACTCAGTCACCAATGGCTGAATCTAACATCCTGTGAGATGGGAAAAGGAAAATGGACGCCTCCCAAGTGCTAGCCACTATACTAGGCCTTCAAGATATGTCTCACTTCACCATGTGACAGAAGACTGAGATGGGAATAATGAGTCTCCATTTTATAGATAAGGAATGTGAGGATCAGCAAAGTTAAGCAATTTTTCCCAGGCCACACAGTCAATATAGGAGGACTAGAATCAGTTAAGGGATTTTCTCAGTCTAGAACCTGCTCTTTCCACACCTCATTCTGGCTGAGGACAGAGAAGTGTTTAGACATAGTCCCTGCCCTCAGAAACCTCCCTGACGTACAACAGCCCCATGACGTCAGAACTATTATTATCCCTATTTTTAGAAATGAGAAAACTGATGCCCAGAGAGGTTAAGTGAGTTGCCCAAGTCACAACAGCTGGTAAATGACAGTGGCGAGATTCAACCCCTGGTCTCACGGAAATATCTTAATCACTGCCCTGTGTTGTTAGATAATGTAGTTATTTTGAATATTAGTAAAACATGTTTTTAAAATTCCTTTACAGATAGATCCATGAAATCATCTAAATCTACCAGTTCTCTAGGACTGCCAGAAACACATGCGTGTGTGTGCACATACACACAACTTGACTTGTATACATACACATATAGATATGGACACACCCATAGAGTACACACATACCCAACATTCCAAAGTCAATGACTTCCTAAATTAGCCTATGTTATCTGGGTCTTAGGGGAAGGTAAGCCACTCACCCAATTATGATGTATGGCCAAAGTCATCTTGTCTATTCCCAAGAAGTACCTGGATATATTCTTCAACCTAATTCTAAAAAGTCAACTGGAAAATCCTATTTACATATCCTTGAGAAGATGTGGAAGGAGCGGGGCTCAAAAGGCTAAAAGGTCAAATATTCATATCCTAGCAGTAATGGACTCTACAAAATACCAATTCCTATTGCCTCATTTCTTCTCTGGAAATGCACACTGGCTCCATTGGTGTGCAGTTCAATTCCAGGCATCAGAAGAAATAAAGTCTCCTCTTGATTGCTGCTGTGGGGTGGGGCAACTTGTGGAGACTAGACAACTTGTGGAGACACAGCCCTGAGTTCTGAGTTTGTTTCTACCACTAGCTATGTGACCCCAGGCAGGTGACCGGATTCTCATGCAAACAAAACAAGGATAACATAATACCTACTTCCGAGCTATCATGAGGATTATAAAAGTCTCCTTAAATAAAGTGTCACATACCTGACAGTTAATAAATCTTCAGCTTCCCTCCCCTTTCCAGTAAAAAGGCTGATGGAGGGCAAAGTTCACACTCTTGACCTTTCCCCTACAAGGTAGAGAATCACTAACTTCCTACCAAAAGAACCTATAATTACTATCTTTGGACAGCACAGGAAGGAGTTTTTTTTTAAAAAAAAAAAAAAGGAGTCAGATGTTTTCATGCAGAAAGGCAGGCCCAGGCATCATTAGCATGTTGCTAGGTGTTGTTAGCCACCCACCTAGCCACAGAGTGGGCAGCAATTAATGTAATTAGTGCAGTGATGAGTGTCCTTTGCAGGGATAAACAGCTCTGCCCTGTAGAACTTGACAGACCTGCTGCTCCCACGAGGCTCCTGACCCTGAACGTCCACTTGGGGAATGGTGGCATGTAGTTTTGTGAAAAGAGACTAGCCTTGAATCAGATAGATCCAGATATAAATCCTCTCTGTTAATTCCTAGCTGTGTGACTGAGGTCAAGTTGTGTCACCTCTCTGTGCCTTAGTTTCTTTATCTGTAAAATGGGATTAATAATACCCTCATGAGATTGTTATACTTATCATCCTCCTCATCACAGAAAAGCCCAAACCAAGTTGGTGTTCAAGTGGGGAAAAAGTAGAGTGTCCAGTGACACATGACATCGCTGATACCCACAGCTAGAATGTCACATTTATTTTTCTCTGACTAGATTCAGAGCCCCATCACCAATTTGAGTGGCTTTAGGCAAACTACTAGAGTTTGGTATGCAAAGGATATTCATACCTCCACCCCAAAAAAGGAGAGGAAGTACTCTTTGATTTGATAATTATTTAAGATAATATTATAAATAATTGCCACGAGAGTTATCAGCAATATTAACACTGAAATAAAAGTGACACAGCAATCTGGCGGTTGGTAATAAGAACAAGAAACCTGTTTATAATTTTGGATCTAGCAAGTATATCTTAAGAACCAATACCTTTTGGTGCTTTGGTGGTGGGTATAGTAGGGTAACATACATGTGAAGGGGTATAAAACTATATTCCTAAGTCATATACAGTGTGGTAAATCAGTGATATCTCAATAAAAAACAAGTTCAATAAGTGAATGAATCCCTCACAAAAGAAGTCAAAAATCCAAAGATTATTTCAAATATGTGTGTGTCTGATGGGATTCTTGATTGTCATTAAGAATTCACTAATTCATACAATAGATGCTTTATCAGGGATAAAGATCTTGAGTATGAGGACGACCCAAACACACAATTAAGATTCATTGAAATGAAGGCTCTGAAAAAGGCCTGTAGAGTGAGTCAAGGAGGAAGGAAACTGATAAGCATAACTGCAGTATAAACCCCTAGACTGACAAGGAAGAAAACCATGTAGGTTCTTGGAAACATGCAATTGAAGTGGTGTTAAAGGAAAAGAGGGAAAGAAAAGCCTAAGAGAACATCAGCGTTAGAAAGGACCTTGGAGTACATCGAGTTCATCAGTCATCAACTCTTTCCATGGAGACCTTGTGATAAGTGAGGCTCACAAACCCTAATAATCTAGAAAGCAGAGAAAAACTAAAAGTTTAAACTAAAAGTTACCAGTTGCTAGCAGTCCACTGTTTTCTCTCCCACTTGAGAAAGTTTTTCATTATACCAGAGAATGAGGCTCAAACTATTAAATAACCTTAAATCTACTCTAAATTGTTTCATAAAATGAGGATAGGGAGTCAGCACAGCAGTTGAAAACCAGTGATTTGACCCAAGCCTTCATGTTATGGATGGAGAAACTGAGTCTCCGAGAGACCTATCCACTCTGTCATATCCGCACATACTTCTTGCTCAATTGGTATTCATTGAATGAATGCTCATGAACAAATACACAAATGAGATGACAGACATGACCAAGGTTACCCAAACTGTTTGTGGCTGGCAACATATACTGATTCAAATGTATAGAAACCTGTTTCCTTTCTTTAATTTGCTGAAGGGCAGACACGGTGCTTTGGTGGGGACCACAGTAATAGCCTGAGAAGACATGGAGCTCTAGAGTCCTCAGAATATGGATGGTAACGGTGTCCAATCTCCAATGCTTAGAAGTCGCATCTAAGGGCTCTCCACACAGTGACACTTCAACTGACCAGCTGGGAACAAAGGATTTTTAACAAACTTGGCCAAGTGCAGAATCAGAGCCCACAGGGAAAGTCCTCAACTCCTGATCATTGGTGTTGGCTCTTTCTTGCTTTTCCTTGGCCTGGAATGCCCCTCCCACACCACTCTCCTCCCATGTCAATATTTGTAACCTTTCTACTGTAGTCCCTCTCCAGGTCAACCTCTTTAAGAAGGTCCTCACGGTTTTATTCATCTTCGAACCAGAAAGCGACTATCTAGGTCCAAGGCTTGTTGGTCATCTCTCAGTTCCCCACATCAGCTCTCATTTACATGCCCTACTAGCTACAGCACAGTGAAAACACAGTTACAGGTTATAAGCAGTTTCCACTAGGTCCTTTTCACTCACACACTAATTTATTATTACTTATTATGATTTTATATTAAATTATTTAGTGTCTATGTACAGTAACCATAAGACTAGCAATTATAGTTAATATTTATTGGGCACTTACTGGATCAGGTACTATTCTAATTACTTCATATATCAATTCATTTAATATTCACAGCAATCCTCTAAAATGGGTTCTATTAGGATCCTCATTTTACACATAAGGAAACAGAGATTTAGAGAGCAATTCAGTCAAATTGTTGTAGAGCCAGATACCAAATTCAGGCCATCTAGTTCCAGAGGTTAAACACTTAACCTCTGGGCCATAACAAAGGGTGATGAAGCAAGATCCCACATCTTCTTTGCCCCAATGTCATCCCAAGGACTTTGTACAGTGTCTGGCATGGAACATTTGTTGAAAGAAAGGAAAGGAGAGCACTGGAGAGGAAAGGAGGGAGGAAGATAGAGCAGGGGGTTGGGAGGGACAATGCCCCAGGAGGAAGATGTTATGCTAGCCCCATCATGACCTTCTTGTGGGTATAGTGAGGCTGGGACCCACTGAGGAGTCTTACCTCAGTAAGGAATAGTGGAGATGCTGAGACAGAGCTGAATGAGATGTGTCCCTGTCCTGGGGGAGTGCCTCCATCCCACTCTCAATGCGGTCCGGTCCCATAGTTCTCATCCCTCCATGAGCACAGGAGTCCCTCCGGGAATCCAAGTCTCCCCCCTAGAGAGGTCAACTATAACGCAACCATTCTGCTCCCCTCTGTGTGGGCCGCTGGGACACACTGAGAATGTGAGGGAGCCTCTTTCAAGTATCTCACGGAACAGTGAGGAAGAGGAGCCCTAAAACCAAGGAAAAGTGGAGGACATAGATGGGTCAGGCTGGGAAGGGAGTGAAGGAGTTACAGAGGTCAAGACGCGGGTCCCTGAGTAAATTCAACTCTAGGAGTCCACTTGCTCTGTTCATGATCTGGAACTGGACATGCTCTCTTGATTGAGAGCCCAAAGCCTTTACCTTTGAGATTCCCCATCTGCATGTGTGGCCTGCCCTGCTAGAATACAGGATACTGTGATGAACATTTACTGTAGGACTGATAATCAGAGGAGCAAGAGTGGGGCAACATGCAAATTACTTTATTCACACTTATTTTTCCCAGGATGTTAACATTTGTTCCACTAAGGAACAGTATGTATTTAGTTAGAAATTACACTAACCACAGCGCAGCATTTGCTACAGAGCCATAGCTGGAAGTACTGGATGAAATGCTCCCATCCCCAGCATCCTCCTGCTGGGCTGTTTGCCTCCACGCTTTCCTGCAAGAGCTCACTGCATGATGAACCCCATCTTTCATCATTTGTCCTGGGTTCTATGATTCAGCAGACTGCTCCCTGCCTATGCCAGACATCAAGCTACCTTGGCCAGTTTTAAAGTCAAATCCTATATTCTCTGTAATATGTATGTGTGTGTATGTATTTAGCCAGAACTTATAGATCTCTTTAGCTCTATTATTTGTATTAAGATAGCTAGACTTTCAACATTGTGGTAACAATATTGTATGAGTTTCAAAGAACTGCCCCAACCCTATTCTGCAAACTATTCTAATAGTTTTAATATACAATTCTACAAAATACGAAGTGTTTCAGGAACATATATGCCACATTATAGCAGGAATATCAGTTCAAAAACTTTCCCATTAACCACTATGGCATTCCTTACATAAGCTCTTTAAAGTAGTGCAAATGAGGAGACTGCGGTTCATATAAAAAGGAGATGAAATAGAATTTGCATCCATGCCTTTAACTGTAAGTCCAACTACTGTGTCTTCCCTACACCCACAGTACTTATCATATTCCTTAGCATGTAGTAGTCAATCAATCAGCAAACTATTTTGGGAACAATTAACACTATCCCAGATCATCACCAACCTACCAATATAAGCTCATGAGGGTCAATTTGGAAAAAAAAAAAATTGTTGAGGAAAGGAAGACAGTAAGTACATTTCTTGAGTTCCCACTATGAGACAGAAATGACAGCAGGTTCATTTTGAAACACACACACACAAACAAACACACCTTGAGATAGCTACTGCTATCTCAAATCTTCATTTTACAGATAAAAAACTCATGCTTAACAATTTAAGGAACTTGCCCACAATCACACCATTAGGAAGGGAATCCATTCAGATTTGAACACAATTCTTCCTCTCCAAGGCCTTTACCTTTCTACCATGTTAGCAGAAAACAGCTACCACTGAAGAAACAACTCTCAGTGGTACATAGACAAATCTATTTATTTTAATGGTTATTTACTCTTACAGTTGTCTAAATATTTATGGCAAGCAATAATCATCCATATATAATGGATAATATTATAATATTTATAATAGTAATACAGCATTGATTAGAAAAAATACCTTTAAGTTTTAAAACCTATTTAAAGTAAATTGATTTTAGAGATTTAAGTTAACATATCAAGATGGCAAAACTTATAAATGAATCACTGAAACCTGAGACACAGACTCTCAATCTGAAAAAAAGAATTCTTAATAAAACAATTCATTTTTGCAATTCCCATGAACTATATATGGGCAGATATTTTCTAAATTATATAGAATAGAGAGGAAATCCAAACATACATTATTCCCAGACCACTGTTTTAAGGAATTATAACCGCATGCCATATGGCATTTCTTCACAGGACTTAAAGGTAGTTGGTCTAAGAAGTACTTGGGTCTCATAAGACAAAGCGTCGAAAAAAGAGAAGTCAATACATTTTTTGAAGAGAGTAATAGACATTTCAGGACCTAACTAATATTCTCAAATGATCGATTTGCTTAATGTTTGTGCTATGCAGAGAAACGAAGTCAGTGGTCCCGAGTCTGTTTGAGATACCCGGGTTTCCATCCATTTTTGGCCACTAACTTACTTACACTCAGGTAAGGCACAGCTGGCGGGATCACTGTCCCCATTAGCTGAATGAAGGAATGTTAATTTCCATAACTATTTCCAGCAACGTCAGACACACCCAATCAAGATAGACTATAATTGGCAAAAGCAGCTGTCCGTGTCAGTTAGGAGGCACCTGACTACCGGGGAGCCCTTCCATGTCTGGGAATCTGTGATTTCATGATTTAAGTTCCTTGGATTGCAGAGGGCCACACAAGTAGCAGTGATGTAGATGAGGCCATTAAACAGTCTCTGCATTATGCTTAGAATGTCACACCACAAGCATCATAAGCCAAGCTGGTGTAAACTCCTACCTGCCCCAGTAGGCAGTGAGTACTCTGGTTAATTAAGTGTCCATGTTAATATCACTGTACTCATTATAATTGTAGATATGGAGTTTGTATTTTTAAGACATGCTTAGGGTAACTTTGGAATACACTAAATGCAATTTAAACTTTCCATGATAAGTATTCTCTTTTCCTCACTTGATTAATATTTTTTAAGTACAAAATCAATGCTTATTGTAGTAGAGTACTATACAGCAAATACGCACTACTTTCTCCCACAACCTCCATGACTTCCACCTCTACTGATATCAAACTTGGCCATGTGACTTGCATAAGTTAATCTAATTTAACACACCATCCCATGCCTAGGACTTAAAAAGCTTCCCTTGTTTCTTCTGTCCAAACTTCTGCCAGGAGAAGAACAAATTGCTGGTAGATTCTGGCTCTCTAGGATGGGTTGTAGGTTGAGACAAATGGTGCAGATTGAACGTGACCCTCAGCCCTATTTCTCCAGATGCAACAGAGAGGAAAGAAGACCCAGTGGGGTTTTAGGAAGGTTAGGCCACCTCACCATAGCTGCAGACCAATGAGCAAAAAATATTTAACGTTGTATAGCACTCAGATTTTGGGGTTTATTTCACAACAAAAGCTGATTAATCCTCCATTATGACAAGTGGAAATTTTATAGAAACTTATGTTTTTCAGAGTAAATAAAGGCTTTCAATTCTCCCCTCAAGAAAAGTAGCTCATAGTAACCATTTATATGCAACTCTCTACTCCTTGCTCTGGGTCTTTCAAGGATTAAATGAGTAAAGGCATACAAAAGGAAGTGATAGACACCTGAGGGATGCACTCATTATCAGCTACCTTTATTAATATTATCATACAAATAAATATACTCAATACAACTTTTTTTAAAATTTGCCAAAAATGAGACCACGCTATCTACATACATTCCTCTGCCACTAGCTTTCTTCTTGGAAATTTCTATCACAGGATTTTTTCCAGGCCATCTTTTCAAAAGTAATTAACTCATCTTTTAAAATGACCACAAGAGTTGAATACCGTTTTATAAAGAAACTGAAACTCCAAAAGCTGAGAAGATGTTCGTCATAATATATGCTGCCCCTCCCTATCAAGCCTGATTCATTTTGGTCAATTGAAGGTAAGTGGAAGTAACATGTGGGTAAAGCTTTGAAAGCAAGCCCATGTGTCAAGCTTCTCTCTTCCTGTGACACAAACTGGCAATATCTGAAACAGGGTGTCCCAGAGTAAAGAATGAAGGACTAAAATGTAAAAGGATGGAAGCATAACACGCATGAAACAAACTCACATTGTGTTAAGTCTGAGATAGAGGGGTTGTATTGTTACTACAACATAATTTTGAGAATGTTAAAAGAGTGTTTCAAGGCTTTCAAGTGTCTGTGTGTTCACTGCAAATATTCCTCATCACTGATTTGGCCAACGCCCCAGCCAATGAAGGTGTGGGTTGAGATAATGGGAAACAATCTCCTCCCTGACTTCATTTTTAAAACTTATCAGTAGCTCTCTCCCCTATTACCCAATCATGAGGCAAAGGGTATGACAGCATCACAGAAAAGGTAGTGACACAGGCCAACAGGTGGAGGATCGTCCTCTGTAGTGGGAAGCCCATTAGGTAGGTCAAGATCATGAGCACACTGACCCAGTTTCTCTAGGTTACATATTCATGTAGCTAGGACTAAAGTTACTAGTTCCTGCTACTCAGAAACTTCAGGAGAGACTGGTGAAATGGAGGGAAAGCAGACTGAATGGAACCCTCACAGGGCCAACTGCAGATTCCCTGTTCAGTTCAGAACTACAGCTTTCTCCCATTGTGAGTGGCCAGTGGAAGGCAGCAGTGCAGTCACAACTATTAAAAACAAATTTTTATTTTGTTTTGTATTACTAGTGTAATACATATGTATTATATTTAGTTTTAAAATAGAGAAGCATAAGGAGGAAAATAGAAAATATCAAAACATCACAACAGTTGACATCTTGATGGTTAATCAGCCACATTTCCTCCTAGGTAAATGTATGCACATGGCTTTCTGGATGTATTCATAAAGTTTATGCACACATATAATACAAGGCCCTCCTCTTAATTCACCCTCTCTATTCTTCCTTTCTGGCTTACCTTTCATTCCCTTCAAATATGCCCAATATCCTGGCCTTTGTATTTCTGCATTTCTTCTTTCTGAAATGGTTGTCTCTCTCTACCGTATCCTCTTTTTCTGGAGGTCCCTACTCCAGGTCTCAGTTATTTGTCACCTCCTTAGAAGACTAGTCTCTGACTGCTACCCTTGACAGATGTCCCTTCCTCAAAGCATATCATGCTCAACCAGCCTTGCCTCTTTATTAGGTACTCTTTTCCTTGCCGTACTCCAACTTGTGGGCACATACTGTAGCTTTTGTTTACCAGTGTTTACCAGTGGTTCACAGTAAATGCTAAAAAATTATGGCATAAACAAGTATTAACAATATGTGTTACCTACATTTGCCTGAAATCCCCCAAAGCACCTGTTATTTCTCAATAAATAACCAGTGAAATACTAAATATAGAAAAAGTTATAATATGTCTCATGAAGTTAATAAACTAGAAGGAAAGAAAACATTAACAACAGGAAGCCCAGCCTCCTCCGCTAATTCTCTTCAACTGCAAAGTGCAGAATAAAGTTTCTGACTTAGGCTCCATATTTATTCCCTCACTGAGGAAACCCTGCAGCACCAAAGAAGACACAGCAGATCTAACAAATGCATTCCAACATCTCCGCTATCCAACACAATATATAGTTGACTTCAATTCAAAGTTCAATGCAAATATTCATAGCCAGTGGGCAACCTCCCACATGGTCATTCAGAAATCCTGGCTCAGTTTACTTAGAGGGCAAGTCTCTGACTTCCATCTTTGGCTCTGCCCTTTTCTATGTCTCTGATATTTAGTCAAGGGATAGAGTGAGATGATTTTATGAACCAGGTCTGTAATTGGTACACATCACATTCACTCCCTTCTTATTGGCTGAAACCCAGTCATGTAGTCACACTTAATTAAAAAAGAGGTCAGGAAATATAGTTTAGCTGTATATACAGGAGAGAAAGGGAGAGGAATTTGGTTAACACTTTGTAGTTGTTCTGCCCCAAATCGTAAGGGAGTATCCAGTCTTCTCAAGTTATCTGAAATGCAGGTAATTTTGATAACCTGAAAACTTGTCATAATTAAAAGATGTCCATCAAACTAATATTGAACATGAGAAAATATCATCCTAGATTTTCAAATTCTGAAATAAAAGGGTCAATTCCAGAACTGAGAAACCACTAATGTTGGTGACCACTCCCAGTCTGTAAAAAAGACTATTTTCAGACAGCTTTAATTTACTTTGAAAAAAAGGGATGCTTACCACGAGTTACTGTAGGATGATAGGAAAAATCATAAACTAATTCAGCATAGTATCTGGCACCACATGGACAGTAAACATATACTGAATGGATGAACTCTAATTCTAAGGCAACTCTCCCATTGACAAATAGCTGTAACTTCAGAAAGTTCTTCTTTATATAGTAGAGCAGTGTTCCTCTTGAACTGCTAACCAGTCCCTTCACTCTGACCTCAAAACCCAGTAAGTCAACTCCCCCATGTGATAGTTGCCCATACATCTCTGCCCTCGGCTTTTTCTACTTCCCCCAAGGTAAGTATTCCCAGTTCTTTCTTTTCTTCCCCGTGGGACTGATGTCAGGTTTCTCAGCATTTGGAGACCTTCTCTCAGAGCTCTATGATTGGTCAGAGCTGCTTTCTCCTTTTCTATAGTTTCAAGTCCACAGTTCCCAACAAGATCTGCCCAACAGCATTCAGTAGAAGGATGTGGTCACAATTACTTACCAAGAGGTCAGGAAATATAGTTTAGCTGTATGTACAGGAGAGCTCTGATGTACTCTCCAGCTCTTATGTATCTAAGTAGTGAAGATGCTGCCAAAAGGATTCCTTCACTGGGAAGGGAGGACTTGGAAAATAACCTGTAAGGAAACTTGCCTCTTTCTGATCCTCTAAGTCTTGCGGAAGTTCTGAGTGCTGAAAAGACATCACCATCAAGTTAATGGTATGGAGAACTGATATGCATTCCTCCTTGACAAAAGACCTACACGTACTCTCTGACAGTTCAATTCATGTTCAATTTTCATCATTTCTGCCGCTTTACCCCAATTGTGATGTAGTTGTATATTCCAAGCTGGCAAACTCCACCAGAGCAGAGAATGAAACATTCCAAAACTGGAAATCAGTCTCAAGTAAATGAGAACTAATTCTGTAGAGAGTTGATCCAAGAGAAAACCTTCCATAGGAACTTAATACAAAGCACAGATTTATTAAACACCACCTATGTCAACCACTATTCTAAATGCTATGGGTATAGTAAAGACAAAGAATATGCCTTTCCTGCCCTCTTGATGCATAGTATCTAGTAAGCAAGACAGGTCTTAAATAAAGCACACAGACACACCCATTACAAGAAGAAATATGGTATAACAAATTAGGATAAATTCTCTTAAGAGGAAATGTGCATTTTCTGATACCAGGTTTCCAGGAAGGGATATTTCCTAGAGCGACTCTCTTGTCCATGTTCTCCATCCTTTATTTATTCTCATGGAAGAGGGCTGAGTTATCTGATTGCCTGCCCACCTCAGACACCTATTCTCTATTTTCAGAGTCAATTTGTCTACAGGATGTACACACTCTTCTTTTGGGAAAGACCTGCAAAAGACTGCCAGGGTCCAATAGGTAAATTTAATTCAGGGATGAAACATTAGGAAGTTCACTGTGGCCATGCCCTCCTGTTGAGCCTACGTCCTCTATCAAGTTGACATTTTATGTCCATTCATCTCATTGCTGTGTCTAACTTTCAGATAGTTCTGAATTAAAGAGTGAGAGAGGGGTGTCATGTATCACCTTCACCAAATCCCAACTCCTCTAAAGAAAAATACAATATAGGTACTTAGGAGAAAGCAAAAGAGGGGAATCTAATTTAGATGGGGTAAATCACATAAAGTCTCTTGAGGTATCATTTAAGGTAAAAGTCAAAGGAAGATAAAATTGGACAGGAAACATGGAAAAGGAGTGAGGGCTAAGATGAAGATTCTTAGGCAGGAAACAATTTGTCTTGTTTAAGGAACTAAGGAGGTCCAGTGTGGGAGTCACAGGATTGGTCACCAAATACTTGCAGTTCTCTGCCTTCCAGGCAGGTAGGATTGCACTTCCTGGTTCCCTGGTGCTGGGTGAGGCCATGAGACTAGTTTTAGCCAATGAAATGTGAGAAGTGACATGTGACATTTCAGGCAAAGGCACTTGATTGTCTGGTTAAGACCCTTAGACAATCTCTTTCCCTCTACTAGGAAATCTGTAATATTCCTGGAAGTGCTCCATCAGGCTAGGTCCCAGGAAGGCAATGTGATCAGAGGCCCTGTCAGCCCTCACAGACATGGAATAGGAGTAAGAAATAAAGCTTTGTTTTAAGTTTCTGGGTTCTGGAATTGTTTTTTACTGTAAGCTAGGCTACCCTGACTGGTAGGCCCTTGACCAGTGTGACTGAAGAACAGTGAGGGGAGATTACTAACTATTTTAGAACAGAGGAGCAGGCATAGCTGAGATCACGGGAGATCTCAAAGGCAAGGTAAACCATGTGGGGTAAAGCTTATCCCAAATCCAGTGAGAGGTGCTTAAAGGTTTTAGCATGGGAGTTTGACCTGTTGCAATTTTTCACGTATAAAGAAAACAAGGAACTATTGATATTAATAATTTGTCCCGAAAAGGAGGGAGAGGCAATGAATAAAGGCTAGCAAATGAGGAGCAAATAGCTGAAGGTGTAGGACATGAGTCTGGAAAGATGGGCAGAGTTCTGTTATATGGAATTCTCTTTGTTCTGAGTTATAAGTATTAAAACACCCACTTAATTATACTATGGAAAAGGCTATTTTAAAAATCAACAATCATTTACTAAGGCCTTCTCTCTTTTTGTGTGCCAGGCATTGCATTTAAGAATTGGAGATACAAAAATGAGTAAGACACAGTTACTGCAGTTGGAGTCAGGGGTGTAAAAAAAGATATTTACAAGATTACATGACAATCATTCTCTACTTCAGGTAGATGTCCCCCGTGTGGTGAGAGCAAAATAAGATAATAACTACTTGAGAACAGAGTGGGAGATGGGATAACAGAAAGTTTCAGAAGGTGTAATTATTTGAGCCAGGTCTTAAAGAATGAACAGGAGTTTGCTAAGTGGCATTCTGATTAAGGATAAAAGTAAATAGAAAGACAAGAAGATGTCATAGGAATGGAAAATGTTTGGGATGGCTGAGACTCAGAAAAATGGGGGGAATGTGTAGTACAGGGTGTGGCAGACCGTATTACAATTTACAAGCACCTGCTGTCCCTACCCATTGACATCAGGTTTGGCCATGTGAATTCTCTCTGCAGAAGCTTTAATCATCATGTTCTTTTCTGTCTACCATGACAATCACCAAACCTTCAGGAGGGATGCTAGAACTGTGTGTAAAGATGTGCGTGGACAGAGACCAGACATGAGGGACATGCAGCGTAAGTGAGAAATAACTGCAGTTGTAAGTCAGAAATATTTTTGGATTGCTACCCTATACAGCAGTATACACTTCCAGCTCTCTGCCTCCAGGCACGTTAATAGGATTGCACTTTATTGTACCCTTTCTGTAAAACATGGTTATGTCACTAGTTTTTGGCCAATAACATGTGAATGCAAGTAATGTGTTATTTCAGGGAGGAAGCATTTAAAGCCTACGAGAATTTACCTTGCTTTCCTTCCTATCAAGGATATGCATCAAGATGAAACTTTCTCAGACTTGGTCTCTGAGTGAGCACATGGAACTGAAGCCTTCTGACTTTGAATATGTGGGAGCAAGAAATAAAGGTTTTTTGGTAAGCCACTGAGATTCTAGGGTTATTTGTTATAGCAGAAAACCTAGAATATCATGACTAATAAAATTTTCACTTTGGTGGGCCTCCCTGGTGGCGCAGTGAGTTAAGCAACGCACTGTGAGGCAAACCATGGCCACTGCAGCACGAGTTCGATCCCTGCTGCCGGCCAGGGAGGGG
>JAGFMF010011617.1:6291376-6338656 GCA_019455555.1 Galemys pyrenaicus | reverse complement strand
CTCCCCACTCTGTCTCTGGTGAATCCTCTCACCACCCTGCATTCTGGCCTGTACCCCAGATCTTGTATGTATAAATAAATAAATCTTTAAAAAAAAATTTTCACTTTGATATAGGGTAATGTTGTGGAAACAATAAACATTAAAAGGGTAAATAACGAACAACACTCATCAGAAGTCAAAAGAATGGTGACTTTATTAAATATTCTCCTGTGATCATTTAGAAGGCATATCATGAACTAAAAAAAGAGATTGTAAAGCAACATCTTACTAGCATTTGTTTATGGTTATTGGCTGCATTTGAAAACTTACTACAAAACAGAGATGAGTTCACAAAATACTTGGCCAGTTTGAAAGCAGAAATGAAAGACAGCAGAGCAGATCAATAAACTTACAGACTGGTAGTATTAGAAGAGGCAGGTCTCAACCTTGACTAGCAAATATATAAAGAATTGTTTGCATACAGAAAAATTCAAATAAGATCAACTTCGAAATATGGATCACATGAAGGGTAAAGTCTCAAACCTACTGTACAAACTGTGGATAAATTATTACCCAGTATGTGCATTCAGTTGGACAAAATGGTCCTGGAAGTGTGACTCTCTCACTAAAGTTCAATAAAGACAAAGCACTCAAAAGCAAGTCAAGAGAAAGAATAACAGAGATCAGCAGGCTAAACAGCAAGAAAGCAAAGAAATATGGCAAACCATATAACTAGATCTAGAAAAACCCTGGCCTTGGCTATTGGCTCATGAAATGCCTGAAATCAAATAGATAAGAAGTCTGCATTTTTTGTGAAAGTTGTCCTGCCAAAACAACATCACTCTGGATTAAGAGTCCATATTTAAGACTTAATATCACTTTGTACTCCCCCAAATTTTAAAAGCTTATTTAAAAATATATTTCCTGAAGCCTGATTTAGATGTAGAAAAGGCATCTCAACCAGCAGTCATGGAAAACAATGGAGAGAGTAGCTACACTCAGGGAGCAAAAGTGGACTAATGTCTACTGTGGTCTCCCATTTTTTGCTTTCCAGAGTCCACCAGTTATACTGTCTTTGCCCCACCGCTATGTGAGGGTGTGCAGGGTAGATACCTTGCCTTTCAAAAGAGAGGTGCATAGGGAGCTGATGTAGAGCATCTAGTATACATCACCCAGAATCCGGAAAATGAGCTTGATACTGTGGTTAAGTGTGTCCTCTGGGTTGTCTTCTGAAGAGAAAAGAATGAGGGAATTCTGGCTTGTGACAATAAAGTTAAACATTTAGTCAACAGAAATATAGGCTGATAGCATCATTGGTGCAATTTTCTTAAATATTCCTGGCCCTCTCTCTTCAAGACACATACAGAATGTGAAAGACACATACAGAAGAAAGTCAGGCATGGTGTGCAACTTGCTTTTGTTACAGGATAATTTTAATATAAAATGGGTTTGTTTGATTGGGTTTTTACTTGTGCGCTTGAATGGCACTTATAATGTTTTAATTGTAGGCACACATAACAAAGGTTAATAAAGGGTTTTATTTATAAGGGAAGGAGAAATAGTGTAGTGAATAACACAAGGGGAAGAGAGGGATACAGATTTGTAAATAAGTTATTAGTTTTTTGGAGCTGGAACCCAACGGTGCGCTGAGAGCTGACTTTTAAGGAAAAAAAGGACCCCCTAAGGCTTACATGTTTGTTTTTATATTTAGCTTGGTTGCTTAACTCTACCCTCAGGTCCCAGTGATCCGCTCTTTGATAATGACTTTATGGGATTTGTAGTTTTTGGATTTTGTAGGTTTGGAATGGGGGTTGAAGTTTATAACCTATTTGTATAATCCATTTAGGAGGGTTTTTCCTCCTAACAATTTGGCCATTGACATGTGATTTGAGTACTATATGTTACTTTCCAGGTGAATGCTCTGTGAATGGTCTGTCCCCTTTTCAACCCCCAGACAAGCTAATGAGAAGCATGTATCATGATGAAGCTTTCTGCCACCTGAGTCACTGAGTGTCCACAGTGAGTAGAGCTTTTGTGCAGACCCGCAGTGGCCTTCAGTGTGAGTGAGAAATAAACTCCCCTGGGGTAAACCACTGACTTGTTAGGGCTGTTCTGTTAAGGCAGCATAACCAAGGTTATGTTGACTGATACTGGGAGTGAGGAGTAAGGGTGGAGAGCAGGAGCCAAAAATGAAAAGCCCCTTCTCTTAGGCAAAGGCATCTAAACACTCCTGGCCAATGAAAGCTTCTAAGAAGGGTGTTACCATGAACAGATCTATTATCTTATGAACAAAATATGCTTTTTCAACATAAGGAGAAAGTCAGCCTAAACCTACTAAACCACACAAGGCAGAGAGGAACACACAGAAGTCTTAGGCAAAAGATATATGTATACAAAGTCCTAAGTTTTGAAGTTCCTAAGTACAGGAGCTCTGAAAGGAGACTCAAAGGAGTTACAGAGGATTAGGAAGATGATTTCTTCTATCCCACCATCTAAGCACCATTTCCTCTGCAGACAACAAATACTTTACAGAAAAGTCTCCCAGAGCCAAGAAGATAGAAATGGGACTATAATACAGTTTCCAGTTGCTTGTGACCTGAGGAGGTACTGAGCTCTTGGAGCTCATGCCCAAATACTAATATGTACATCTCAAGATGGTTGTGGGGAGAAGCAGCATATTTAAATTGCTTAGATGAATGTCTGGCTGACAGTAGGTGCTTGATACATGAAATTTATTTTTATTTCTGTTATCATTTTAAAAATTTGAATACAGCAGCTCCCTGATTACAAAAATAAAAAAATGATTCAGGGTAAGTTATAAAGGAGAATGTCCCCTCCGTGGGTGAAGTTACAGAATCTTGTCATTTGCTGTATCCCCTACCCCATCCCCACTCCAGCACAGTGTCAGTTTTCCCTGTTGAAGAAATAAGAGGTGAACGCCTGGAGTGAAGAAAAGTTACCAGGATTCCCCTGGTACCGGCCATTGTTGGATTGTTGATTCCAAACACTTCAAAGTTACAAATATCTTAAGTCTCCGGGATAGGAACCCACGGTCAGAAGCTAAAAGGCCAGAACCAGAAGCTCGGAACAGTGAACTGCTGCTGGCTGTCCCACTTGGAGCACCAGTCCTCCGCAGAATGCCCTGGGGAAGACCTGACTTCTCACCCTTTCCTACCATCACTCCCTGGAAACAGTAGACGTGGTCCTGCCAAACACTCTTATATCCTGACATTCCTTGGAAGCTCTGGAAATGCCGAAGAAGGGCAGGGAAGGGGACGGCTTGGGGACTATCTCCTACCCCTGAGGGGGTCACCAAGCCACACTAACTCAGTCCAGTGGGTGGCTCGCGGAAGGAACCGAGGCTCAGAGAAGCTCTGTGATTTGCTCAGTTCTCAGCAGTAGCAGAGCTGACCAGGAGAGAACCTACTTGGGCATTTTTTCCATCATACACTTCTGCCCCTAAGGGGTGGGGGATGGGAGAGATAACACAACCACAGAAAAGCAATCACTTACATGTGTCTAGCGCTTCCTAGAGGCTACACAGGATATGGGCCCACCATCCCGCCGGAGCCGAGATTTTAATTCCTAGTTGTACCCTGGATTCGCCTGGTGACTTTGAGCGAGTGTCCGCAGCTTTCGCGACTTGTTTTCCGAGATGCAAAGCCCAGAGAGAAATGTGTGTGTGTGTGTGTGCGCGCGCGCGCGCGTGTTGTGCGGAGGCGGAGTGTATAGACGATCGCACGGCTTCCCAGAGTTTCGGATTCCCTAAACGTCCGTTTCCAAATGGACGCTCAGCTGCCCCCTAATTCCACTCCCTACAGAAAGCCTCTCCTCCGAGGTAGAGTTGCGAACCCCCGCACGGTCAGAGGGTGAAGTGGGGGTGCAGCAGCGACAGCTGAGCGCCCAGTTTGGAGAAGTGCAAATCCCTGGGCTTCTAGGCGCAGCCAGAGGGGAGGAAGGTCGCTCCTGAACTTGACCAGAAGACAAACTTCGGCGCGTCATCAACGTGGGGGGCCAACTCAGCTAGACCGCCCCTCAACTTAAGTCCACTTTCGCTCGCCCCCACTGGGGACTTAACTGAGCCACCTTAAAGGAGGTGCTCCCGCCTCCCGGAAGTGTGGGGGGGCACCGACCCGGGCGCTCAGCTTCACCGCCCCGCGCGCGGTGGCCAAGTGCCCGCGGATGACTTAGAACCCCTCAAGTGGGGAAATACCACCCGTCCCGCGCCCTCGGCCCCAGACACCTGGCCCAGTTCCCCAAACTTCCGAATCCCCGAATCCCCCGCATTCTCCACCCGAGTCCTGAACTTCAGCCCGAGTCTGTCAGCAGCTGCAAGCGCCCGCGTCCGCACGACTCTCGGCAGCCACCGTCACTAGACAGTCAAACCCCAAGACGTCAGCCCACAATGCACCAGGCGGGCCGGGAAAGACGCGACTGGGAGGGGAGGGAAGAGTGGGGCGCGAGTCGCGCTGGAGGGGGCGGGGGGGTGGAGGAGAAAGAAGGGCCCAACTGTAGGAGGGCAGCGGAGCATTACCTCATCCCGTGAGCCTCCGCGGGTCCGGAGAAGAATCTTCTAGGGTGGGTCGCCATGGCGACGGGCGGGCCCGCCCCACTGAGAGCTACGCGAGCCAATGGAAAGGCCTTGGGGTGACATCATGGGCTATTTTTAGGGGTTGACTGGTAGCAGATAAGTGTTGAGCTCTGGCTGGATAAGGGCTCAGAGTTGCACTGAGTGTGGCTGAAGCGGCGAGGCGGGAGTGGAGGTGCGCGGACTCAGAGAGACGGCACAGTTAGTCAAGACGGCAGCAGAGTCCGAGCTGCAGATCTTATTTTCTTTTCCATCTTCTCACCAACTGCCCGGAGCTAGCGCCTGTGGCTCCCGGGCTGGTGTTTTGGGGAGCGCCTGGAGAACCCCTTCGCCAGCCGCCCCCAGGGGGAGAGCCCCGCTGCCCGGGCGCTGCTGACAGCGCGGAGAGCGGCGACTGTCCGCCCGGGGAAGTCCGGCGAGCGGCTGCAGCGACAGAGAACTTTCCTGGCCGGGAGGACAAGGGACAAGTGGTCGCGGGTCCCGAGACGAACTTTTGCAGCGCGTTCCTCCTGAAGCGGCCGCGGCGGAAAGAAGAGCGGGCGGCGGAGCGCGGAGAGGCGAGGCGAGGGACGCGCGCTCAGCTCGCTCGCACCGGTTGCTGAACTTGGCGAGCGCGAGCCCTCCCCCTCGCAGCGGAGGAGGGAACAGCCGTCCGAGTCCGGGCGGCGGAGACTCGCCGCCGCAGGCCACTTGCGGGGCCGTGCCGCCGAGAGCCGCCGTCGCCGGGGAGCGCTGCGCCGAAGGACGCTCAGTGAGTGACCGCGACTTTTCAAAGCCGGGCTGCGCGCGCGAGCCGACGAGTCAGAGTGCAGGCGGCGTCCCCTTAACCCTGCGTTTCCTGGAGCGCGCGGGCGAGCGGGGCGCAGGAGGGAGGACAGCCAGCGAGCGCGCGCGCTCTTAGACAAACTTTCCTCGCCCAGAGCCCCGGTAGGCGCGAGTGTCCCCGGCTTGCCTGCGCGCTGCTGCGGCCCCGAAACTTCTGCGCGCCACCCAAACTAACCCCACGCGGAGAGCCGGACTGTTCTATGACTGCAAAGATGGAAACGACCTTCTACGACGATGCCCTCAACGCCTCGTTCCTCCCGTCCGAGAGCGGCGCGTACGGCTACAGTAACCCCAAGATCCTGAAGCAGAGCATGACCCTGAACCTGGCGGACCCGGTGGGCAGCCTGAAGCCGCACCTCCGGGCCAAGAACTCCGACCTCCTTACCTCGCCCGACGTGGGGCTGCTCAAATTGGCGTCGCCGGAGCTGGAGCGCCTGATAATCCAGTCCAGCAACGGGCACATCACCACCACGCCGACCCCCACTCAGTTCCTGTGCCCCAAGAACGTGACGGACGAGCAGGAGGGCTTCGCGGAGGGTTTTGTGCGCGCCCTGGCCGAACTGCACAGCCAGAACACGCTCCCCAGCGTCACGTCTGCGGCGCAGCCGGTCAGTGGGGCGGGCATGGTGGCTCCCGCGGTGGCTTCGGTGGCGGGCGGCAGCGGCAGCGGCGGCTTCAGCGCCAGCCTGCACAGCGAGCCGCCGGTCTACGCCAACCTCAGCAACTTCAACCCCGGCGCTCTGAGCAGCGGTGGCGGTGCGCCCTCGTACGGCGCCACCGGCCTGGCCTTCTCAGCGCAGGCCCAGCAGCAGCAGCAGCCGCCTCAGACTCACCACCTGCCGCAGCAGATCCCGGTGCAGCACCCGCGGCTGCAGGCCCTGAAGGAGGAGCCGCAGACGGTGCCCGAGATGCCCGGGGAGACGCCGCCCCTGTCCCCCATCGACATGGAGTCCCAAGAGCGGATCAAGGCCGAGAGAAAGCGCATGAGGAACCGCATCGCCGCCTCCAAGTGCCGGAAAAGAAAGCTGGAGAGGATCGCCCGGCTGGAGGAAAAAGTGAAAACCTTGAAAGCTCAGAACTCGGAGCTGGCGTCCACGGCTAACATGCTCAGGGAACAGGTGGCACAGCTTAAACAGAAAGTCATGAACCACGTTAACAGTGGGTGCCAACTTATGCTAACGCAGCAGTTGCAAACGTTTTGAGGAGAGACTTTGGGGGCTGAGGGGAAAAGGAGAAAAAATAACACAGAGACTGACTTGAGAACTTGACAAGTTGCAAGAGACGGAGAGAAAAAAAGAAGTGGAGGACTAAAGCCAAGGGTATCCAAGTTGGACTGGGTTGCGTCCTGACGGCGCCCCCAGTGTGCACGAGTGGGAAGGACTTGGCGCGCCCTCTCTTGGCGTGGAGCCAAGGAGTGGCCGCCTGCGGGTTGCCCCGCTTTGCTGACGGGCTGTCCCCGCAAGAACAGACGTTAGACTTTTCTTTAACATTGACCAAGAACTGCATGGACCTAACATTCGATCTCATTCAGTATTAAAAGGGGGAGGGGGAGGGGTTACAAATTGCTATAGAGACTGTAGATCGCTTCTGTAGTACTCCTTAAGAACACAAAAGGGGGATCTGGGGGAGGGGAGGTGGGAGGGAGGTTTGTGAGAACAAGGCTGATCCTACAGATGAACTCTTTCTGGCCTGCCTTCCTTAACTGTATGTACATATATATATTTTTTAATTTGATGAAAGCTGATTACTGTCAATAAACAGCTTCATGCCTTTGTAAGTTATTTCATGTTTGTTTGTTTGGGTGTCCTACCCAGTGTTGTTTGTAAATAAGAGATTTGGAGCACTCTGAGTTTACCATTTGTAATAAAGTATATAATTTTTTTATGTTTTGTTTCTGAAATTTTCAGAAAGGATATTTAAGAAAATACAATAAAATGTTGTATAAAGTAACCTCCCCCCCCCCACCTCTTCTCTGCATTATCTATAGATTACCTACCTAAGTGGACTTGAAAGGCTTCAAGTCACTCTCAGTGCTTCTTACTATCAACAGTAAAAGCTGTTCTCTACTGGACTTTAGAAATAACTTTAACTGATGTTCTCATCAAGTTATACTCATGCCTCCCCCAACAACCTATATAGTTGCTTACAAAGAATAGTGTGAATTTTGGGGTGGAGTGCATCAGCCTGCTGGGAAGTCAAATACTTTTTAGATTATAGTTTAGATTATATCAGGTGGCATGTGTTGTGACCATTTATGTTAGTAGAAACAATAGGTGCTTTTTCTCAAAGCAGGAATAGTGGCAGATTTTTATAAAAGATGTATCCTTCCCATTTGGAATCTTCACTTTAACAATAACTAGGTAAAGGAGATGGTCTTTGCTTATAAGTATTTATAACAGCATTCTTGACACAAATAAACATATTCAAATACCAATAACAGATCTTGAATTCCTTTCCCTTTACTACTTTTTTCTTCTCTCAAGTGATAAACTGAAGCTTTCAGTTTCTGGGGTTGACATTAACATCATTGGAAGGTTATTAAAAAGTAACTAGAAAGAGTAACTTTAACATGGAAGTTGCAATCTGGTGAAACTCCTCTGTCTCTGTCTCTGCACACATACACACAAACACCTATGACTAGAGAGGATATAACAGTTCACCATTTTGGATCTTCTATAATTTATTGCTTAATTTGTTTCTAAAATAATCAGTCTTGTTTAAATATTCTTACAAACTCCATCTCAAAAGATGATCTAGATACTACGGAAAAGATTTGCAAGAGAAAACATGAGCACCAGCATAATGATTACAAGTGTAAATCAAACCTTAGCTCTGGGAAAATGACAAACTTGAATTCTGTCTATAGATATATAACTTAGGGGATCAACAAGGCACTACTCAACAAGGGAACAATTTTTGGTTGCTTGCTTTTCATCCCAAGAGTCAGAGTGATTATCAAGCAGCAAAAGCAATTTGATATCCAGGAATATTTCACAAACCACTAATTGAGGCAGGGCTGTTTGCTCATTAACAGTGCTCTAGTACCCAACAGGTCTGGGACTGCTATATCCTGCCTGTGGCTGTAAATCCAAAGACAAAGAGTCTCTCCTTAGGAGTATATCTAGGAGTGGAAGAGACTGGATGGGCTTGTGAGCCATCTGATCCACTCCACTGTAATAATGCTTCTTTAACAAAGGGTTACTGGGAGTAGAGCCCAGTTTGCCAAACAGGGAATTTGCCGATGTCAGCAACCCGGAAGGTGAGTTGATTTTGACCATATGCAGGAATAGTCAGCAAAGGGACAATAAAGCACTGTGGGGTGGGGCTCTGTGGAAGCTAAACAAGAGCCAACTAGAAAAAAATAAGCAGGCTGGGGAATTAATTACCTGCAAAGGTAGACTAAGCCCAGACAACAGTATAGCTAAGAAAAGCCACACCACTCCCCAGTTTGCTTTGACTCCAGTGGTTAAAAAAAAAAAAAGCCTGAAGCTCAGGCCTACTTCTACACTTGTTTCAACTAACATTCTAAATACAAATCTCTGAAATTCTAACTTTTCTAACCAAAAGGGTTAGCAGAAGTAATCGTGGTAAACTTTGGAGACAGAAAAATCAGTTAATTACTTGTGGACACTCAGGTTAATTTTCTTATAGGTATTCAATAAGTAATAGAAAGGGGGGACACTAAGTTGGAAAAGATGAAGCTTGTAACAAAGTCATTAATCCTTTTCATTTATTTTATATATACATATATATTTCAATCAGAGATTGGTGGCCCTTTCTATCCATTGGTATAAACAGTTCATGAATTCAATGAAAATGCTAACAAAACTGTGTGTTGCAGTTTCATGACTTGAAAAAATAAAAATCTTTACACTGGATCACTACATATCACTTATAAGAAACATAAATTTCTACCCCTTTATGCTTCTCCTTGTGTTCATCCCTCTGCCAAGAATACCTTCCTTCTGATTCAACTAATGAATCCTACTGATTCTTCAAGGGTTGGCATAAGTAGCTCCTTTTCTGTGAATCCTTTAATACTAACCCCATCTTCGGGTATATATATAGGGACTATATTGCCACTGAGCTTCTGTAGCATTTTATTTTTTAAAAAATTATTAATTATGCATACAAGAGCTGGGATACAGGCCAGAAGCATGGGAGGTGAGAGGATTCATCAGAAACAGAGTAGGGAGCAGAACAGGCAGATCCACCAAAATACACTGCTGGGGAGAGCAGCGGGCGAGGCAGAGGAGGTCTACTGTACCACGAGGGTCCCCTCCCTGGCTGGGATTCTAACTCACGCTGCTGTGCCAAGGATGCTTCACAGTGCTGTGCTCAACCTGCTGCACCACCAGGGAGGCCCCCTGCATAGCATTTTGGCACAACTTTATGCTACCTGTATCTCCTGACCAGAACTCTATTCTACTCATCTGTTGATTCCTCGTGCAGTGGCTAGTATTTAGAAGATGTTTATAAAAGAAGTGTGAGATGACTAAATGAAGAATTGAACATAAACCCTCTTCCAGAATAACCCCAGGTCTTCATTTCTTTTAGTGAAATATAACCTCATCTGCCTCTAATGCCAACTCCAGACAGAATGAAAAGGTCCAGAAAAGGCAAAGCTGGCCAGTCCCCAAGTTCTAAAGCATAGTTCTCATGAATGTTCTTAAAAGAAACTATTAGCACATCTGTTCTTCCAGTCACACAGAGGGTCTCCTCCCTCATCTAATGCAAGTGAGCATCTTCTCATATAAAATGAGTTTGCCATATCTACTTGGAGTTAGATATGGGGAGAGATAATATGTGATTATTAAGCAAGCTTAAAAAGTAGTTCCTGGTGTGACTTTATTAAAAACAACTACTTCTTTGGTAATAGCAGGGGGGCTTTGTGTTTGTAAAATTAATAGATATCGGGGGTCCAATATTTACCTGACAATAAATATTAGCACCCAATATCTACTTGACAGAGACAAGGACTATACTAAGGTAATATTTCCCAATGTCGTTCTAGTGTTTGAGAAGAGATACATTAATTGAAATGAGAAAAAGACAATGCATTTTGGTCTGCTCTGCCCTTGCTTCCATCACCTATTTCTATGTAGATCTACAGGCATCTCATAGAAGAGGGGAAGAGGATTAAAAGCTGGAATGGCTCCAAAAGTTTAACTATCCCTTCCTAATTCTGGAAGCTGGCCCCAGTTTTTTGGTTTTGGACTTTTGACAATCCAAAGAAAAGCATTCCTCTGAGTTGGGTTTCTTTGAGGCCCTATACAAAGTGTGGAGATTCAATGATCAGCCAGTCACAATCCCCAGTCTCAGAGAATTCACAATCCGATAGGGAGGAGGGCAGAGATGAAGCAAAAAGATGTGGCAGATGGGGAGGAGGAGGCATTAGCAGGAAAGATTTCTCAAGGAGGTGACATCTGAACTGATATGATGGGACTCACCAGGGAGAAAAGCTTGAAGGAGGAACTTGCATGCACAGGCACGGGGCAAAAGAAAAGTGGTGTGGTTAGGGATTTTTAAGCTGCTTTTGGAGAGGCTGGGAATGAGAGTGTGAGAAGAAAAGTGAAGAAAGATGAAGCAGAAATGCTTAAGGGTCAGATGGTGAGAAAGAGTTTGATGGCTACCACGTAGGTGATGGAGTCACGTAGAAGGATTTGAGGCAGAGAAGGGACATAGACACTCTCAACAAAGATTCATCCTGGCAACAGTTTGGATGATGGATTGATGGGGAAGGAGCAGGTAAAGAACGCACGGTTGACCTTGAATAACACAGATTAAGGGCATGCATTAACACCCTTCCCGTGCCTACACTCCACACCAACTACCCACCCTGGCAGTCAAAAAAAATCCGAGTATAACGTTTAACTCCTTCAAAACTTGACTACTATCTCCCCTTCCCTATTCAGAAGGATTGGTTTCACACACACACACAGTACCCCCTTACCAGAATCTGTGGATGTTCAACTCCCTCATCATGAAAGCTGTCTTTAGCCATAGATTTGGCATCTATGGATTCATCGGCTGACAGCCGTGATTGGTTGAATCTGTAAATGAAGAATCCAAGGATAGAGAAAAGCACTTACCTGTGTTGTTCAAGGCACAACTATAATAACGAAGAGGAGTTCTTATTTTGATTTAGAATGCTGCGATACCTAAAATAGTCCTAAAGTTGGAGGCAGTATAGAAAAAAAGTGGCTTACCCCATTTCTTCCCACACAACTTTCTGACAAGTTGGGTCTAAGGAAGAATATCAGGAAGTTCACTTATCGCCTATGCTACTTTTCACGTACTTAAGCTTTCCTCTCCACTGTGTCAATCTGATACCTGAAGGAAAGTCATCTTACAAACTGGTGCAGAGTCTCCCTTCCCAGTGTCAGAATGCTCAAAAAAGCACATGGGAAAGAAAGAGGCCTGCAGCCTCCTATGGTCACAGTAATGAGTCCTCACCCACAGGACCCAATCTCGATGTTATCTGGCCACCCAGAATAGACTAAATTCAGTGAGATGAATTGGCTCAAACTAAACAAACTCTTCAGTGTATAAACAAAGAGGTCAATGTTTTTAGGTTGGGAAATTGACTAATAACACCTTATATTCATGTGACACTCATTTTGCTCAGCTGGTAATACTAAATCGTATTTTCTGCTAGATCCTAGAAAAGCAATGGAGGATGAAATTCACAGAATGCTCCCACTGGGGAGTTCATAATCTGATAAAAGACACAGTTGTAAAGAAATATACCAATAAATGTATGGTTCTGTACTTTGACAAGTACAGTGAGGAAGAATTGGACACTGTGAGAGAGATGATGTAAACTGAATTGGCGATATAGAAGGCCTTTTTGCACAAATATGGAGCTGGACTTATTAAAAAGCTAAGAACTCATCAGGTAAAGAGCAGAATAATAGCAGTAGGAAATTCCACATAGAGAGTCAGCATGAGGGACAGACTCTGGGGTACCCAGTGAGTTAAGAAGTGTACATTCCTGGAATGGAGTGAGCAAAGGAGAGGACAATGAACAATGGGGTTTGTCCTTCACCAGTTCATAGTCTCTTAGTTTCCAAAGTGCTCTCACTTCTTCTAGGTCATTTTATTTTTGACACTACCCTGGAGAGATCATTGTGTTTCACAGGAGAGAAGCCCAGGTTCACAGTGAGATTTCAATGTCTTTGTTGAAGCCCTTATCCAGTAACTGGGGAGGCCATGTGAGGTTCTCAGGCACCAAGAACCAAGTGGTATCCTATATTGTTCAAGGAACCAGATGTCCTGGTGATTCTGGTTCCTTTGCCCATCACATGTCCCTACTTCTATTTCTGAGGACCCCAAGGAACTGAATCAGTTATCATAAGTTTCTTTGATGTACACAGCATCTGAGCAATAGTAATCAGATAGCCTCCTGGGATATTTCATCCATACCACAGCACCGTCTTATGAACTCTGCTTGCCCTGCTGCAAACTCCTCCTCTCTAGAGGGGCCAGAACACTTCGTGCTGAGGTGCCCTGTTAGCTACTTCCCATACAAACTTGATGCGTACCCACTAAAATTCATCAACTGCTTAAGTTACTTCCTGCTTAGGTGATAGGTTTCACTAATCTGGACAGAATTTGGGCAACTCGCAAATCTCTTTAAGATTACTGCCTGTCTGTCAGCTTCTAGCTTCATGCTCAGAAGGAAGAACTTGGCCTGATCTTACCACAAGTCTTGAAAAAGAGTAGGCAGATCACTGTGCTGCTACATAACTGATCGTTCTGTCCGGAAAGATGCTTACAGGGAGTAACTGAAGACACCTTTTATAAAAGAAACCCACACAGGAAACACGTCCAAGGATAGCTAACATGGAAGCTCAGTGACATTATCATTGGCCAGGGGCTTTCCACCATTCTCAGTCTGTCAAGGAAGTTCTTTGTGTGGACTCAAGATAGCTGCAGCAGTTCCTGGCATCATAGGTAAACACAATAATTGTTAGCAATGTAAGGATGTTTATTTTAATTTTTATTCTCTAATTTTATTATCAGAAGAAACCGTCTCTCTAGACACTCACTGCATCCATCCTAGTAGACTCCTCCTTGGGTCCTGTCGCTGGAAACAGGTCACATGCCTACACCAAAACTCATCCCTGGCAAGGGAGTGAGACTACCATGGTTCGTCTATAGTCAGGATTTATTCCTTGGAGTCACATTTTTCTAAGCCCATGGAAGAGTTAATACTGAAAGTAAATTTTTTTAAGTAAATTAAAAATAAGTCTCTGACTGCAAGAAAAAGTAAGATGAAGGTGACTTTGGAGTTGGTGGGTAGTGATTAGTGCACTGCACCAAATAGTTCTACTTCTTCTCTTTGATACAAGGTAGAATGATACTTCCCTCTCTCCTACTTTCTTGAAATTGTGTAAGAAGTCTTGTCACTTGTGTCAGCTAATGAAATATGAGCAGAGGTGACTTACATCAAATTCAAGTGGAAGCCTTAATAATAAGTGTGATATTCAACATGTTTCTTTTCACTTGCCTTCGCAAGTGTTTCTACTATCTCAGTGGAAGCACAAAGAGAGAGAGTTCATCAACCTGGGCTCCTAAATGATCAAACATGAACAAAATTAAAACTTTGTTGTTTTAAAATACTAAGATTTGAGGGCTTCTTATTATTGTGGTATTACTTGGCATATCCTAACTGCTCAGGTAGGAAATAACACTATCTACCACTGTGTGACAAAAACTACTAACACCTATATAATAGACATAGTAGATACCATTTACTAAATTTCTATTATGTAGCAGTTACTATCTAGGACTTACAAAATGTTAGGGCTAAATATTATAGATGAGAAAGGTGGAGATTCAGGTCTTTCTTCACATTTATGAAATAAGTAACTGGTGGGAGCCCAAGCTAAGTCTAGGTCTTTCTGACTCCAAAGAACTTGCCTTATACACATATGACATTGTTCCTGAGTTGTACTGTCATGTGAATTTATCACAGTTGAGCCTCACAACCTCCCTGCCACAGGTACTGCTCTTTTGTATATCGGGAAACTGAGAAAGAAAATGAACTTACCAAATTTCACAGACCTGAGAAAACAGGAGAGTCACTGACCTTTCCACTCCTCTTCTGCCCACTTTAATAAGTGTGTTAGAGAAGAGGTGCCATGAATTAGAGGAGGCATGGGGATCTCAGAATACAGTGCCCAGGGACTAAATCCAGACTCTGCAGATTGTAGCTAAGGAGCATGGAACAAGCCTATGAATATTGCTAAGGTTCAGTTCCTTCTTTTATAAAAACGAGGCTGACCATGGCTACCCAAGAAGGTTGTTGTGAGAATACACATGTACACACCCTGAGTGAAGCTGGCAAGGAATAATTACCCATTTTTCACCATAGACTTGTTAACTTAAGAAGGGATGATAGTGAATTCCTGCTTTTAAGTCACACACACACACACACACACACACACACACACACACACACACACCACCCTAGCTAAAATGAAAATGTTTCCCGTTAAGATTCAACGAGGTCTCAGAGGGCCTGCTTCTTGGTCATATAAGGGCTGGCAGGTCCTCTGTGCAGGCTGGAGGAAAGTTTTGTTTCCCCAGCTGCACTCGCAAGGGAATGCTTTGCAGGCACGGCATTGGGAACCTGTTTGGTTTGGCGCAGAGTCCTGTCAGCACATTCAGGAAGTGAACTCAGAAAGAGGCAGGATTTCAAACACAGCCAGCTGCACACAAATGCCCAGGCAGTGAAATGCCTTATCCAAGCAGGGTGCCTTTCAGCCTGGGTTACCCTGGATGCTGTCAAAGAAGTCTCTGAGAATGGCTCTGGGCCAGAAAAGGAATAAGCAATCACTGCACCCAGGCAAGGGCCATGACTTGCATGGCAAAGCTTCCAGAAGGGCTATGCAAGGGTCATCTCAGTCAGGCCTCTGTCTTAGGCAAGAGAATGAAATCTCAGCTCTCAGAACTTTCTGGGTAAAGAGACTAATGTTCATTCCCTAGAGTCTTGAAGTCAAGGTGTAAGAAGGGAGGAAAAGGAGAGGGCGGACAGCCAAATGAAGCAATGGTTAGGAGTATTGGGGAGAGGAGGAGAGAATGGATGGAGTGCCTAAGAAGATACAGAATCCAGAGAAGGAACACGCTACCAGTCTGCGGTCACATTCCCAAATCCATTCCAGTGGCTAAGATCTGAATTTTCATTCCAGTTCTAACATCTCCTAGTTATGAAATGGAAATAATACCTACTTCCATAGGGTTAGTGGAATAAATAGATGATGTTGGTAAAAGGGCTCAGCCTGGTTCTGGCAAATCATAAATGCTCTAATCAGTTATAATTCTATAGTTGCAAGTGACAGAAAACTCAGTGTAAGTGAAAAAGAATTTTATTGAAATATGTTATTGAAAAGGCATCAGTAGAAGTAGCTCCACACCTAGCTGAAAGAAGGATTCAAATGATGTCACCAGGCTTTCTTTTCATCACTCAGCTTGTTATAGGAAGACCTAGCTTCTGCTTAGTCTCCAGTGTCTGTCAACCTTCACTCTGTCCAGAACGAGATGGCTATAACAGCTCCTCACACCCTCCTAGGATGTCATTTCATTGATCTGTTTGGTGCTCATATCCAACCCTGAACCAATCACCATGGATGAGGAATGACATGGAATATACAGATTGGCTTAGGTGTATGTCAATGCCCACATCTAAAACTAGAGACTACTGAAGGAAAATCAGGTCTTCACAGGAGTAGATGCTGGAGGTCAAACAGAAGATGTCAACTACCAGAGAGATTATTGTTGTTATTAGAGCAAACTTTGCAGACCAGGGTAGAGGGGACCTACTATTCTTCAAACATAAGTTTTTGATCTTTTCTAATGAGTTGGGGAGTCTAGGTATAAAATATAGAGAACATATTTCTCTGGATATAAAATGCCCAGGGAATCGTAAAACATGGCATAGAAATACTCTTGAAATATACATTAATATTAGTTATGTTGTGATGTGTACTTTAGAATAAATCATTTTTAAATTAAATTTCAAGATTTAGTTGAAGATACTCCAGGCGAGGCATTGAAATGTTAAAACTCCCAGCAGGAAAGAACACTTATGTTCAGCCTGTGCTTTCCCCCACCCCCTGCCCATAGAACAGCATCAATTCAATTGTTGAAGTAATAAAAGAGGAAGAGAAAGAGATACACTGTTATCTGACTGTATCATGAAATATATTTTTTGTTTCTCCCCACAGTGGGTCAAAGATTCTTACACTGGGGAATCAGGCTGTTAAAAACCACTTCTGAAAATTCATGGAACTGGTTAGAAGCATATGAAGTGAATAATTGCAAGTATGAAATGCCATGAAGGGTTGATGAGTACTCTGTGGTTTGAAACATTTCTAGGAGGTAATATGGTGACCAATTCATGGTATAAGTAGTTTTATAATCGTTCTACTTGAGGATACTAATACAGGATTGAGTAACAGAATGTTAGTCTGCTCATCCAGCTCATGTTTATCAAATGTTTTCTCTGTGCCAAGCAACTGCTGAGCACTGAGATGAGAGATATTGATGCTACTGTCAAAAGTTGGTGCCATTCAGGATATGAATTGACATACAGAGGTGAATGCAATGTACCTGGGGAACAAGTACCCCACCTAAGGGAGGCAGTGATGGTTTCACTGAGCTAATTTGGAATTGTATATTAAAAGACATGAAAGCGAGTTTGACAGAAATGGGGTGAAGGTGTTCCAGGAAGAGGAGACAGCAAAGACAAAGGTACATGGGACATCAGTCAAGCATCGACTAAATGGACAAAATGGAAGGAATCCATGCCCACTTCCTGTCAGGTAAGGAGACGAGATAAACAGACTGTTGAACAGATGATCACACTCAGTTTATGAAGCCCAGCACGTTACCAAGTGCTGCGGAGATGGATAAGCAGTGTCACTGCAGATGCTGGGAAGGAGCTACCAGCATTCCGCATGGGGGTTGGGAAGAAGTTTGACTCAGCCTGGTTGTCAGGGAAGGCCTCCTTAAGGAAGTGACCTTTACACTGAGACCTGAAGGAATTAGTCAGGCACAAGGGACTGGGTGGGGAGAGCACTCCTGTCTTGGGCAACAACATGTATTAGAAGTAGGGAGAAGACCAGTGTGGTTAGACTGTAGGGGAAGGCATGGGAGGAGGAGGAGGCCATGGGCATAGGGATACAGATGGTGTGAGGTTCAACGCAGCATGTCTGAATATGGTATCCAACCCTTAATTCTTCAATAATGTAAGAGATTAGATTAGATGACAGTGAACAAGGAGGACCCAGACTTCTTCTGAAGATCACTCCATCCTTAGCATAGAAGCTCCAAGGCCTGTGTTCTCAAGACTGATCATGACATTAGTTGTTTATGAAGCTCTTGTGATGTGGCCACACCTGTAGTAAATACCTTTTGCATTAGCCTGCTTCGACCCCACAGTAGCCCTATCAGATAACCATCATCGCCCCCTTCCCAGTTGAGGGAACTGAGGCTCAGAAGTTACAGATAGTGGCTATAGCCTTGTGACTGTAAAAGAAAGAATGGGGTTTGACTCTTGGTCAAGTTGGATTCTTGATCACTCTGGAGAAAACCCAAAACATAGAAATTTTGTAAAATTCCAATGATTCAGCAATACCACCTTCCCCACTTGATACTTTGACACATAGTAGGTTTTTAAGGAATGCTCATTCCTTTTCCTTAATATGGAAGAAGAATGGGGAATTCCAAGGGACCTCCTAATTTTCTCTCCATCAGTTTCTGGGCTCTACATCCCTACTATTTTGATTCCATTTCAAATGAAAAAATAACTGAAAACCACTCTTGGTCAAGCCATTTGGATTTAAAACAGACCAGCAAAAACCTGGAAAGAGTCGGGATTCTCCTTAACATATCAAATATTACAGTCAGTGCCAGTCTGGGAGGCTTTGCTCCATTTTGTAAAGAGAACAGACCATATTTTGAAAATGGATGAGTAAGGTTCACTGTTGCGACTTGTTTAAAGGTCTGAAGGCCAGGCCTGGTTTTGATCTGACACTCTGGGTCTCCAAGTGTCAGGCTCAGAGAGAGGTGGGTTCACCAGGAACAGACCTGGGGGAGCATCCCTTTGAAGACTTCCTTGGTGGGTCTTAACTGGAATTTGATGCTCACTGTGGGATCACAGTAATGAGCTCAAAACTAATATTTTTCATTATACCAGAAAATCAGCCAGCCCCTCTGTATGCTCAGGTATGTGATTGTATACCCGTGCTGTGGTCTCTATATAAAATTAAAATAAATATTTTTAGAATAAGGAAAGAATTGAAGATGAAACAATGTCACAATTGACAGATTGGGGAAAGTAAGGGAGAAGAGACTCTAGTCTCTTTAAAGTAAGATATTATATTTGCTGTATTCTCTTTTTACTAATTAGCCACTACCTAGTACTTGAAGGGAAAAAAATCTGCTAATGAAGCAGCAAGATTCATCCAATTAGCAAAATTCTCCAAGGGGAGCCTACAGAGACTTGAACAGTGCCGCTAGATGGCGCCAGAGGGCAGAGGCAATGCTCCCTGCTTCTGGGGTGTAAAGGATTAGGGAAAAAAGTCAACAAATTCCACTGTGACCTATAAGTATGGGCGTCGCCCATCTTCAGAGGGGACCAAGTACAAATACAGGTTTTACGGAACAGAGAAATACATGCTGTGGAAATATTCTTGCTCCACCAGCCAGAGCCAGGAAGTAAGCCCCAGATGCTGTTTACATACAGCTCTTACTTCAAAATGAAGAATAAGGCTAAGCCTGTAGGGAGGTCTCTAGAAGCAGAATGGATTCCCAAGAAGCCCATGCTGTGATGGAGCCAAGAAAGACTTGGCTCAAGCAACTCACTGGGTAGGACAAAGCAGGTTTCCTTGTTTAGAATAAGTCTATCTGCCTCACCAGAACATCCAGCATACTGGGGAAACTTTGAAGTTCTAGAGCTGCACAGAACTGAGTTAAAAATCCTCCGTACGTGACCTTGGGTAAGTCTCTTTCACTGAACAACAGTCTACTTCACCTTGGAGTTGTGAAGAGAAGAGTTGATGTGTGGCAAACACTCAGCATAGAACTCGATATTCATCAATCTCCTTCCGAAGGTAGCACTAAAATCCATGTGTGTGGAATCCAGACCACTCCAAATAGAAAGGACAACCCTCTTATCTGTGCCACCTTTGTGTCTGATACTCGTACTTTATGGGCTGATCACACTATGTTGCATTTTATTTACTCATGCAGGCCATTAGATTGGATACGCTTTTGAAGTAAGGGCTGTCCCATAAAATTTTCTTTGACTCCTGGAATCTTTCAGAGCCCCTGGAATAGAACATCTATGGAACACTTGGGTTTTTCTTGTGAGCAAGTTGTTCCAAACCACCAAACTGAATGATTCAGCCACAGTACAATGGTCACATCTCTAGGTTTAAAAAAAATTTTTTTTTATTCACTGTGCTCAGGAAAGAAAACAGAAAATACTACAAACCCAGTGATGAGAATTAATTTTGAATTTGTTTAGCCAGAGATCAAACAAGAGCCAGATGCTGAGCATTCATTTTCTGTATTGGCCAAGTCAACCAGCCAAGACTCTAAATTCCAAGACAAGATTATATTATCAGACATAATTCTCTGGTTTTAGTCTTATAACCTCAGACTTGGACATGCAGAATTCTAGTTTATGCACTCCAAAGAGAGATGCAGGGGGGAAAGGTGGAATAACCCAAATGGAAGCAAATGGTGGGGAATCACGAGGGCATCAGATGCTAGGGGTGACCAATATAAGGAAGGTGGAGACCATCGAGCTTGGCTATTGTGAGTGACATTGACTTGGTGACTCAGTTGCCATTTGGGGGTAAGTTAAATAATTGATGAAATACTGGAATATCTTTACCTATACACCAAGTCAGGATAGGCTAATTTATGCTGAGGTGAACCCTGAAATCTCAGGGATAAGTAAAAGTTAATTTCTCTCTCACTCAAGGGTGGGTCAGTGGAGGCTCCTCTACATCCAGTGACTAGAGATACTAGTTCTTCTGATCCTGTGACCCAGCCATTCCCTCATGTGTCTTACAATGTTACTGTGGCAAATAGAGAGAGCTTAGAGATGGCACATTGGCTTTTATGTCTCTTAGCACAGAAGTGACCTATGTCATTTCTGCTCAGAGCCTATTGGTCAGAACTGGACGTGTCACCCCAACCCAGATGCAAAGGAGGCTGAGAAATGTGGAGGAGTGCATAGCTATTCAAGGAGCCTTATATATGTCTGGAATAACTAATTAAAGCAATCAACCATAGATTCTGTTGTATAAAACAGAATAGCTAAATAACAGGGGCCCTCAAAGCACTGGAGATTTAGCTCCTCTGTTGTAAAAGAAGTCTGAAGAGAGATGGGTGGCAGCTCCATAGTCACCAGGGACATTGGCTCCTTCTTTGTTTCTGCTCCACATTGTTTGCTTATGGCTTCCATCCCAAAGTCACTTGTGCCTTCAAGATGCCCTCCAGCTGTCATGTCCACAGCAGCCAAGATGAAGGGGGAAAGATCAGGGCACTAAAAGGCACCCTACCAGCTTTAAGGAGTTTGCTCAGAAGTTTGCTCAGTAACTTTCATTCACATTTGCCTGGCCATCCAAATTGCAAGTCTAAGAAATGTAGTCTTGAACATTTGTGAATGAGAGGATGTGTGCCAAAATAATAATACTCACTTCATGATATTTTGGTGAGCATAAAAGAACTTAACCTAGAGCTTGACTATTGTCTGTGCCCAGTAAATGTTAGATGTCATTTTTGTTTTTGTTAACCTGGTCATCATGTAGGAAGCCTAATGTTGGTGGCAGCACCTCAGGGTACTCAAGAAAATGAGATTTTACTATAGGGATTATAAGGACACATTGGGTTAATGAGATAAGCAACCCTCTGTTATGAAATCTACATGACATTGGTCTCTTTCCTTCCTGAGATGGTGCTTTCTAGGTAATTCCTCAACCTAACCCTCAGATTTCCCCTCTGATGTCATGCATACAATTCTCTCACCACTTTATTGGTTTCAGTCTTAAGGACAAAACCAGGCCTATTAGTCACTAAAACCCAGTTATGAGAGCAATGACTTAATTCTAAGTCCCACCCAATAGAACACCCAGAATCTTCATATCCTGCTTTAGCGTTCAGAAATAGGATTGGGCTGAGCCTATGGGTGGAGGCACTGGGAGATGCTGGAGATGAAAACATGCCAATGAGTAACATTCATAGCAAGGGTAAAGCTTTCACTGTCCATGAGAACCTGTAACATTCCAAATCTTTGGGTGGATAAATGAATAACTACTAGTATTAATTAGGGATCTTGCTCTCAAGAAGCAGAAATGGAGTCTACTTTAAGTAGCAGAGGTGTATTCAAAGACCATGTAACATCACAGATTTAAATGAAAATGTGGAAAACTCAGATTTCAGAAGGCAAGGGTCTGGAGCGGAGCAGTTGAGGAATGAGTCTGAAATCCATGCTTTTTTTTTTTCTTTCCAAAGAAAACAGACCCCAATCACACTTCTGTTTTTTTTTTTCTCTCTACTTAAAGACAAATTCCTGAGAGAGATGTCCCCTATTATCCTGCCTGAATTACATTCCTGTAACTCATTTCTGTAACTGTCACCCCATCTGCAGCTTAACTGACAGTTTCTACAAGCAATAGGATCTAGTGGTTCCCTAAAACAAAATTGGGATGTGACTACTGGAGTGGGGAATGCATGTGGGACAGCTGAGTGTTACCTCAGCATTCTGGGTTCATACTTCAGCATTTGAGTTTTTTAGTCTAATCTACAAGTTTTATAATTATAATTTTATTAACTTTTGATATGTGTAAAATATTCACATGGTTAGGGCACCTGGAATGGGGATTTTTTTGGAACACAGATGCTGCCACTGGCATCATGAGGACTAACCCATAGGAGTGGCAGAACAATGTGCTGAGGAAACTAGGCCCCACTGACTTCATGGAATATAGACATTGTATTAGCCCAGGATTTTATGTAATTCAAAAATAAATAAATTCCTGTTTGGGTTGTTCTGTCACAACCAAGTCTAGTTCCAAGTGACTCCCTGCAGTTATACCACCAGTAGATGATGGAGCCTAGGTTCTAACACAGATCCAGAGCCTGGACTAGGAAAAGCACCCAGGGTGTAAAATTTAAGGAGGCATCTACTCTCAGGGGCTACCAAGTGCAAGTCGGCACTTGTATGACCCTAAGAATGAGAGCCACCTTGAATGTGGCCCAAGGTGCTGCTCTATAGTCTCATGCTACTCAGTTCCATCAGTTTCTAGAGCCCTTGCACTTTTGCATCACAGAACAGTTCAAAGCAAAATTGAACCAACCTGTTAACACATAATCACCATGAGAAAGGAACTGGTCAATGTCAGAAATTTAGGGAGTACCTTCTGTGATATGAAAGAGGGGGTGGAAGATTAAAACCTTTTTGAAGCGCCCATGTCCCAGCACCCCTGTGAAATCAAGTGTTGGCTTTTATCACTAGCTGGCATGGGAGTGAAAATCCCTCTTGCAATACCTCACCCTCCCATCCGCTTTCCAAGCAAGCAGCCTTGTTTATATATCATTTCTCCCACATGAATCATTTGTAGCAAGAGTACAGCTTCCACTTGTCCATGAGAAACTGTTCAAAACAGTCCTTTTTACTCCGCATAAAACCTCTGGAGTAACAATAGATATTCAGAATAACACAGCTATTTGTCAGTCTCTCAAAGCCAGGGAAGAAATTAAAACAATTATGTGCCATCAAAAATCATTCTGAAAGAGAAAACAAAAGCCTCCCTACGATCATTTAGTTTTTGAGCCCCCATCCTCCACCTTCTTCAAAACTGGCTTTTATATTATGCTTCCTGCAGAAGCTATTCCAGTTACTTTTGCTTCTGGTTTCAAGGTGTTGTTTTCACATGAAGTTCCTGAAACCTGTGCATCATCATGGCAGGAAAAGAGAAAGGGCTGGTTCAGAGGCCAGAGTTTAATTGTCACTTGCATCATATGGCTCGGAACCCTGAATCAAGGTTAGGAGAAAAATGTAAAGTCATTTGTCAACATAGCGTTAGTTTCAAAAGTGCTGAGTTTAGATATACTGAACAAAGATCTTCCAAAGAAACCCATGTTCTGCAGATCCCGCCCAAGTGTCTGAACAGATTGAGCAGAGACAGGAGTGAGAAAAGGAGGAGGAGTAGAGACGAGGTCTGGATCTTGGCTTGTGAGCAGACTGTCTGTAAAGCTTCACATTCATCCTCTTGAGTCCCCTCAAAGAGCACGTTCTTACCTCACCTTACAGGAAACAGTGACGTTCAGAGAGATAAAATTACTTGCCCAAGATCACAAAGCAAAGAATTGGCAAGGGGCCTCCAAAAGCAGGTTGACCCAGCCTGACACCAGTGCCCTTGCAGATGTTCCTTACTGCCACTGACAGCTCATTCTATTTCTTTTTTCTATATTCCTTTTTAAGTTTTTATTTACTTTTATTGATTATTGAGGCATCATTCTATTTCTTATTAGAGGGAAGACCAGTAAGGTGTGGTGAATCAGGAAACAAGAGAGCTTGTTTCAATGTGGGACCTGGGATGAAGCATTCCAATCCCGGGGCCTGGTGTTCTCATCTATGTAAAGAGAGAGCTAGATGGTTCTGAACCTGCTTCTGCTCTTTAGTAGTCTGGGTTTCCATATCTACTTTCATCAAAGGCATCCAACAAAAGAATCAAAATAACAGGAAGGGTGAGCCATGTGCAGTATCCCTCCCTGGGGCTCAGGAGTCCAGGAAAGGCCAGAGACAGCCACTGCAGGATAAATAAACTGAGTTTGGTGTTCATTGTGCCCTCTTATTTTCTCATAAATTTTTCCAACTCCTGCCTCCACCATCCAGGTACTCTGTCTCTGGCCTTTTCACCTACAAGCCACAAGCAGATTCAACCCCATCTTCAAATTGTAACACCATCTCCAAGCTTGCATGGGTGCCTGTAATGCAGAGTTAAAACATTTAATTGGCTTTTATCCAATCAAATGCATAACACCTTTTTGAAGAGAAAACAAAAGCCTCCCTATGGTCATTTATTTTTTGAAAATTAGAAGAAGACATTTTGCACACACAGACCCAACGCAAGATAAATAGTTTGGCAAAAAGAGCATGGACTGACTTTCTGCTCCTGCCTTCCCCATTCAGCCAGATACACTCTGCGGTGCCCATTTCACCCAACTGTATGTGACAACCCTGGGACGAGGCCAACTGGTGATTCATGCTGGTGAATGATACTGAACTCAAGAATGAGAGGAACCTGGGAGATAGCCATGACCCTTATCTTTTCTTCATCTCTAACCACCCTACCATTGCTTTAGCTCCCACTTATTGCTCAGATTTTCCATTACTCTCCATCACCACCACCACCCTGATCATAGGGACACCATCTTTCTTTTAAACTATAGCACCAGCTTCCTGACTGGAATTCCCCCATCTATTCTATCCTGCCTTGAGTTTATTTTCATTCAACCGGAGAGTATATAATGCAACTAGTCTAACACTGAGAACTAGAAAATTGCATGATCTTTCCAACTATAAATAAATATATCCATTCCTTTTCCTATTGAGATTGTTAGCGGCTTCTCATGACTCTTAGGATAAAGACAACATTCTTTCACTGGGACTCCTGTACCATCAGGCCCTTCCTTCCCTATGCTTCACTTCACCTTGAATTCCCAGCTCTCTTCTCTCCAGTTCCTCTGGAGTGTAGCCCATGCATACACAGTTCCTTCTACCTAGGGCGTTAGTCCTCTTCTATTTGCCTATTAACTCCTACTCCTACACTTTAGGCATGTCTAGGGGATCAAGTATTTCACTCCAGCAAAGTGTTCCCTGATCCCATGACTGTTCCATCTCCCCAGTGATAAATTCCTCAGTGACGAGAGTCTTTTCCCCTTGTCAGAGTTATAATTCCACATGTATCTGTAAGATCATCCAACATCGGGGCCTCCCTGTGGCGCAGCGGTTTAAGCAACACTATGAAGCAAACCACAGCCACTGCAGCACGAGTTCGATCCCTGCCACTGGCCAGGGAGAGGCCCCACATGGCATTAGCAGACCTCTCCTGCCTTGCCCGTTGCTCCCCTCAGCAGTGTGTTTCAGTCAGTCTGCCAGTTCTGTTCCCGACTATATCTCTGGTGAATCCTCTCACCTCCCTGGACTCTTGCCTGTACCCCAGCTCATGTATGCATAAATAAACAAATCTTTAAAAAAAAAAAAAAAAGATCATCCAACATCATCTCTCTCTCTTTCCAGGCTGCTAGGAGCATGACACAACAGCTGACTTCACCATTATATTTCTGATTCCTGAGCATAGTGTCTGGCCTACAGATTATGCTTAATAAGTACTTGCTGAATGAATTCAGACTTGTCTGCCATGAAGAAATCAACATTTAGCACTGACCACTTTTGATAATCCCCCAAGTTTAACTTCCCCAAACTAGAGCTACAAAAAAAGGAAGCAGAACAAATCACAGAAAATTAGTAAATGACAAACAGCTCCCTCATCACTATTCAACTATAAATGTATCTTCTATGTGCCATTGTGGCTAACTGGTTGCTTGCAGATATTTGTTGAATCAGTGGAATAATTCCAACCAAGGCCAAGATGAGATGTTAAATCTGGTTGGAAACCATTTCTAATATGCACAAACCTCCAGAAAGAGTCTCCCTGTTTCCTATATGTTCAAAGCATTTCATCATTCCTGCTGATGATGCTTTTTATCTAGCATTATAGTTATTAGGGTATTTGTACCATCTCTTGAAAAGCTTGTAATTGTCTAATTTATTCCTTACCCCCCACCAACACCTACTACAATGTTTATCTATCCTTGGTGCTCAAGTAAGTTTTGCTGAATGACTGAATGAATGTATAGATGATAAATGATGCTTGTATTAGTTTTCTCTCTCTCTGAAGTACAGGCTATTATTTGAGTGTATTTCTGACTTTTCAGGTCCTATATTTTCTTGTAAAAGACTGGGAAAAAGAATTACTTAGGATATTTTAAATTACTTCAAATATACTGTCTATCATTGAGACTTCATCTGGAGAAGCCAGGTTTTTATTTACCTTCCCCCAATCAAGCATTTTCAACCCAGATGATTTCAATAGCTTCCTGGTTTAAATCAGAGATCTTCTAGAAATATACCCTAAACCTTCCAAAGATTCAAAATCCAGCTTTGGAAATTTCAATACTCACCATACTATTTTTAGATATGTCTTTATGATACGGAAATAAATTTAACAACTCCCATATAGATACTGAAATATGCCTTAGAGATAAGGAGTTGTAGGTAGAAAGAAATCTGAGGTTTTTTTATCTAAATGTCCATTTCACAGATGATCAAACTTAAGTTCAGGAACTTAAGTTCCATGGATCATGGAACAGGTGGTCAAACTCAGGTCTTTAAAATAAAAATACTTATTATAATTCTACCATGTGCCAGTCCCCTAAATAGTTTATCACTGATGATCACTAATAAAATGTCCAGAAAAGTGTTTCACGCACATTTTGTAGGTGAAGAAACTGGGTTCAGAAAGTTAAATTATTTGTCCCCAGGCCTCCCAGCTAAGAACAAATCCTCCAACAGAGTTGGGAGTGAAGCCCAGCTCTGTCTGAATCTGAAGATGGAGCTTTTCCCTACCACACCATGTGATAAAGGTCACTGGAGCTTTGTAAAAAGTACATTGCTACTGAGCTATAGGTTGGAGACAAAAAGAATGCAAATCCCAGAGCAGAGATATCATATGCTCTTTTGCCCCTGCCCCACATACACCACCACCAGTTCCATGGATGCCTAGACAAATGCCTTCTCAAACTTTACTGAACATACAAATCACATGGGATCTTTTTTAAGATGAAGATTGGAAATGAATACATCTTGGGTGGGATGTGAAGTTCTGCAGATTCTGAGATTCCCAGTTGATGCAAAAGCCCCTGGGACTACACTTCCTTAGTAAGGCTACTGAGGATATAAATTAGTCTCCAAAACCCCATCCCAAGATTGTCAAATAGCAAAGTTCGTAAGGATGAGGGGGACAGTTAAGATTGAGTCATTGTCTGGGGACACTTGGTGGGGAGGGGTGGAGGAGGGTTGAGGGAAGATGGGAGCACGAGAGACTGAGGTGATGGTGCACTGGTGAGATGGTGATGGGGAATACATGGGGATTACAATTGATGGCAAGTATATGTAAATTTTTTTAAAAAAATTTATATTAATAAAAAAAAGATTGAGTTATTGTCATGGCACAATGTTTGGATAGACATCATTTGTTGAACATTTTACTATGTGCTGGACATAATACTAAGAACATTATAAGTGCAATCACCTCTAATCCCCTTACAACTCTCTGAGCAACTATAATAAAAAATGTGGTATCCATATTTTACAGGTAAGGAAACAGACCCAGAGTTTAGGCAACTTCTCCAAATTTACATGGTTCTCTCTGATTCCAAAACTTGTATTCTTAACCACTATGCCAACTTCCTCTTGTTCTGTTCCCCACTCTGTCTCTGGTGAATACACTCACCCTACACCCCCACACCTCTGGCCTGTACCCCAGTTCTTGTATGCATAAATAAATAAATCTTTTTTTAAAAAAAGAATGCTTTAAAAAAAAAGACTCATAACATTTGGGCACATAAATAATTTACTTTTTCTATTGGAGTGAGAAGCTTTCCTAAAAATAATACAAAACTATTGCATGGTCCCTTAAAATACTGTATGTTTACTCAAAAGACCATTGACAAATGGGGGGAAATAATTTTGATATATATGACAAATAAATAGAACTGATTTCCTTACTATATAACATACTAATATAACTCAAAAGAAAAACCAGCAAAGAACATGAACAATTATCCCCCAAAAGCAGAAAAAAGGGCAGAATGAACTCTAAGTACAGTAGCGTTGAGATGGGCCACTGTTTACTATATTTCCCATCTGCCCATTCAAGTTTTCATATGATTATAAAGGTATAAATTCAAATCAAACCAGAACAGGAAAAAGTCCATTAATCATATGTGACCACTAAAGGGCTTATCAGTAGTTTAGAGAGAGGGATAGAAAATGCCACATTCCTGTTGTGTATAATTCATAGTTTCTGGTATATAATTATACTTATATTGATTGCATAAAAAGCCAAAGCAGGAAAGGAAGTGAAATGGCATCAAGAATGAAAGGGGAACTGATAGGCAACTTACATCAAGCTCTTCCTCCACATGTGTATGTTCTTGGACACTCTCATTAAACCTCCCTTTCCTCATATTATAAAATGGATAAATAAAGTAAATGTTGTTGACTACTTCTATGGGAGAAAACTGTAAGATGGCATATGTAAAATACTTACACCCTTAGTTCTCAGTGAACAATGACCATCATCACATTGCTAGAGTGATCAGAACACCCACGTAACAGCAGGAATAACCATGATGCTTTTTGCCTCCCCCACAAAGCAGGTGCTGTCATGCCTGGGGCTGGGGGCCCACGGCGAGCCCTGTGACAGCCCGGATGGAATATGACTTTGCCTCACATTCAGAGCCCTGTGCCAGCACTGACTCCAGTTTAGGGAACTTCTCTGAAGCTTATTTGTTTGTTTGTTTGTTTGTTTGTTTGTTTTGTGTAAAAGAACTGGGGTGCAGGCCAGAGGTGGGGGTATGGGTTAGAGGATTCACCAGAGACAGAGTGGGGAATGGAACAGGTGGATCTACTGAAGTACACTGTTGAGGGGAGCAGGAGACCAGACAGGAGAGGTCTGCTGTGTCATATGTGGGTCAGCTCCCTGGACGGGAATCGAACTCAATCAGTCACAGTGACACTGTGTTGAGACTTAACTCATAGGTCATCAGAGGGTTCCTCTGAGGTTTTGTTTCATACAAGGAGGAAACTGGTGATACACGCTGAAAGGATTAAGTCAAAGGAGTTTATGTCCATAAACCCACTCCCCACCCTCAGAGTTGTAAAGCTCAGTCCTGCCTTCCTGTCAGACTCCAGTTCTTAGGGAAATGTATCAAGCAAAGTTCACCTCAAAGTCACCTCATTTGCCTCCTCAGCCCATCCAGCAGGACTTAGATGGTATTCTCAGTCCTGGAATCTGGTAATAGTCCCAGACCAAGCAGTATGTGACCTAGGGCTTGACTCCAAAGTCAGGTTGACTGGAATATTATGGGAAATTCTTGGGTATCCCCTAAAATGCCACCACCACCCCAACATACACCATGTAGCCCTATTTCCTGTGTCTTCACTGCCAATCAGTACACAACATGCCAGGATGAATTAATAGCTACCATTTGTGGAGGACTTTCTATGCTCTGAGGATTCTAGTGCTAAGTATTTTCCTTGCATCGTCTCAGTTAATCCTCGTATCAGATCTGTAAGAGTAAATACACATATCTTTTTTTTACAGATAGGGAAACTGAGTTTAGAAAAGTTGAAGCACACAAGTTAAGTAACTTATGGTTCATACTTGCTGGACCAGGGCCTTGAACCCAAGCCTTTCTTACTTTGATCTTGGGCACTGCGCTGCCTTTCTTAAACTGTGATGCACTCTAAGAAGATTGGAGATCTTGCAAACATGTCCCAAGTAATGAAGTGACCTAGTCAAAATTACATACTCAATAACACCAAAATTGGGGTTCAAATCTATAGCTTTTCAATTTGAAAGTCAGGTGTTTCCCCATGAAACCAGGCTGTCAAACCCAAACCTTTCAGCCTAGCTTCTGCCTAAGCACCTCTTTCCTAAGCCCAGAGTCTGTTGTCCCAGCTCACAGTTTTGGGATCAGGAACCATGCCTCACTTTGCTCAGCTCCTTTCCCTAGGAACTGGGCTCTTGAATCTGTCCTTGCTGACACCTGCTATAGATAGACACATTTTTCCCAAAGGTGACAAATCTTTACTTGGTTCTGGAAATGCAAGTGAGAGTTCCCATTCCAAAACACATCTACTTTTGAGAATGAGAAGCAAACTAACACAGCCCGTTGGCTGCTACGTGGGGTCTCCCAGGTTGCAGCTGTGTCTTGAGTAATGAAGTAACTTACTCAAAATCACACAGTCAATAGCTGTGTGTTCCTAAGCTGAATTGAATGGGGCTGAGAGATCAGTCCCCATCCTGCTCATTCAGGCATGCTGGGGACCCATAACACTTTGTACTCAAGCATGACCCATGACAACTGTGAACTGTTATTTTTTAATTGTGTTTGTTCATTTCCAATTGTAAAAGCAACAAGCCCATTGTGTCACTTCCCACTGCTGTGACAAACCCATCCTTTCTAAGGCAGTGCCAAAGAAGCCTAAAGGGAGCAGGAAGCGTTGTAACTGGCATGAGTACAAATTAAAACTCCAAGGTGTTCAAAGGGTGCTATAACTGAATCAATGTGTGCATAAAGGCTCCCATTCAATTTGAGGGATTCAATAAAGCAAAAACAGACTAACAAATAGAATATTTAAACACTTCAAATCATTTCCTTGATAAGACCGTCTGCATCTCATTGGAGGAGAGTCATCTTCCTGTGTAGTGTTCAAATTGACTTCCGGTGAGTAATGAGTGGGGCATTCGGGTTTGGAAAAAAACGCCTGTGTACGTGGTGGAGTCCACAGCACTACAGCTTCCTTTTCAGAAAGCAGAGGTGTTGCCTCTTGGGTCCCATAACTCCCTGCTTTTCTCCAGGCCACAAACAAACCATGTTCTCGAGCAGCATCTGTTGATGGCATCTGCCAGCTCTCCATCCAGTGTATCCGTGTCTGTGACTCAAGGCAAGCTCACACCGGAAGCCATTCCCCTGTGTCTCTGTGCAGGCTCTGTTGGCTGAAGTTTGTGCCAACCCTGAGAAAATTCTGTGGCGCTGGCAGGTGGTAACTGTGCCCTGGAGAGCACCGAGGACCCAGTCTCAGCAGCAGAGGTCAAAAATCAGTACAAACCACTTTGTGAGACGAGGACCTGTCTATTCCAGGAAGGCTGGACAACACATACCTTAGGAACAGTGGGGAATGCAAACTCACTGGTACATGAAGAAGACTATGTATTATCTAGGCCAACCATGGCATTTCAGAAGAGATAAGGAAGGAGGAGAACCCATTGTTTTGAAGCAACAAATCCGGGCAGGACAATGAGAGACTTGGGGTGTGGGAACGCCCCTCGCACCTCCAACTTAGGTTAATCATCAAGCCTACAAATAACCCTTTGAGGCGGGTGTTGTCCCTTCTACTTTATGCAAGCAGAAAGATGAAGTTGCCACAGAATGCAGCTGGTTCCATGGTCCAGTGGCATTCGAAACTGTCTGGCTCCTGGACACCTCATCATTTCAGACCTCAGTGTGTTCTGCTAGAGCTTGATGAACACACACCTGTGTGCTTTGTCCTGCTTTGGCGCCACACACCCTAGCATCGTATACAGTAAAAGGGGAGAGGAAAGAGGGCCTCGCTTTTTGCTTTCTAACTGTGTGACCTTGAGAGAGTCACCAGTAAACTTCCTCACCAGCGTTTAACTCTGGGTCAGCTTGATACATTTAAGGGATGCTCTTCCTTGTCATTCCCCTACTGACCCGGAGGAAGTACAGTCTCCTCATGCTTTCATTATTCACATATTTCTTTACCCTAGAAACCTTTATTGAGCACTCTGTGCCAGGCCTAGGGACACAGGAACAAGTTAGTCACAGGCCCTGCCATCAAAGTTGCCATGGTCTGGTAAGGACAAAAGTCTCTGAAGATGGTGACTCTGCTGGAAGACTGATGAGTGCCATGGGAGAAAGGTGACCTAGACCGGAACATGAAAGTCAGAATAACTAACTGTTCTGAAAGACGGGGCGGGGCGGGGCGGGTATGTGTGGCATAGAGCTGAGCCAGGCTCTGAAGCATGAATAAGCTTTAGCTGAGATATGCGTGCTTGAGTCCTGTCTGGGAAGAGTCTGTGCCTCTTTTTCATTGGTTTTGAAATGGACACAGCTTTTCACTTGCCAAGTGCTATTGGGAAGAGCTCAGGTACCCTGAAATCCCACATGGGGGGCAGATACCTGTCTAGAACTGACCCCACCAACTACTAGAGCTGGGGCAGCTGTGTGGTCATGAGGCCCCTCTGGCATCCAGTAATCCAGTAATCCAGAGGACTTATTGATCCTCCTTTGATGTTGTCTATTATATGGCTGAGCTTGGCGGTTTGTTGTCAAAATCTGATTGTTATGATTAAAGTGCCATCAGATTTTCTTCATAGATATGAAGATAGTCTGGAGATTTTATCATTGAATAAAAGATTACCAACTTAGTACCCTCTGCTTTAGAGCTCTGAACTTGCTTGTCTAGCTGATAGTTAGCATCTGACCACCTCCATTCATACTCTACAGTCTGATTCAAACCGATAAAATAATGCCAGGATACAATTGCAAAAAAAAACAAAATTTTTCAGTAGAATCCTTGAAATTAAAAAACATCTTACTTTGTATTCATTTCCAGAACTCTCTCCAGCCAGGATCTTTACTTATCTACCTTTACTTATCTACCTGCTGAAGTCTAGATTCAGCAGCATTAAAATCTGCTGCAGATGAACTGCTTTTCTAAAATGTAGAAGTCCTGGTCTAGGATTTTGGAGGCCCAGATTCTGAGATCAGCTCGGCCAGCAGGTCAACTGAGACCTTAGTCCGTGAATCTCCCTTCTCAAGACCTCCTGCAGACCCCTCAACTGTCAACGAGCAGGCAGTACCAATAGGATTTCCATTAGATCAGACACTGTCCACGGCTGTGTCTGCAGGGTCTAGAGCCATACATGGCTCACAACACATATCTCTTTAGCACATGAAACTCTTCAACGTCACTACCATTGAGTGAGTAGGAGTCCATAAAATGATTGCCAAAATCTGAAGTTCGTCTCTGCTCCTGTTTTTCCCCTCCCTTTCAGGAGAAGCATGACTACCTCCTCACCTCCTGGTCTCTTAGCAACAACTGTGGAAGAGTTGACTGTTCTGAAGCAGTTCTCAAGTTGCCTGACCTGGCAGCTGTGAATTATTCTGTGTACTCTAATATTATCGTTTCAGCATCACTCCCCCTCTGCTGTCACTCCCCGGGCCTCCTGCTCAAAGCCACCCGCTCGGTGCCTCACCTCACTTACTGCTGAAAACACACTCCGATTCCGCCTACCTTTGCTGCACATGCTTGACTGATTGTTCAAGGCACTAGAAGACTGGACAGAGACATCTATTTAACAGGAGCATGAGAGTGTGAAAAGGTGAGGTGGAGACTTTACAACACTTCAAAATCTTAAATTCAAAACCTGTAAATATTTCCTAGGTACTTCCAGGCATTACTTTATTGTGCAATGCATTTTACTTATTTATTTATTTGTTTGTTTGTTTTGCATAGAAGAACTGGAGTGTAGGTCACAGGTGCAAGGGATGAGACCAGTGACAGAATGGAGGACAGAATAGGCAGACTTACTAAAATACACTGCTAAGGGAGCAGCAAGTAAGACAGGAGAGGTCTGTTGTGCCATGTGTGGGTTAACTCCCTAGACTAGAATTGAACTCAGGGCGTAGTGGTGGTGGTGCTGAGACTTAACTCCTAGGCCACCAGGGAGGCCCTGTGCAATGCATTAAACAAAAAACGAGTAATTATTACTATTTACTGAGCACCTACTAGGCGTCAAGCAGCTTTACACACTCTCCCCTGCTTAATCTCAAAAATCCAGAGGCACCCACTTTCCCAGAGGAGGAAACAGGCTCAGAAATGTTGATGAACTTCTCAAGGTCACACATTGCTTATAGCAAATGCTGCAAGCAATACTAGATCTTAGTCTTCTGCCTGTTTCCCAGTTCTTTGGTTTTAAAATTTAGAAAAATTTGGAAAGTGTTCTAAAAGACCCATAAGAAAAACCTAGTAAAAAGGGAACAGAATGGCAGTTACAGACCATTCAGTTCCTTCTCCACCCACTTTATTTCCATTCCTAAAACTGAAATAACTTGTTTCTGTTGCTCCAATATATAGAACTGACGCTAACAGTTGGAAGTTATGAGGAGATGCGTGCAATTACTAGACCAAAGAGAGATGAGTTTGGAATGAGCTCTTCAGTCCACTCAATTCAGCCTTGATATTTTACAGATGATAAACTGTTGCCAAGAGAAGTGCAGGTCACCCAAGTTCACCCATTCAATCAGAAAGAAACAGACCTAGTCTTCTCTCTACCAAATCCTGTGCTTTTCATCTGTACATGAGGCAATAAACAAAGAAGTCTGTGGCTGTGAGACTAAATGAGATAATGTCTTTACAGTGGTCAGTAGGTCAGGGTCTGGCCCATGGCAGGCCATGCAAATCATAGATGCTATTGACCTGACCCTTTCTGAAACTCAGTCTCTCTGTAAATAGGGTTGGCAAGAGATCTCGTTAACTCGCATTTCTTAAGAAACCCAAATTAACTCTAAAATGTGGCAGAGCTTTGCAGTGCTTGCTTCAGAAACACCAGCTACAATCTTCTAGGGCTGTCAGGTGTAGGATTTCAAATTTCCTATATGACTTCCCAGGAGGACATAGGAGGAAGGTTGGCAGAATCTGCCCCTAGACTCTCATAATTACAAAAGATTATGAAATAGGAGGAAGTTTTCCTGAAACTGGAAAGGGAAAGACACAGGGAGAAGATCAAGACTTGCATCTGTTTTACTTTCTCTTCTTGGCATTGCTTTAACTTCCTTGTGTTAGAAGGCAGAATGAGGGGCACCCCAAGGTCCCCAAACCTGCCTGTTCTAAATGGATTTTGCCATTCATTGCATAAAGACAAAATATACTCATACTGTGTAAGCTCTTCAATGGAAAAGAACTACAATTGGCATGCAATAGAGAGAAGAGAAAGAATATAGTTAAAATAGTTTCCAATTAAACACCCAAAATTACCCATCTCCTCATGAGTAAATGCCCAGCCAAACAAAGAGGGGCCATTGAAGCCCAAAAGCTTGCCACACATCCAAGGTACCTTCTGGTGGGGAACCATAGAATAGGGACACTAGGGGCCAGGCAAGTCTGGAAGGAAAAGAGCAAAATCAAAAGTTAAGATACAGGCTGCCATTATAAACCTCCCCATGGGTCTCTCACCCATGTCTCTGTTTCTTTTAAGTGTCTCCTTTCATATCCTCCAATCCCCTGATACATGTCCAAGGCCAAGAAACAAGTATGGTTTCTTCTTCACTTGTCTCTCTGCTCCCCGTGCCTCCTACAGGTCTTCTCTCCTTCCTTTGTCTTTGCTTCTTTCCTTCCCAAGTTCTTTTCCCAGTATTTTCTAGCTTCTTCTCGCTGCTCAGCTCCACCCTTCCTTTGGTGGGGGCATGGAACATGGAACCTCCTCTTTCTATGGGAATTATGCTGTGACACCTGGGGTAATGGGTCCCTCATATCACAAGGAAGGCTACCATTTGGGAGGGCACAGAGGGACTGACACAGACTGAACTGGGCTTGATTAAAAACCAGGTGCTACCAGGAAAAGACCGCAGAATTCAGAAAGGAGCTGCATGCGTTTCTATCAGGAGCTGTTGGACTGCAAGTTTCGCCCACACACCCAGAGTCTGCATTGCACATCAGACAATGAAGGCTAGCATTGGGCAATTCCGTCGCTGGTCACCAGAGTCTCCACCACCTCTTTTCCCCACACACACACACACCTTCTCTTTAGGTCACCTTTTCCAGATGAAAACAAACTTTGCTCTTGTGTCTTTTGCCTTGCTGCTTCCAGACTCCAAATATTCAACCTACTTTTTAAAGGCTGTATCATCAGGAGGAGTGAGTGGGAGGTGAGGAAGGAGCTAGGAGTTTTGCTGTGAAAGATGCAAAGGCAAAGAATGGCACTAGAGGGACAATTGGGATTTAAGCTTATTTTTTGGGGAGGAGGTGAAGCAGTGTTTGTTCTACAGTAGAAAAGATTGGAGCCCATTTAAGTGCTTTGGGGGGGAAAGAGAATAGAGAGGAGAAGACTGAAAGGATACGACTGAGTCAATGGTGGAAGGTCCCCGTGGAAGCAAGAAGGGAAGTGTCCACTCTCAGGGGCAGTAAAGGGCCTCACTCAGAGGGATGACCTCTCCCCTCTTCGGGTAGGAAGGGAGGAGGATGACAAGGGGCAAAAGTAAGAGCACCACCTGCTCAGACACACCAATCCCGAGGTTGTCTCTTTGCTCTTCTTTGGTCTCATGCCAGATGCTGTCTCCAGTGCTCCACACACATGAGCTGTCATCCTCACCACAATACTGCAAAGCAGGCACTTTCAATCCCCATTTTACAGATGTGCACAACAAATCTCAGGGAGCACATGTAATTGCCTGAGTTGTACATCTCGAATTATTAGTAAAAATAATCCTGACACTAATTCATAGTCCTTAGCATGTGTCAGATTTTGTTCTAAGGACTTCCTATTCATTAGCCCATTTAGCCCTATAAGGGAGGTGCTTATTATTCTGATTTTATTGATGAAGCAACTTAAAAATGGAGCCAGCACTTGGGCTCAGACTCGTTGCCTCTCAGGTCAGTATTCTGAGCCACCAGAGGTCCATGTTGGCCATAAGAAACAAAGGAATGGAGCTTAAATCCAAACCCTTCTTTGTCGGACTCCAAAGGCTATGCTTTGTTCATATGTCAAGGGATGAGGCTGGGTAAAGGGCATTTAGCCTTTCTAGTTGAATGTTCTGTGCCAAGATCCAGTTAGGATGCCTAAGGCCAGGGAAACACAATATCCCCAACTCCTAGTCCTAAATCCTCCTAATCCCAAACTCCTTATCAGTGGCGGTACCTCTATGGTAAGAGCTGGCAAGTGGGGAAGATTAAAAATGGCATAACATGAACCAGAGTCTACCACATCTATCAGGGCCTAAGGACTTTGCCTAAGTCTTCATTCTCTCGTTCATTCAATTACTTATTGACCATCGATTCTTCCCAGCCCTGTGCCAACACAAAGCACACAGGACTAAAAGTACATGATTTTTGCTTGAAGAGGCTCACATATTGATACTTACAAGAGAGACCAACAGACACGTGCACGGCTATGTGCGACCATAGCCTATAGCAGGGTCTGTGTAAAGAGGGATGGGAACTGTAGGGGGTGGAAAGAAAGGGAAGCCTTCATGGCTTCACAAAAGTTTGCCAGATAAACAAGAGAAGTGAGGGCAGAGGGACACCTGTGCAAAATCAGGACAGCATGGAGAAATGGCAAGCTCCAGTGAGCTGTCCGCCTTTCAGCCGGGCTGCAGCAAACATGCCAGCGTGGGGGTGGACAATGAAGCCAGAGAGCCAGGCGGGGCCAGATCATGACCCTGTGAGGTTTCAGTGTAGGAATTTAGTCTTCAAGTCTCCCTCAAACCCTGAGAGGCTGTTTTCTTCCTATTTCTAACTTCCGGGAAGAAAATGGAAGTTCAGAAGAATCAGCAGCATCTTCCCTCTACAGCAGGGAAGAAACAGAGACCTGGTTTGAATCCCAGCTGGCCTGAAACCAAAGCCTGCACTCTTTCTACTTCCATAATGACTGCCTTTCTGGGCCTCGGAACCTACCGCACCCTGTTGTGCAACCAAAAAATATCATAATAAAAGACCTTTTTTCCTATGGTGGCAGTGACGATGGCATTCGAGAAACTAAGATTTGTTCCCTTTACAAATGAGAGGTCGGTGCATTTTCCCCCTGTTCATTATAGAGGCCTACTTCCTACCTGAATGAATAATGAGGTTGGAGCTGTCTGCATTCAGCCATAGGAAGACGCATAATTGTATTTCCTCCATGATGGAAAAACCAGCTGTGGCACTAATAAAAATGACTGCTTTTCAATTCTTTCAACAGAGTAAATAAAACTCCCTTGTGATTAACAGCAAATTGGTTTCCTACAGTGTTGTCAAATCTGAAGGGGTGGGGTAAGGGGGGTGGGAGGGAGAAGATGGGGGTGACAGCTGGGTTAGTTGTTCCACTCCAGCAGCGTGCTTTCTCTGAGTGTGTGTTCCCAAGGTGCTTGGGTAGAAAAAATATGTTAAACTTCTTTTCAGGAAATTCCCAAGTCTGGCAAAATAACACTCCAGGACCCTGGCATAGAAGCAGAATGAGAAAAAGGGCTTACTTGTTAATAATTGCAGTCCCCAAGGCACTCAAATTTGGGGCATCCTTCCCAAATTCATGTTTCCTAGAAATACTTATTGAGTGCTTAGTGGTGGTTATTCTTTAATTGTATATTCACTAAGTGCTTGCTATATTCCAGGCAGAGTGCTGTGCTTTGAGAGAGAATGGTGAAAAACCAGGTACTGCCCTCAAGACCTCACAGTCTGACAGAGAGACCCCAAAAGAGTTAATATTCTTATGATAAGACCTATGTGCTAGAAATAAGAATTATAGATTTCTACAGCCTATGATTTTGACAAATAGAATAGAAAAGTTGCTTTACCCCCAGCTTTCAGCTAAAGAGTTATAAATCAAAGTCAGTGAAAGATCAATCAAAAAAGATCTGGCAACATATGGGAAAAGTGATTCTATTTGCAAAATACTGGTGAATCAGATAGGCTCCGAAACAGATAAGATCCCCAAATCAGGATACTTCCAGGAGAGTTTATTTACAAAGGGAATGTTACAAGGATGTGAGGGGGATATAAAGAGCTCACAGGGGCCCTGGTCCAACAGCAATGATGCTGTTATTTACTCCAGGTACAAAAGAATTAGTGAGGCAGTTGATTGAAGAACCCGGAAGGGAAGAATTGTGTGGAGATCACCTTGAATGGAAGAGTGACTGATGACTGAGGGTCACAGCCAGGTCAGGGTGAGCACACAGGATTGTCAGGAAATAAATATCTAAGGTCACTTTCCTCTACCCCAAGATTTTTCCCATCTTGGGGATCAAAGAGGATTTCTTTGTGGAAGTGGTACCTGAACTGGACCTTAACAGATGAGTGGGAGTTTGTTAGGTGATGAAGGGAGTGGGAAATCTCCAGGAAGGAAAAAAAAAACAACAACAACAACAAAAAAAAAAAACATGTAATGAGCCTCAAGCAAGAAGATAGGAGATCAACTGAAAGTACCTTTGTGGGTTGGATGCAAATTTGACTTTTGTATGCAGATCCCTTGGAGTCATTGAATGCTTTTAAGTCAAGTGAACAGCATCCTATTTGCATTTAAAATGATGCCTTTTCTGCTCCCCTCAGCAGTGTATTTCAGTAGATCTCTGTTCTGGTGCCCACTCTGCTGTCTCTAGTGAATTCTCTCACCCCCACACCCATATCTCTGGCCCAGGTCTTGTATGCACAAATAAATATTTTTTTAAAAAGATGGAGTAGAGTAGATATTAGAGAAGAGAAAGATTGCTTTTGTTTGTAGTAAATAAAGGGTAAAGTCTGCACCAGGGTCCTTGTGTTACAGGTCAGGGAGAGGGGCACCCAAAACCCCCAAACCTGCCCCTCTCTAAATGGGTTCTGCCATCCGCCGCATCAAGACAAACATATAAGGCCTTTATGGAAAAGAACTTTAATACAATTAGGGTAAAATACAGGAAGAACAAAGAATATAGTTACTAAGTTAAGCATCCAAAGTTACCCATCTCCTTGAGGGTAAAAGTCCAGCCAAATAGGATTGGCCCAAAGCAAGGCCCAAAAGTCTGCCACAAGTTGGAAGGATCTTTCAGTGGAGACCCATAGAAAAGGGTCAGAAAGAGTCAGACAAATCTGGGAGGAAAAGAGCAAAATCAAGATGAAAGCTGCCATTGTTCACCTCCCCACGGGTCTCTCATCCACATCTGTTCCAACCAGTCCAAGACCAAAAAGTAAGCTCAGTTTCTTCACATATCCCTCTGCTCCACGTGCCTCCTCCACATCTCCTTGCTGCTCTCCATTCTGCTTCCTTCTTCCTCCCTTCCTTTTGTCCCCTTCTGTCCTCCAATCTCCTCTCTAGCATCTTCTTATCCCTGCTCACCTCCATCCTACTTAGGGCAGGACAGAGATCCTGGAACGTCCCCTTTTCCTGGGGACCACCCTGTTACACTTGTAGTGAGGATATTGACAAGGGGACAGTTTTGAAATAAATGTAAGAGACATAAGTGATAGCTTATTGAATGGAAGAATGTGTGCTGGACAGGTAGGAATCCAGACTGACCATCAGGATTCTAGGGTCAGTGGATTCTACCACTTGCTGGAATTGGAAACAAAAGAGGTGGAATAGCTGGGGATAAGAAACTATTGATAGATGGATTTGGGTTAAGCCAGATGGAGATGCCTGAAGTCCTTTGGATATGACACCCATGTTCAGGGGAGGGAGAGAGAGCCAGCTAAGAAAGAAATGGAACCCAGGGAACCAGGAAGGGCATGGCAAGAGAGAGCCCTCCTCTACCACCTATCAAGGACTCTCCTACCCTCATCTGTATAACATCAGTGGGGAGAGGTCTCCTTCCCTAGATCATGGTGTGCTTTAAAAGATGTTCATGAAAGTGCCCTGTGCATCTCAGATATTTAGAAAGAAGAAGAAAAAGGGGAAAAATGCTAAGAAACCTGATTTTTTACTGTGTTCAGAAACAAAATAGCAGCTGCTTTATATTTAATGGATATCACAATATTATCTCTGTGCTTTTCGTCTTCCATACAAACCTTTCTCTCCTTTTACTTGGTCTGGAAGGGGATGGGAGCTAGATCCTGCAGTGTTTGCATTTCACATTCCCCTAAGTACTCATAAAACAATAAGCACATAATAGGTATCCACTGAAGATATAAACATAGCTGATTGATTGTTTAGTGAGAGAAAAAAACAAACAACAACTCCAAGCTGGACACAGTCCCAATTACCCCTGCACTTGTCTATGACAAACCACTCACTCTCTTTGGATTCTGTCCCTCCCCCACTGGAGAGACATGATTAATGTCCTTCCCCTGTTTGAGAGTAGTGGTCCAAAGATTAATGAAGTCAGAATCCCTTGGAGATACTTGAGTAAGAAATGGGCCTTATTGTTGTCTTGTTTTAATTAATTTGAAAATGATCCTATATTGTTCAAATGGCAACTGACTCATCAAAAGTGGGTGTTTGGAATTGATAAATGGAAAGTCTGAGGATTTTCTCATTAATTAATTTGGCTGTGAAAATAAGCACTGGCCCACATTCCCAATGAAATAAAAACAGACCAAAAGGTAACCAAGAAGTTGGGCTAGTGTTGAGGGGCATAAGTTTTGCCCTGGGGCATAGACTCACACTTTTGGCAGCCAAGTAATAATTTTATATGTGTAATATGTGGTTTTCTGTGTTTTCCAATTTTCTACAATGTTCATATGCTATATTATAATAAAAAGTTAATTTTTAAAACATTATTATAGCTGAAATGTGCACCATACATAGATAACACACATAATAAGTATATATAAGGATAGTAATAAAGAATAAAAAAATTCTACACTTTTTTCTCCTTGTTTTGAGACTTTTTAATAAATCCTCCTTAATGTTGTTTGTTCCTTTCTTCTGTTACCAAGTAAACCAGTAAAACGAGAGGTGTAGACTTAGAAGCAACAAAAACTCCATCTGGTTAAAGCATATCAGAAAGGAATTTGTTGAGAGAATCTGGGGAATACAAAAGTTCAAAAAGAAAACTGGGAACAAACTTAGAAAGACAGGAAGTGAACACATAGCAGGGATGGAAGCCCCCAGGACAGCGAGCTCAAACCACTCACCTGACCAATGAGGAGGTGCGGGCTGGTCCCCCCATGCAGCTTGTTTCTGCCCATGACTACACAGCAGGACACTTGCTAACTGTCCTAGCTGATCTGCATCCACGGGATCCTGGTCATTTACTGCTAACCCCAACTGGATTTTGATCATATTCCCAAAAAAGACATTATGATTATGGACAACATATGTCTATCATATTAGACAATATCTCCCTCCACAGCCCCACTAAATTTTTCTTCTGTGTATTTTACATACAGGCAATAATGTTTGAAATCGACCACTGATCCCTTGGTGAACAGCTCTGATTGTTAGAAAATCCTTCCCTAAGTGTCGATTCCACTTTTGGCTCCCTATATAAAAAGAAGCCTCAAGATAGTGGTGGAACTAGAAACTGCCTTGTTTGAAAAAGCGATTGAGAAAGTCAGGGGAGGGGGAAGCTTGCAAGAAAGAGAAGATTTGGGTGAAGAGCGCTGTCATCACCATGTTTCCAAAGGGCGGCCTGCCATGGAGCAAAGGAATGAGAGTTGTTCTCTCTTTCCCTGGAGGCTACATTTAGAGTTGGAAGTTCAAGGGAGGCAAATGTCATCTCAACAAATGATAGAACTTTTTAAGAATTATAACAGCTCCACTCTGGAAAGTAGGAATTCCTCAATATTAAGGGGTTTAAGTCAGTAGGAATTCCAGCACAGGGAAGAGTTGGGTTACATGATCTAAAAGCTCTGAACCCTGGAAGTCAATGTTCCTGTGATCCTTGTTATATAGAAACCTAACAAGTGTGATGCTGAAAGGGGCTCCTTGACTTTCATAGCTTCTTGGTCATATCCATGACTCCTACTCAGCTTCTCAATTTTATTTGGTTTGCTTGAAGACCTGTGTTTGTGATTGAATTTCCTATGCTCACCTCACTACCAGCAAACATTGGGCTTTCTTCAACTGATCATGTCTAGCAGGAGAGCAGAGAAGGCAGAAGTCAATTAAGAGTAAGAATTCTTGGATTTAAATCCCAGTCTGTCATTTATACATGTAGGATCTCAAACAAATTACTTGGGTTTTGAGATTCTCATTCTATTCATATGTAAATAGCAGATAATGGTAACAACAACAATAATAATAATAATCTGCCTTACAGAGTAGATTTTAAAAGATACGTAACACCTGATTTTTGTAGACTCCTAACCGTGTGCTAGATTATTTACATGCATTACTTTAGTCCTTTCAACAACAATTTCAGGATGTGTGGATTGCACTATTCCCATTTCAAAGAAGAGAAAACTGTGGTATAGAGAAATTAAATCATTTGCCTAAATTATGGAATCAAAATTAACAGGGTTTAATTCCATAGACTTAAGTACTTTATAATGCCAGAACTTAGTGTCAAGATAACATGAGCTAGCACACATTATAGTATACTTAGTAGAGGGTCTGAAACTTGATGAGGACTTAGTTCTCTAATGCTCATCACCTTTGTGATTTCATCCTTAGAAGCTCCAGTAAACAGCATTCACCTTTAAATGCTGGGCCCCTGAACCACCTTCCTCCTCGGGCTGTGGTGAAGATGGCAGCAGTAGTTGCAAGTCATCACCAACTGGGAAGAGATCAAGATCTCTCACAGTGCTCTTCTTGTTCCTTCTCAGGAGCATGAAAAACTTCTAGACGCTTCTTTTCATATCTTACTTAACAGTTGGGTCCCAGGATTCATTTTGAAACCAGTGACCAATGGTGGGTTGATTAAACAATCCTGCGAGCAGCCACCCTTCAATACTGTGATTTATAAGAAAGATACTTGTTCACTCAGATGGCCAAAATACGTTTCTCAGATACACTTGTTCATTATTCACACTTCTACCTCACAGTTCCCTGAAGCCTTGGGATTTTCTAAAAGTTGAAAATGATAAAAATGTCTATGATTATGTGAATGAGCTGAACTTTGGGGAAACACTTAAGGATAGGAGGGGCCTGGCTGCCTGGAGAACCACCTGTGTGAACAGGTTCCATCCCTGACCAGGGGAGGGGAGAGGACCTAGAGATTGAGTTCAATTGTTAATGGCTAATGAGTTAACCATCCTATGTAATGAAGCCTCCATAAAAATTAAAAAGGAGGGATTTTGAATAGTTTCCAGGTTGGTGGACATAGGGAGATTTGGGGGATTGATATACTAGAGAGGGCACAGAACTTCTCCCCATCATTTTCCCCAGGCAGCTGGCTGTCTGAACTATATCCTTTGTAATAAATAAATGATGTAGTGAGTAAATGAGTTTCCTGAGTTCTGTGCGCTTCTCTAGCAAATAAATATAAGGTCCTGGAGACCTGTGATTTATACAGCCAATTGTCAGGAGCACAGGTAACCGACCGTCTGGCCAAATGGTGTGCGAAGCAGAAGGCAGAGTTCGGACTGAGCCCTCACCCTGTAGAACTAGAACAGAAGACAACTGAACTAAGTTGAATTTTCAGACTCCCTGCTGGTGTCTGAGAACTGCCTGTTGGTGTGGGAAGCCTCCATGCATACTCACAAGGCGTTGGATCCCTAAACATAGGCTTAAGCCTAGAGCCGGTCAGCTTCCAAATGTCACCTTCTACTTGGAAAACACAGGGGGTGTGGATGCTGGCGAACTCCCAACTATCTCCCTTATGTGTTTATTAGCCAAATAAGAAAACCAAGGTTCAGAGGGTGGGACTGTAGAAAGGAAGTGTGATCCTAGAGTGAGCCTCAGGGATGGGGCAAGCTTGGATCTGTGGCAGGTAAGGGAGAGGATTCAGAGCCATGGTTCTCACCTGTGCTGCACTGGAGCATGACAAGGGGCACTGGCGACTGGACCACACCCCTAGAGATTCTGACTCACTTGGCCAGGGGTTGGGGCAGCCTATGCATCAAGATGTATAAAAGCACCACCCCTGGTTTAGGAAAAGAGCTATTAAAATGTGAAGGTGTTGAGCCTCTCCACGGGGTAACAAAGATCCTGTCTCTCTGGTTTCCCTCCAATAACTGCTATCACTTACTGAGGACTCCCCATGTTCCAAGGACAGTTGTACCCCTTTAATATGACATCTATTAGACAATCAAACTGAATGGACTGCAGATGCTTTACTCTTAGAATGGGTGTTATTTCCATAACCTCCACACAGTAATAGCATTTCCAATTTACAAATGAGAACTCAAAGGCCCAGAAATTTTAAGGAACTAAGTCACGCTGACTCTGAGCTCACCAAGCCCTGTCAAGTAAGAAAACAAGGGTCTGGACAAGCAAGGGTAGCCAGAACAGAGCTATCCCTCTCTGTCTTTCTGTCATGGTCCAAAGCTCATCCTCGCATCTCATTGGCTGGGGCCTCATCTAACCCCTACCATCTGCTAGGGTATAAGAACTTCCTGCAAGCGAGGAGGAAAGGGCTGGCTTCCTCACTAATGCATGGGCACAGTCAGGACCATCTTGCTGAAAACCCTCGGGGTGGGAAGGGTCCTTGACCTTGTGATTCAGAAGACCCGGAATCTAGCCTGGTCTCAGCAACTCACTTCTGCTGTGACCTCGAGCAAGTCTGTGCTATTTCTGGGCTCTCTCTCCCCATCTTCAGCATAAAGAAGTTGACCCGGAAAATTTAGGTCACAAATTCAAGTGCTTTGGTCTCTAGGTGATGGTGTACACTAACAGGGTGGAGTAGACAGGCACCATGGGGGACTAGCAAGCACATGTCTGTTCCAAAGGGTCAGAATTTATTAAACTCCAGCTGGTTGTCACCATGCAAGTATGTGGGCTCAGCCGTGGGAGCTCTTCTGATGTGTTTTTAAAGAAATACTAATTTTTTTTTTTATTTCATGGGCAATCCCCGATTAAGCTAACGTCAATTTATTAACAATAAGCTTGTGCAGGAAAAGCAAGACATCGATGTGGACTGAGTTCGGCCTCTAGGTCGCTTCGTTAAGACCTGTGTGCTAAATCATGGTCTGTAAGACACTGACTGTTACATTATGTTGTTTCTAAGCAAAGGGACCTCCCCCAATATTACCCAACACTCAAGCAGACATTTCTGCATTAACTGAGAATTCTGTTTAGGCAGAATTTCCCTATTATTTAATTGCTAGATCTTTGATGTGCATTTATTTCTGGGATCTCTCAGAAATTGTACCCCTTTCCAAAATCTGAGCATCTTGTTTGAAGAGGATCGTCTGCTCTATAGAGAAACAGTGCCCTCTGCTGGAAGAGTGATGCAGAAAAAAATCTTTGGCACCAAGATCATTAAATACTTGGAAAGAGTGGATTTGTTTGTTTTCACTTGAAATAGATTTAATGAAGAATAATAAATAAAATATAAATGCGTATTTACGGGTGGCTTGATGTATGTTAGGCATAAATTGGGCTTTCATGTACCCATTTGGGAGTAATTACTCTTAATCTATAAAAAAAAGTCCAGGATTACACAAAGGAAGAAAACATTTGTTATACCCACAGACAGCAATCTGGAATGTACAGACAAGGAGAGGAAATTGGAGTCTAGGTTCTCCAGACAGTGTTCTGGAAACCAGAGACTTTATAATAATGTGCTGCAAGTCTATAGGTTTTAATAGTTATTTTCATGTTGCCCTTTTATAAATCTTTCCAATAATTCTCTAATGGTGATTATGATCCTCATTCAGCAGATAAAGGAAGTGAAGCAAAGAGTGTGGGACACAAGTTCATGATTCAGCTTGGCAATTTAATGGTAAACACATGCTTAAGTAAGTTGCTTAACTTCCTGACACCTCAAACTTTTCTATTTGTAAACATAGATAAAAATAGGATCTATATTTCAACTAGGATGAAAGAAGAATACATGTGTGGGTTGATGTGTGGCCCAGAATCAGCCTGGCAGCCAGTATTAGTATCACTATTGCAATCATCAGAAGCCTGGTCATTTAAGTCTTAGCCCAGTGCCTGTCCACTGCATTACACTGCATTGAATAATTAAAATAAGGAATACAGGGCTACAGGGAAAGATAATAGCCCAAACCCTAAAAACATAATAGAGATTTTTTTATGGCTAATATTGTTTTTATTTATTTTTTGTTTTTTTATTATTAACATTTTTTTATTTATATATATTTGACATCAATTGTAATCCCTATGTATTCCCCATCACCATATCACCAGTGCACCATCACCTCAGTCCCCCGTGCTCCCATCTGCCCTCAACCCTTCCCCTCTTCCCTCCCCACCAAGTGT
>JAGFMF010011617.1:6244412-6291326 GCA_019455555.1 Galemys pyrenaicus | reverse complement strand
CCATATCACCAGTGCACCATCACCTCAGTCCCCCGTGCTCCCATCTGCCCTCAACCCTTCCCCTCTTCCCTCCCCACCAAGTGTCCCCAATTTGTCCTTTTCATTTTTGGTTTTTGTGTCTTTATTGTGGTTATTATTATTGTTGTTCTTATTCCTTTCCTTGATCCTTATTTGGTTCCCTATATTCCTCCTAGGGGAAGAACCATCTGGTATTTTTCTTTTGCCTTCTGACTTACTTCGCTGAACATACTCCCTTCCAGTTCCATCCATGTTCCTATGAATGTGTCGTTTTTCATTTTTGATTGCTAAATAGTATTCCATTGTGTATATGTACCATAGTTTCCCGATCCACTCATATGTTTTTGGGCATTTAGGTTGTTTCCAGGTCTTACCTATTGTAAAGAGTGCTGCTATAAACATAGGGGTGCAGGTATTCTTTTGAATCAGTGTTTTTGTGTCTTTTGGGTATATTCTTAGGAGTGGGATTGTTGGATCATATGGAAGTTCCATTCTTAGTAGTTTAAGGAACCGCCATACTGCTTTCCATAATGGTTGGACCAGCTTGCATTCCCACCAGCAGTGTAAGAGAGTTCCTTTTTCTCCACATCCTCGCCAACATTTGTTGTTGCTACTTTTTTTGAAATGTGCCATTCTCACTGGGGTGAGGTGGTATCTCATAGTGGTTTTGATTTGCACATAATGCAGAATTTTTTGACCTAAGTGATTTCATCAATCTATCTTTATGATAGATAGATAGGATAGGATGGATAGATAGATAGATAGATAGATAGATAGATAGATAGATAGATAGATAGATAGATAGATAGATAGTTCTCTACAAGGGGATAGATTGTTCTCAACAAGCGGAGAATTATATCTCCATATCACCACTCACACCATCCTAAGACTAGTGTACAAGATACCTGAGCTATACATCTCAATAGGAACATTGTCAAATTGGACAATTACCAAAAGAAAGTGGTGAGGGGTCCAGGATGCACATAAGAGGGGACTTGTTGAAGGAAATGGCATATTTGCCTGGAGAAGAACAGATTCCAGAAGTACTTTCATTCACTCACTCACTTTTGCTCATTCATTGTGTAGTATTTACTGAAAGCTTGCTGTGTCATGTGCTGAGGACACAGAGCAGACACAATCTCCGACCTCATAAATCTGGATCTAAAAGGATTCATATGGTTAAAGAATGGTGGTGGACATCATGGGAAGAGGAATAGTTTTGAAAAGAACTGTTTACTCACCTAGAGCCGGCTGGCTCAACTGTGTGTACTTCTTACTGCTAGGCATATCCGAGAAGGGTTTAGAGGTTACTGGGAGGTTTTAGAGGGGATACAAGATAGGGTTGTGTCAGGCAGGGCTTGGTTATCTTAGTTCCTTTAGAGCCTAGACATTGTGGATATATGGACATAAGGACATACCCTGTCTGCTCTGGGAAGACCTGCTAGCAGTGTGCCCTGGTGTAGAGGAGGAAAACAAGAATTTGAAGCCCCTTGGCCCTTGGTTTCCCTCCTTGAGTTTCCAGCTTCAGGTTGTTTCAGTGGCTTTTTTTCTTTGAGTCACAGAGAATTTCTCTGCACAGTGACCGTGGATAAAGCTTAAGGGGATTAGCTTTATGTTCTATCTTTAGTACAGGAGACAGGTATTTCAAAAGTCTATTATGAAGCAAGTTCATTTTCACTGTAACGAATTCCAAAGTAAAATATAAGCAATATGAGTTTGAGGTGGTAGTGGAGTTAATCACCCAAAGATAACCATAATTAAGAGTAGTTCTATTTTTCCCTTCTGCTTAGGATTTTGTTTTATTAAGTACATATGTTTACACCAAGTCCAGCTTTTTCACTTAGGATTATTCAAAAGAAATCTTTTTTTATAGTTATTTCAAGTTCTTCATTACAGTAATATATTAAATTACATAATGATATGATTACATAAGATCCCACTAAGTAAATTTATATAACATTCTTCTATCACTGGCAATTTCCAATGTTTGATTCTGCTTTGGTACTATGCTAGAAATCCATACACGATACTGGCTTGGGAGAATAAAGGCTCAGTGGGGAGGGACAAGGTTGGCATTATGTGAAGAGTGGGGGAGCTAATAAAAAGAAACAGAGGTAGTGGCACAAATTTAAAGACCAATAGGACTTTAATCCCCTGGAAAGATCAGTGAGGAAACTGTAAATGCAGCCAGCCAGTGTAGTAACCGAGCTCAACATCCAGGGTCAGACCCAGGCTCCCACCACTAGCGATTAGCTGGTGACCTTAGCCAACTAGCTTCTCCAAGCTTCATTTTCTTACTTATATTCTAGTGTGACTGTGAGGAGGACATTAAATTAGTACATAGGAGGAGTAAACTGATTAGATAATATAGGCAAAGTGCTGAGTGCCATCGCCCAGACCACATACCCATCAGGGGCTAGCTGGGCTGGATTCCCTCTTGGCAACAATGGCAATTTTGTCCTTCCAAATTCTCCTGCAAGGTGGTGATTCGAACCCAGCAACTACATCATAAAATTCCTCTTCCTAGAGTATATGAGCTTGCTCAGACTGCCACGATAACTACCACAGACTGAGTGACTTAAACAATATTTTCTCACCATCCTGGAGCCTGAAAATGTGAGACCCAGGTGTTGACAGGGTTGGTTTCTGCTGAGACCTCTCTCCTTGGTTTGTGTACAGTCACCTTCTCCCTGCTTCTTTACACGGTCTGCCCTCTGTGTGTGTCTAGTCATATGGGATTAGAGCCCTGCCATAGAACATCATTTTATCTTTATTGACCCTATACCCAAATACAGTCATATTCTGAAATACTAGGAGTTAGGACTTCCACATGTGAACTTAGTGGGGACATAGTTCAGTGCCTAACTCAGAATCTGGGTTAGAGGCATGCATGGAATACTTAAAAGGTAGAAGAAAAGAAAAAACCATCATTCTGGTCTTTGGTAGGAAGATGTAAGGCTTTTCCAGTGTCTCAATTTTAGGTAGCCTTTTGAAACAGAACATTTTGCTTCTGCAGAAACTAAATCATTAGTGGTAGCTTCCTACAGTTCCTGCACTTCCTGCTTTCATGACTGCAGGTATTGGTTTCTCTAACTTTGTTCTGCCATATCTTCTAATGGCTTGTGAACATCTAATTTCCTGTATAAAGTCATTCCTGTTTGCTATACCTACAGTGACTTTTCGTTTTTGACTGAGTCCTGAAGGCTCCAATAGCTACTATTTTAAACGGTGTGGAATGATGGTTGCCGAGTGGAATTTCAAGGGAACCATTTAAGAGAAAAGGGTGGCAAGCCAAGCATAGATAGATCCCAGAGAAATGGAGACAGGAACTAAGATTTGGAAATTATCCCATGGTCTAGGTGAGTATTGAATTTTCCCACTAAACCATCCCTAAGTCAGAAGGGAACAAACTTGTATTCCTACAGTTTCTACTAAAAGTAAGATAATTCTTTGAAATCTCCTTAAACTCACCCAATTTTTATTATCCCAATCTTATATTTTATCTCTTTGTTTCAATGCAAGGAATATTTTTAATTACCAACCATCAAATAGACTGATCCTTCTAAAGAGACACTACATTTATCTGATAGCTTTAAGTACAGTCTGGACCTGCTCACAAGCCATAGTTTAAGAAGTACGGTCCAAGACAATCTGGAAACGCTGAATGTTTTTGAGTGAAATGAATTCTTTTGATTTTCTGAATGTTATCTGTTCTGCAGTGTGGGAGGAGAATGTGGAGGTGAGAGATCTGTTAGAAGGCTATTGTCACCATCAAGCTGAAAAATGACGAAACACTGAAATACAACCTTGGAAGTATGTGCCAAACAAGGAGCCAATCCAGGGACCAGATGAGCTTCAGCAGGTCCTTTTCACTTCTGGCCTCAGCAGAATAAACAGGTAGAAACATATGACAGCCCAAATCCTTCCCAGCCCAAAGAAACTGATTTCTCTCTACTTAGTTTCACTTTACCTTGTGCTGGACTCTTGATCTATTATAAATATTCATAGTTTGAGTTTTTTTTCTTTCTAGTCAAAGGACTTGCTGAAGATCACTAGAATCATCCCTCCATCAAAACTACACATTCACCTTTTGCTTGAGTCCATCTGGTCAACCCACAAATGTGACTCAAGACGCACTTCGCCCACTTCAATCTCTTGATTGATGTGTTTAACTGCCACCTTCATTATCAAGCTATTTTCCAAAAGAAATCCCAAAGTACTTGAATTGTACTGTTTTCATTAACATCATTAACACCTAAACAAAACAAAATGTACATAATGGACACAGAATTAATGTATCTTAAAACAATCTTCAACATGACACCAAACTTATTTCTAAAAATTTGTTTTTCACATTGTAAATTAAGCATCAGTAAGATCACCTTTCACTACAAATTAAATTTTGAGGCACATGAGATTTCAGAACTTAGGCACATTTCTTAAACTGCCTTAGTTTCAATTTCTTCCATAAATTGTAAGTATCAACTTCCATTGTGAGATCTCAATAGAGAATATTAACATACCCGGGACAAGCAGTTATTCAGTAAATGTCTATAATTATGCCTCTGAAACCTCTTCCTTCCTCAGTACCATGTATGCAGAATCTCCTCACCTATTAATGCAGAAAATTGTGCCAAATTCATGGGATTGTTAAAGCTAAATTAAATCACATACATATACTTTTTATTATTCACATTTGTATCATCCTAAAATCTAATGTGATTCTATAACATTCTAATCACCTTGTACGTGTTCATTACGTACCTCTTGCTCACACAGCTACACACTCCTTGAGTTTTTCCATTGTGTCTGGGGGAGGATGGGTGAGTACACGTGTTGTGTCTACCATGGCCTATATGAGATACTTTTGATATACTTACTTCCTTGGCTCTTTCGTCAGACCTAGTAAGGATACATCAGACTCCCATCACCAATCACTGATGCCAAAAAGGTTGAGCACCTTCCTTAGTCCAGGTGTGACACCATGTTCATTGCATCACACTGTGTAGCATATTATAACTGAAACCAAAGCAGATCCTCAATAAATATAGAAGGATTCTCCCATGGATGAAGAAGTTTTTAACCCCCATATTAATTGTTCTGTAAGCCTCAGCTCTTAAGAGCAAGTACACGAGATTCAAATTATTTTGGTTTTTCTACTTTCCAGCTCTCCAACTTTTGACAGCTCTCCAACTTTTAATCAACCTGTGCCTCAGTTTAAAACAACTGGAACATAGAAACTATCACAGCTTCTATCTCATATTATTGTTAGTTTTGAGAATAAAATGAAACAGTATATGGAGTGTGTTTCATATAGTGGCTGGTATACAGTTAGCGTTCCATAAATGTCTGTCCTAAATTATCAACTCTCAGAGCCCCTGCAAAACACCACTGGACAGAATCAGGAAGTTGCCATCTGTGGTAGATCTGACCTCAGGAGCCTGCAGAAACTTGGATGCTGTTGCTGATAGGAAGTAAGACCTGTTTCCAGCTGTAACAGCCTCCGTTAACAAAAGGGGTGTTCATTTCCTTCCAAAGTTGTTTTGCTCCCTTTCCAAGGCTTTAGGGCAAGTGCTGTTTCAATAGGAAGCTCTTCGAAGCCGTGAGTCAACAGTCACTCATCTTGGGAGGTGATTCACACACCAGTGTGCGGTCCACAAATGGTGTGGGGGTGGTACCTCTTGGGGAGAGACTGACATGCCCCTAAATGAGTTGTTTGTGATCACAGGCTGCTCACGAGCAGACATGAGAACAGATGCGCCAATTAATTTCTCATCAAGTCCCCTCCACACTCCTTTGGGAGGGGCACAAGTGTTGCTCAAAAAGATGTTGAACTTGGGAATCAAGAGTGTCATAAATGCCATCCCCCAAAATGAAGTCTCATTAAGAGTCAGAATAAGGAACTGGAGATTTGGATGGTGCTACAATTTGTGCTATTCATCTTGAGGTTAAACAAGAAATTCCTGAAGAGCTGGCTGGAGGGGGATTTTGGAACTAAAGCCAATTTCAGTGAGGTGACAGTCTTGCCCTTGAATGCTTACTTGATAAAAATTTTATCAAGAAACAATGTATAATTTATCTGTCTGTTTCTCCCCATGTCTGTGTATGCTGCGAGTACTAAATATCTCTCTGTGTCTATAGCAGCTAGGACTGTGCAGTCTGGTGACGGTGGAGTACAGAACACCTGGTCAGAGCTCTGGGGAAGCCACTTAACCTCTCCAGGTCTCAATTTCTCACCTGTAAAATGGAATCACTGAACAATATCTTCTTGCTATTAACAGTCCTTTGTCATTACAGACAAAAAATGAGAGAAACCGTGTAGGAGTCTCTATGGCAATTGTGCACTACATCAACAGTTTCATCCTATTTTACAAAAGTAGCTATCATTAGTAGATCAAGAAATTTTTTTTAAGTAAGCAGTCCTTCATTACAACTGCAGAACCACTAGCCATGGAGATCCTATAATGTAGATGTGTTCAAGCATCTCCTTATTAAACTACATATTGCTGTATTATAAGTATTTTCCTTTTGTTTCTCCTTCATGGTTGTCTTGAGTTCTATGTGTTAGTACTATGATTTCCATCTTGGGATTTTTAAATGAAGTGTTTTATATGTTTCTTATTAGAAGTGGGCATTGTAGAGTTAAGAACCATTGATGATGAACTTCCTTAAACATGAGGATTTGGGTTTTGATTCTAGGATAGAGAGAGACCGAGTTCTGAGTAGGATACTGGGGACAAGGAAAGGAAGGAGCTTCTATCAAGTGCCCCCACCTGGCAGCAGTGTAGCCCTTGGAGGTGCTTGGTTCTGCTTAAAGAAAGTCCTCTTGATGAGCTCTTAGTAAAAATATTCTTTCACACCTTATAGTACTTCCCAGAAGGTAGAATATGACTTTTACCCATTGTCAACTTATTATATAACGGACAAAAGCAAACACTGGGCCAGTGAAACTATCATAAAAATTTGATGATTTTAAACACCACCAGTTCACAGGCATTTACGGAGCCCTTGATTTTTCTCTTCTATAAAATGATTGGTTCATGTTAGATGAATGATAGCACACTGCAACAGAAAAACAAAAACAGTGTTATCAGACTTTACATATATCATTTAATTTTAATTCTGTCACCTATTGACCAGCAAGTCACACAAGCTCTGGACCTCAGATTCCTCACCAGTAAAATGGGGATTAGTACTTACACGGGGTCTTTGTGAGAATCAGCAGCGATGCTTTCTGCATGCCCCTGACATTGAGGATTTCAACAATGAATTTGCTAGATGTTGTTCCGTGTCCTCATCTTTCCCTGAGAGAACTTTTGGGAAGCATATTAAATGATGGCCACAATTGTTTTCTAATTCCTCTCTGAGAAGTGGAGCCTAATGCTCCCCTTGAATTTGAGCAGAGCTTAGTCACTTGTTTCACCATAGCATGAAGCAGAAATCAGGTTCAAAACTGGCAAAGCTAGGTTATAAGAAAGGCTGGCCCTCTTGGAAAACTCACGATGGAGGGCATCTGCTGTGGAGGTATCTGATCACCCCATGTCCTCCATGCTGAGAGGGAGCCCATGCTGGGGAACAAGAGAAGATAAGCCAGGAGGAGAGATGCCCTGCTGGCCCCCAGCTGGACCAGTCATCCCAGCCCAGGGGCCAGATGTGAGCAAAAAACTCTCCCTCACTTCTGTGCCAGCTGCTAGCTCTGTTCAGAACCACATGAAATATCCTGAGCAGGTAACCCTCAGCTAAGTCTGTCAGCTAGCAGAACCGTGAGAGGAAATACTATATTGCTATACTGGCTGCTATATTTTGGGATGTTTGTTAAGCAGCTGAAGTAAACAGAAATGTTTGGCTAGAGTGTTACTAGCTACAGTAAAATTTCATGTCTTTCCACCCTTTCCTATCTTAGTAGTCATTGGTGTTTTGGTAATGGTCTAATCTCCATTAGTCTACACTCTTATAGAGCCAGGAATAAGGTCTTCAAGATTGCTGCTGTATGTGGCCTGCCCTTCTTTCCCATTTTGTGACCTCTGAGCATCCTCCTCCTCCTTCTCTGTTATGTGAGTGGCTGTCCTTGTGGGAGAACCACTTGCTTCATTTGTTTTGTTTGTGATTGAGTAGGGACAGGTGACAAAGATGGTCTAGTTTCAGGTTGAGGCTACTTTCTCTAACCCAGAGCTGCTATTTTGATCTACTTTTTATTTGACTGATTCAGGGTCATTGGGGAGCATTTAGACTGACACATCAAAGAGATTTGAGCTCCCTTATACCTCTGACATTTGGTGGAATAAAAAACTAGGTATTAGGGAGGTTCCTAACTTGTTCTGTGTCCTTGCTTATATGGAACTTTTGCCCCGATCTCTAATAATGTGTTTAACTTCCTCAAATGTATAAACAAGTTCAAGCAATTATAAGCATGTTTTATAGTTTTCTCTTGTGGCTAGTTTTCTCTGTGACTTTTGCTGGCTTGGTTGTATTATTTCTCTCAAAGACAATCTTTATACCAACTTTATACTTTATTTTTTTTAAGATTTATTTATTTATATATACAAGAGCTGGGGTACAGGCCAGTCACGGGAGGTAAGAGGATTCACCAGAAACAGAGTGGGGAGCAGAACAGGCAGACTGATTGAAACACACTGCTGAGGGGAGCAGCGGGCAAGGCAGGAGAGGTCTGCTGCACCATGTGGGTCCCCTCCCTGGCCGGCAGCAGGGATCAAACTCGTACTGCAGTGACTCCAGTTTGCTTCATAGTGCGTTGCTTAAACCACTGCGCCACCAGGAAGGCCCCCAACTTTATACTTTATACCAAAACCAAGTTGGTTAACAAAACTATCATTTCCTGTACATGACTCAAATATGACTCTGATTTCCTTTGTCACTGGGAAGTTGAGAGTGTGCATCTGCTTAGTTAAATTCTGTTGGGCCCTTCTTACTTTTTAATTACTCTTTTGCTGTTTTCAATCTTTCTTGATTTTTTTTTGGTGTTTTCAATCTTTTGATGTTTTCGATCTTTCTTGAGGACATAGGAGATGGGAAATTCTAATAAGGTGACAAGGATGACATTTTTCTGTTTGGTCTCCATGGTAATTTTAATGCAGTCATTTATTCATCCAGTCATTTATTCAGCATGTTCTCATTGAAAGCCTTCTGTGAACCAGGACCTGTGCTATGTCCTGGACATACAACTATAAACTAAATATTCTTGGCCCTTTCCTCACAGGGAATGGTGGAACAATTAAGCCGGCAACTGCATGCCATGTAAGGAATGTTCCAACAAGAGATAAATATTTAGGGTTTTGGGGGGAGAAAGCAGAGGTCCTGAGAACAGCATATTCTGATGTTTATCTCCTTTAGACATTCAATTAAGCAGAAAATCTGGAATGTTGTGACTGCTCATGGATGGATTTCTCCATTGCATCTCAATATCTCTCAATCACCTTAATGACAAAATCTTAGGCAACAGAATTGCTGAAGATGGAAAATCAACCTTTGGTAAAATGTATTAAGGCAGAGATTACCATGTAAATTGTCTTATTTAAGCTCAACAACAGCTGTGTGAAGAGGCCTTTCATCTCTGTTTCATAGAGTGTGAGGTTGGGAACCTCTATAGGTTAAGTAACTAGTCTAAGATAACACAACCAGTAAGTGGCAGAAAAAAGGTATTAAAACGGGTCTGTATAAGTGCATTTCTATTCTTTAGCATACTGCACACATAGCAGAATATCTACAGAAAGAGCAACTCCACATTTTGCTGCTAGTTGTGGACATGGTCATTGACCATTTACTTTGAAATGTTACTGAGAAACAAGGTTGCTATTAACAGTTTAAGTTATAAATGACATTCTGTTTAGAAATCCTACTTGAAGTGAACTAAACCAAAAAGCTAAAGGAAGGGGTTTCTTGCTAAACCACAGAAAGGGCAGGGATATGTCTGGACCTAGGAACAACTGGAACCACAGTTCCAATGCATCAATGTGGCTTTTCTGTCCCTCATCTTTATTCTTTATAAGCAGCATCTATGTATGCACCTGCATTCTAATAGCTGCATGACAGAAATTTAAGGGCTTTTTGTCCAGAGCAAGCTTGAAAATTTTCCAGAAAAGGAGTCTCATTGACCCACTTTGGATTGCTCTGACCAAGGGGTGGAATACAATGTTTGGTTCTGCATGGATAGCAGGTATGATGGGCAAGTATTCATGAGTTAGGTTAAGAAGAAAATCCAGTATAGGGTTCAAATGAGTTTTTTCAAGGAGTTCTAGGAATAGTCATCAGGACTTGGGATGGTTACACACAAAAAAATAAAATATTATTAGCAAAATCAGCTACCAGGGTGAGCAAATAAAATGGGTATAATTCTATCAATCATGGTAACACCACGTATTTAAATATAACCACTAGGATATAATTGTTAATATAGACTTTAAATATTTATAATAGCAGGGGGGAAAAAACATTGAACCAACCTAAATGTCTAATAGTTTGGAAGTCATTAGGTAAACTCTAGTTTACACTGTCCATGGGTTGTGTACAACCATGAAAAAAAACTTATACAATTTACAATAATGAGAAACCTGTATAATAATGTTGATAACAATATTTTCATAATAGAAAAAAATGGAAACAACCCAAATGCCCATCAACTGAAGAATAGATAAGCAAAATGTAATACACTGTATTATTATTTGACGATTAAAAGGAATGAAGTATTGATTCACACTACAACATAGATGAACCTTGAAAATATTAAGTCAAGTAAGAGAAGTCAATCACAAAGATTTCATGTGCTATGATTCCATTTGTATGAAATACCCAGGACAGGAAAATCTGTAGAGGCAGAAAGAAGGTTGATTGTCAGGGACTGAGAAGAGGGAATAAATGAGTAATGCTGATGGGTATGGATTTATTTTTGAGGTGAAGAAATATTTCAAAGTCAGTGCTATAATCACATGCAGAAGAATAAAATTTAATCCTTATTATTCACAAAACTTAACTTAAAATGGGTTAAACTTAAATATAAGGGCTGAAACCATAAAACTTCTAGGGAAAAATAATTGACATTGGTCTTACCAGTAACTTCCTAGATGTGATACTAAAAGCAAAAATAAATAAGTAGAACAACATCAAAATAAAATGTTTCTGCAGAGCAAAAGAAAAAAAAGAAAGAAATGAAATGAAAATGAAAAAGCACCAAACAGAATTGTAGAAAATATTTGCAATTCATATATCTGACAAGGGGTTATATCTGAAATATACAAATAACTTATGTAATTCATTCATAAAAAAAGAACCTGAGCAGAAGAACTTAATAGACATTTTTCCAAAGACAACATACAAAGGACCAAGTGGTATGTAAAAAGACATGGGGTATCATTAATCTTCAGAGAAATAAAAATCAAAACCACTATGAGCTATCACCTCAGGTCTCCTAGTTTATCATCAATAGCACAGATAACGTGTCATGGAGGATGAGAAGAAAAGGGAACACTTTGTACTCTTAGTGGGAATATAAATTAGTGCAGTTATTATGGAACACAGTATGAAAGGTCTTCAAAAAAATTGAAAATAGAACTACATTATGATTCAGCAATTCCTCTTGTATGTATATTTCCAAAGGAAATAGAAACATTATGTTAAAGAGGTATCTGTACCTCCATGTTTATTGCAGCATCATTTATAATACGGAAGCAACGTAAGTGTCCACCAACAGATGAATATATTTAAAATTCATGAGATTATGTGTATGTATATACATATGTGGATGATATTTGTATACATTTATGTATGTGCAAGTTTTCTCCCTATAATAATGGAATATTATTCAGCCATGAGAAAAAATGACATCCTGTCATTTTTCCGTAACTTAGGGGAATCTTAAGAATGTTATCTTAAATGAAATAAGTCAGACAAAGAAAGACAAATGCTATATACCACATGCCAAAGTGAAAAAATGCTAAACTAAGCAAAATAGAGTGGAGTAGTGCTCTGGGCAGTAGTAGGTATGGGAGAAATCAGGAGATGATGGTGAAAAGAGAAAACTTACAATTATAAGATTAACAAGTTCTGGGGATCTAAGTACAGTGCAGTGCTTATAGCTAATAATACTGTATTATATACTTGAAAGTTGCTAAATGAATATACCTTAAATATTCTCACCACAAAGAAAAGGGTAACAATGTAACAGGATGGAGGTGTTAGCTGATTTTTTTTTGCAACATAGCAATGTATCTAGTAACACATTCCACACATTAAAATTAAGCAGTGTTGTCAGTAGTATCTCAATAAATCAGGAAAAAATTAAGAATCCCTACTAAACATTAAAGCTAAATAAACATCTGTTTATCTTCTCTCTCATTTTTATTGCTTTGGGGGATGCAACTTCAAAGGCACTATTGAGATGTATGTCTTGCAACGAATTACCTATGTTTTCCTCTATATATTTTATAGTTTTGGGTCTTACATTTAGGTCTTTTATCCATTTTGAGTTGATTTTTGTACATGGTGGAAGACAGTGGTCCAGTTTCATTTTTTTTGCATATGGTAGACCAGTTTTGCAAGCACCATTTATTGAATAAGCTGTCTTTGTTCCAATGCAAATTCTTTGCTCCTTTGTCAAAGATCAGCTGTCCATAGTGTGTGGTTTTACTTCTGTGCTTTCTATATGGTTCCATTGGTCTGTGTGTCTGTCTTTGTTCCAGTACCATGCTGTTTTAATTACTATTGTTTTGTAGTAGAGTTTGAAGTCTGGATAAAAAGCTTCTGTACAGCAGAGGAAACATTAAATAAAACAAAGAGACACCCCACTGACTGGGAAAAAATCTTTTCACTCCACACAACAGATAAGGGTCCGATCACAAAGATATACAAAGAACTCATAAGACTCAAGGAAAATAAAGTAAAAAACCCAACAAAAAATGAGCAGAAGAACTTAAAAGACATTTCTCCAAAGAGGACATACACACGGCCAATAGGCACATGAGAAAATGCTCAGCATCCCTCATAATGAGAGAAATGCAAATTAAAACCACAATGAGGTACCACCTTATACTGGTAAGAATGGCACATATAAAAAAAAAACAAACCCAACAATAACAAATGCTGGCGAGGATGTGGAGAAAAAGGAACCCTAGTACACTGCTGGTGGGAATGCAAGTTAATCCAACCACTATGGAAGTCCATATGGGGGTTCCTCAGTCTAGTAGGGATGGAACTACCATATGATCTGGCAATCCCACTTCTAGGTATCTACCCAAAGGACACAAAAACACTGATCCAAAAAAGCACCTGTACCCTTATGTTTATTACAGCACTATTTATAATTGGTAAGACCTGGAAACAACCCAAATGCCCAAAAGTAGATGACTGGGTCAAGAAGATGTGGTGCATATACACAATGGAATATTACTCAGCAATCAAAAATGACAGACTAGGACCATTTATAGAAACACGTATGGAACTAGAAGGAATTATACTCAATGAAACAAGTCAGAAGGCAAGAGAAAAATATCGGATAGCTTCACTTTTGGGAGGAATGTGAAAGAGCAATAACTACAACAAAAAAAAGAAGAGTAAGCTCAAGGAAATGGGCTTACAACCCATTTCAACTAAAAACAAACAAACAAACAAAAACCCTCAACAAGACCAAAAGGTCGAAGATAAACCAAAGGGACTATGGGGGAGGGGGCGGCTAGGGAAGGGACGGCAAAGACGGGGATGGGGGCAGAAGGAGCACAAAGGACTGAGGTGATGGTGCACTGGTGAAATGGTGGTGGGAACTCCCAAGGGAATACAAATGATGTCGAATATAATTAAATAAATATAATAAAATAAATAAAGCTAAATAAACACACAAACGAATGATGATGATGGATACCCAAACCTATGACTAAGATTTTTTAAAAGTGAATTGTATACTCCAAAGAGTGAGTTTTATAGTATGTAAATTATGTCTCAGTAAAGTTGTCATTAATAATTAACAAAGTTCTTACTGGGAAAACAATAAGTATTAGGGAGATAGTGATCTAGTAATATAGAGACAAAAAGCAGGTGTTATGAACTGAATGTCTGTGTCCCTTCAAATTTCTAATCTTGAAGCCCTAGCTCCTGGTGTGAAGGGGGAACTTTTGGGAGGTAATTGGTTTTAGGTCATGAAGGTTGGCCCCTCAAGATGGGATTAGTGCAGGAGCAAGCACAAGGAAGGGCCATATGAGGACACAGTGAAGTGTCTGCAAGCTAGGAAGCAACTCTCAAAGGGCTTCTAATCTGCCCACCTTGATCTTGAACTTCTCAACCTCCAGAACTGTGAGACATAAATGCCTGTTGTAAGTCACCTAGTCTAAGATATATTGGTATAGGAGCTGAAGCTAAGATAGCAGGATATAAAATTCGATACAATTAGAACTATGTAATACTAGAGAACAAAAAAAGAACAGAGAAAGAAAGGCCTAGTGTGCTCATTCTGTTCTAAGTAATAAAATATTTTATAATTTTTTTCTAAAATGTTAGATAAAACAATTCATATGTGCTCCAAGTGCTCATGCACAAGATTTATTGAGCACTTGCCCCGAGCCAAGATCCATTGTACAGCAGGTCCTCACAGCCACCTGATGAGATAGCAACTATAAGTCTCTCTATTTTACATATGGGAAAAGTGAAGCCCAGAGAAGTTAAGTCATTTGTTAAAGATCACACAGCTAGTACATGACAAAGCAAGGTATTCAACCTTCAGTCTGTTTGACTCTACAACTCACACTTTCAAGTTCCAAAAGTAATAAACTATGTTCTTCTTGCTCTCATCCTATATTTAGACTGCAAAAATGTTAAGGCACTGAAAAATATTAGCCTTTGTGTATTTGAAACTTGATACTGATAGGAAGACCATATGCCCACAGAGATGGCTAAAAGTCCAGCCCATCCTGAGGGAATGAATTCCTCAGTCTGAGCACATGAATGAATTCCTGGGTATTACTTAGTAACTTGTTTTGTCCCTGGAGCTTCCTTCATCCCTTCTGACTTTTGCCTTTTATTATCTTTCTCACTGGCTGATCCATTGAGTCACAGAACCCCAAGGTTAGAAGACCAACACCTAGTCCATTTCCCCCATGTGATGCTGGAAATCTTCTTTAACCTCCCCAGCAAGGGATACACTGTTCCTTGAACACCTGAGGCAATGGCTGCCCCCAACACCATGATCTCCGCACGACCCAAGAACTGTGTTCTTGCTTGGAGGGGATTTATTACTACCATATTATCTGCAAAAATAAAAGCAAGACAATATTGTGCTGTTCTTATTTTTACCTCATGGAAAAGAAATTTTAACGTGCTGCAATAAATTTTTGTCCTACATATTCAAGATATGGGTAGAAAACATCACCAGTACTCAGCCAATAAGCATCCTGCATCAGGTCAGCATACCATGGGCTTCTTCCTCAATCTGCTCCTGCTCCAGTCCTCACATCTCAGCATACAGCACCTGCATCCCTTGCATTCCTCAAGCCAGAAACCTAGGAGTTATTCTTGTTGCCTCCCTCTTGCTCACCCCCACAGCCAATCTGTCACCAAATCCTGTTGATTATACCTCCAAAATGCATCTCAATTTCATCTACTTCTCTCTATTGCCACTATTAATGTCCAAATAGCTATCTTTCCCATCTGGATCCCTGAAATCTCCTTTTGCACAATACTCTCTCTCAAAAACACACACACACCCCCAACCCATACCAAGGTGATTTTTTTCTTAAAGAAAAATATGCTAGATTATGTCACTTTCCTGCTTAAATGCTCGAAGGATATCATCTTCCAACTTCTTCCAAGGCCCATTATGATCTGGTTTTAGATACTTCTTGGCTTCATCTCACACCTATCTCCTTCATTCATCAGATCTCAGTCACAACAGACAGCTTTCAATTCTTGCCTGTCTCGTTGCTGCCATCACCTACTATTCTGAAATACACTGCTGGCACTGTCCATCCCCTTTTTTATTCTGTTTTGACCAGTTCCTATTCATCTTTCAAGTATTAGCATCAATATCACTTCTTCAGCAGGGTCTTATGTGATTTCTTATTCTATATCCACTCCCTTTGGAAGCCAGGGGTCTTTTCTTGCAAAAAACAAAAATCTAAATTTCACTGATTTAGTTTTCCTCAATTAAATAAACAAGTGAAAAGGAATTTAGTTAGTTATATAACTAACTAACACACACACACACTCTCTCTCTCTCTCTATATATATATATATATAAAACTATACTCAGCAGGTAGAGACAGTACTTGAATCATCTTTGTATCCACATCTCCTGTATCTTTAGCCCAGTGCTCAGCAGCCAAAGGTGTTTAGTAGATATCTGATTAATTAATGAAGCTACAAATGCTTCGATAAGTGAAAAACATAGTTCCCCCATTGGTAAGACAGAAAATAAAACTCTTCTCTTCTCTCCTCTCTCCAGTTGTTTTAGTTTCTAAGAGATGAGCATGGAAAGCAATATGCTCTTCAGATATTACCAGAAGTACAAGGGAAGGAGGAGAAAAATGGAAAGGATGGGTGAGGTGGGGATGGGAGGATAAAAGCTAATGGAAAAGAAAAAAAAGAAAGAAGACAAGGGGTAACAATAGCGACCCTATCTCTTTTCTGGGCTCCATTGTCCAAGGAAAGCAAGAGTGCACGTGGGCCTCTCCTTCCAAGCCTCAGTGGCTCATAGTTGCAAAAAGAAAGGCCCATCAGTGTCTCAGCCTGTCCAGAGGCCACTTGGGAACACACAACAGAGCGGGCTCTCTATTGTTTGAACCCCAGATCTTCTATAAGTTGCTTTCATGCTGGCAGATCTCTGACACAGATACTCTCTTTGGGTAAAGGATCCTTCAGTCAGTAAAGACCCTTCAGGAAACCAGACCAGCAAAACATTAGCCGCTTGCATTTGCTCAAAAAGAGAGGCATGTGCTTTTATGTGGTTCTAAGCCTTCCTGTTTGCACAACCTGGAGGGGAATTATTAGACCCCTGTTGTTGTGTGTGTGTTTTTTTTCAATCGTGCTGCAGTTTTAGAGTCTGCCTACTCATTGAGCTGGGGAGGATGTGGGCACAGCGGATGATCTCAGCCATAAAGTGAGCAGTGAGACCAAGCTTTTCATCTCAGGCTGCAGGTGGCCAGCAAAGGGCCTGGCTGACTAGAAATCACAGATGCATCCTCCCTGGACAGGCAGCCAATGTCTTCTCAGCGGCACCTCCCAGACTGAGCTAGTGTCCTTCTGAATGAGGGTTTTTTTTTTTTTTTTTGCACAAGGATCTTCAGCAGAAGTTACTGGGAAAACCTGAGACAATGAATTCAGAGCTCCACCCTGGTCAAGAGAAGCTGTTGCCTGAGGCAGTCACATTTACTCAGGGCCTGCCCTGTGCCAAACCTGTCAGAATATAGTTTAAATAAGGTTAAGAACTAAGCCCCCACTCCTGACCAACAGGCAAGTTTGGGACCTTGATTACACAGGGAAATTGATAAGGTTGCCTTGAGGACAAGGCCATGAAGATAGACCACCATGACCAGAAAAACCAGCCCAGCTCCAGGAATGCAGAAACAGAGACTACATTTCTGTGTCAAATTTTGGATGTTAAATGACATCCCAGCAGAGACCTGGTGCAAACCAACACCCCAAGTTAGAAAACCCATGAAAGCGAGTAAAAAAAGACCCTCAAACCCTCCTTTGGCCTCAGACCTCTCCTGTCTCACCTTTGCAGTGCTTTTCAATAACACTGCCTTTTCCGTTCTCCACTGTCTCTGATGAATTCTTTCACCCCTGTGGCTCCAGCCTCACCCTGATATTTCTCCCCACTACAAGACCCCGGACTAGGCCTTCTCATGTGCAGTGCCTGTTTCATTTTATTTCATATCATTTCAGCCTTCCAATAGTGTTCTGACACCTGGGTCTTTACCTAACATTGAGATGGTGAAACTGAGACTCAGGGGAGACAAGCACCACTGAAAAGCAAAACCAGCATCCCATCCTGCTCTGCTGTCTTTCTGCACCACCATTCACTGCTATGCAAGCAGACATCACCACTTCCATTCTGAGACACCACCTAAGCTATTAAATTAGGACAAGTCATGAGCACACAGAATGGAAATAGGAAATCCCTGCGGCTGGACTATCAGCTGGGGGATGTCTACACTCTCTGAGAGGCACCTCAGGGTTCTGGGCTGCCTTTCTGAGGCCCAGGTCAGGATGGGAAGATGTGGACCTCAAGGGAGAGGGGAAAATTGAGTCCCTGCTTTGGGCTAATGAGGTGTAACCACTGCACCCCAGGCAGTGGGGCATTCCAAGGCCTTGATTCCTTTTATGCCAGCTCCAGACTAAGGTCGAAAATTCCTAGTGGTCATAGTATATTTTCAAAGGCTTAGTCAGATCAGTAAAAGAATGCCTCAGAATCTTCACTAATGCAGCAAGGTCTGTTTCCAAGAAATGGGGCTTAGAGGCCAAGAATCTTACTGAATATAATTTGGGCTTCTTAACAGAGGGAAATCACAGCAAGTTCAGGTGTCGGTGACTGTGATGGAAATGGGCTTCAGTGAGCATGAAATTAAATCAAATAAAAGCGTGGAAAACCTTGAAAAATCCCTTTCCTTTCTTAAATGAAAACCACAGAAAATGTATATGAATAATTCCTTGATGTTTAATTTTTTCTTTCAAAGTAAATCCTTTCAAAGGGTTAGAAGATTTAAGGGCAGCATGTGGCCTTCCAAACACACCCACATGTAACTAATTAACCCAGTATCTACACATTCAAAATTATTTTTTACTACCATGTTTACTTAAACAATGATTTTTCAAAAGTAAGAAAAATGATAATTTTTCTTATAAATGTGATATAACATGATCTGTGGCATAAAGACATACAGAAAACACATTGTAAAAATATTCCTTATACTTTACCTTCTTGAGTTGCTTTAAGCAGAGATGGTAATATCACATTTTGTTGATGCTGAATATTAGTAGGCCCATTTCATAATATTCTGCAGGGCTCTAAAATTAATGCTGAAATTCTCATCCAATGAATACTTCCTATGTCTGAGTTATATTTACGTGGGTAAAGAGCAAGATCTGCTAAGTTTATTATTGTTATTTGCTGAACACCTATGAATCATACAGATGCCAGGAACTGCATCAAATATTAGAAAGAATCAAAGCTGAACAAGTTAAATTCCTGCCCCTTGTGCCCCCCACCATCTGGCCTCCCAGCTCAGTCAGGAAGAGGAAATGACATTTTTTTTTTTTTGGTTTGTAAAAACAGTAAAGTTTTATACAAATATAAAGTTATGCACCTTCAGAGCTATCCTTTAAAAGATACTTACTCAATTAAACATCTTTAAAAATTTAACAATGTATAAACACATTCACAAAATAATCTGCTGATTAGAAGACTCTTTAACAGCTTATGGTACCTACAACTGAATTTACAGATGCCTAAATAGGTTTGGATTATTACATATAGTGCTTTTTTAAAGAAATAACATTACTATAAATGTATGATTTACAATATCCCCACTAGAGTCAGGAAAAAAATAGATCCACAAAATGAAATATCTTTTAGGCATTTATTATGCCAAATACATAGATTATTATTCTTAGTATGATAGAAGAATAATACTCTTTTAGTAGTAAAAGACTACATTAGGCCTACAACCAATGATGATGGTTCATGAAATTCCAAAGTAAAACTTAGCTTCTTTTCAAAAAAATACATAGAACAGCAGCAATCTCTACTTATCTCTTAAACATAAACTATGAAAATTCCATATATATTAATTAGTTGGGCCTCATGTACATGACTTATTACAAATAAACATAAACAAAAACTCGGTTTTTAACTGCCTGTGAATGCTTGGGGCAAGAAGTTTCATCATGAAATATATATTAAGTTATAAAATTAACAATTATTTCTAACAAATGACATTTTAGATGATGATTTTAAGTTGTACATTTTCTCAAATTTCTGAAATCAGGGCACACCCTACAACTGACGATATGTCAAAATGTAATTGACTGTGTTTCTTAGTTGCACATGAAAGAATAACTTACTCTCCATTACAATGAATAGATGAAATATGGTAATTATTGCATAAGACAGAGCATCTGTCTGTTAGAGAGGTCCCAAACTCCCCTTTCAAACCTAAATGGTCTACTCCCTTGGAAGAAGATTTGTAGCAGAAGACTATAGATCCTAATGGGTAAATAAGGTCAGAGGGATTATGCAAAACATTTATAAAATATTTTTGATCATAATAATAAAACAAGATAGATGCACTTTATACAACTTCAATTAATATAATGGATATTACACAATTTGTTTCCATTTACTTTGTTAAAATTTTTCAGGATCCCCTCTATGGGTGACAACAAGGTAGTTGCAAACTTGTTTATATACCTGCAGATAATATGCATACTGAGAGTTGTTTCATTTTTTGGAATTTAATCTTTGACCTAGATATTCAATTTTGTTACATGGTTCAAAGTTATGATCCTGTTCTTATCCCATTTATTTCCCAGAGAGGTGGAACAATGTAGAGTCTTACAATGAAAGGCAAACAAAGACAACATGGGGAAAACATTTGTTCTGTGTTCTCAATTTAGGGTATCTGATAGGGAATTCCCAGTCAACATTTTTTTCCACCATATAAAGTTACAAATTTTTTTCTTGAGATAAGAACTTTTAAGATCTACTCTCTTAATAACTTCCAAATATACAATTCAATATTATTGACTATAGTCACCATGCAGTCATTATATTGCCATTTAGAATCAATACAGAATGAAATTTTTCCCTTAGTTATTTCTCTTCTGCCTCCTCTTATGTTCCCCCCAAAGTATAAACTCTAAATAAGTAGACAGGCAGTAAGCCTGGGTATTTTGCTCCCTCAAAAATGGGAAGGGACTTTGGGAATCTGTACAGATTTATAATTTTTCCCTCCTTTACTAGGTTGTGTATTTTTTAGTAAGAATTATAATTCAAGTTATTTTTAAATGTCTCTGTATATATTTTTTCCACTTGAAATAGCCATTTGTTAAAGATTTACAAAATAAGTTTTCTGTTTTTTAAAATTTGGGCCTTATTTTTCCAGGTGATTCACTCATTCATTAAACAAGCAATTAAGTGTAGGTACTAGGTATATCCAGAGGTACTAGGAATAAAAAGAACAGAAGCATGTTGCCTGACCTCAAAAAATGTTGAATAGTACAACAGGCAGATATGTGAAAACATAAGAACACAAAGGCATTACATATAATATGAGAGAAGGATTTAGGGCAACAGTCACAAATTCCAGATCAGCTGTAACCCACATAGTGTTTGTTTATTATAATAGGGTTTTTGAAAATTATGAACTGATTTTTACAAATTAATCTTGATTTCTGGCTTCTCTTAAAAGAAGAACCAGAAGATCTGGCAACTCTGAGCCAGAGTTCCAAAATGGCAACAGTAGGCTAGAGCTGAGTCAGAACCAGCCCTTCAGCCTTTTCAGAGGGCAGAAGAAAGGGAGGAGAGGAGAGGAAACAGAATCCCTCTAAGAATGTGTAAATGGGAGAAGCAATGCAGAGGGAATATTTTGTTTGTGATCCATGCTTAATTAACCCATGTGAGTGCCAACATTCCCATCCCCCTTTTCTGCCCAGAACAATATTCTACCAAGTGAGATGCATTAAAGCATGCTCAAGGAGTTTACCACTGGAAGAGATTATGATATAGGTCATTTTTTAAATGAGGGCGCAGGAGTCTAGAGAGCGTGAGTAATTTTCCTGATGCAATGTTAACTCAAGCCTACAGTGGCTGACAGGTCATACTAAAGGTTGGGGGAGCAAGGGACATTGTGACACAGAGCAGCATAGTGGACATCTGTTCTTTGCCCACCCAGCATCCATTTCTCCTCTCTCTGGAGACAGTATCTTTATTTTACTTGGGAGCCACTTATCCTTATTCCATTTGGTCCTGGTGAAATGGAGTTTGCTTGCTTCTGGGTTGACATGTGACCCAGGCCTGGCCATCCATACCCATCCTCCGGCAGTTATTGAAAAGGAGGTGGGGGTTCAGAGGAAGAAAAGATGCACTTCTGAATGATCCTGTTCATACCCAACCTAAGGTAGCAACATGTAAAGAAAAGATGATAAGCCACATTTCCTTGAGTAAATTTTTTAACTATTCTGAACTTCAGTTACCACATCTGTAAATGGAAATAGCAATTCTTTATCTCAAAGGGCTGTAACAAAATAATCTCTGTAAAATGCCTGGTACACAGTGGGAACTCATTAATGTTGGCGTCCTTTCCTTTTCTTCCAAATAAAGTCAGATGGATGTAGCATTACTGTAATTAAAATGTAAGAAGTGCATTGGCAGACTTTCCTTGCAACATATTGAGAACAGCTTTTTCAGTAGCTACCTTATGTGATTTCAGGGAATTGGGGAGGGAAAATAAAATAAAATGCAGCCTGCTTTCCTGGAACAATTCAAGCCCTACCCAGTGCATGCCAAGCGTAGCCCCTAAGTCTATGTCTACACCCATCTATTATTATCTCACCTCTCTATAGATAAAGTGGTTTTCTTTCCCACTCACTGGCCATTTTATTTTTAAAATGGGAACTCTTTTAAATCCCTGGCAATCATTAGCTGATGGTTTGGATCATAACGTAATAATAGCATTAGTGAGTAGTTATATGACACTTCCCGCTTTTAAAGTACTTTACAAATCTGAGCTAATTAGCATGAAAGCGAACATGCCAGCTTTTATGGATTAATATTGCGATTATACTTTGCTTTTCCAATAAAAATTCAGTAATCATTTTTCACCAGAATTGGGGAAAAACAAGAAATGGATAAGCTGCCTCTCCAATGAAGTCAAACACAATGTAGTTGAAATAAGAGATAAATGTATTGACTCAGTGATCCTCTAACATCCTCTAGTTTGTAGGGATTTGCAGGTATGACACCTGCTAATTCGTTTTAAGATCAACAAAGGAAATAGAGTATATCAACGGGAAATGGAAAAGGAAAATGTAACCCCAAAACAAGGTTCCAAACTTTAAAATATATTTTCTATCATTTCTAAACTTATGCACATCAAAGCAATCAGAAAATTGTCTTCTTGTGATTTATCCTTAAACCAAATGAGAAAATACAAAGTTGGCTCACACTACCTGAATGGCTTATAAGATTAATGTGGCCACACAGCTAGTCCAATTTTCCCTTACCCTGGGAATTACAATGCCACGTGTCTATAAAGTTCACATTAGTGTAATCAGTCCATTCATTTCTTTCTATGGGAAGATAATTCAGAGAATGTGAAGGTTACTTTGTGCATGTGGAATCTGAACAAGGAGAGTCAGCAACTTTGCAATGTAATCACTTTGTGCCATTAGTCACGGTCTTTTGTGATCATATATATTCAACAGATATTTGAATGCCTGCTATGCAGCCAGTGCTGTCATGGGCACAGGAATAGAGCAATGAAAAAAAGAAGTCTCTTCTTTCATGGAGTTTACCTTATCATGGTATAAGTAGTTTGGCTAATGGGATAGAAAATAGTAGTCTTTTCTCCACTTCTACAGAACTAGAAATCTGTAATACTTCCTTTTTCTTAGACATTGCTTAGGAAGGCACACCACTGTGAATTTAGATGTGTGAATTCATTTAGGCCTGAATATTCTCCTACTTCTTGAAGTCTACTTGGTTATCTCTGCTCTGATGAAGTGATTTCATCAAATTCAGAAAACAAGCTGATGTTCTTTATTTACAAGTCCTGAAGGTCAACTATCTGTAACCCCAAGAGTATAAAACATATACAAAACATAAAAACTAGAAAAACTGCCTGGCGTAGGAAAAATAACACTAGTTATGATGCTATCTATAGTCTGAGCTCTTACTTCATTAATTCTAAATTTCTAATTATATGCCTTTTAGCTAGTTAGCGAAACCTTTTTTTGCTTTAAAAAAGTCGTACAAATAGTACTTGAATAAATTTGCATTGTTAACAATTGCTATTTTGGTGATCAGAGTTTATAGTATACATTTTTAATATACTACAGTGATAACATATTCAAGTAATATTAGTAACTTAGTATACAGTAAATGAATAAAATAACCTCACTTTTCAGGGACTCCAATTTTGCATCTCTTAAAAAACCTGCAGCTGTCCCACAGCTCACTGATTTTCTGTTCATTTCTTAATTTTTTTTTTCTCTGTGTGTTTCATTTTGAATAGTTCTTTTGTTGTGTGCTCAAATTCACAGAGTTATAGACCTCTAGGAGAGGTAATTTTTAATAGTCCAGAGATCACCTGACTGGGGATTGGTTACACTAAGCAGGCTGGGAATGCTGACTTTACACCTTTATGAGACTGTATCTCTTTTTTTCCTTTCTTTCATTTAAAGATTTATTTATCCATGTATACAAGAGCTGGGGTACAGGCCAGAGCCACAGGAGGTGAGAGGATTCACCAGAGACAGAGTGGGGAGCAGAACAAGCAGACCAACTGAAATACACTGCTGAGGGGAGCAGTGGGAGAGGCAGGAGACGTCTGCTGCGCCTAGTGCCCTAGTGCCCTAGTGGTCTCCTCCCAGGCCAGGAATTAAACTGGTGTTGCTGTGCTGCAGATGCTTCACAGTGTGGCGCTCTTTGAGCCACTGCGCTGCCAGGGAGGTCTGAGACTGTATCTCTTAAAGGTAACTAACCATGGTGTGGGGAGGCTTCTGATTAGTCTCCCTGTTTAGGGAAGCCTTGAGGCATGTCTGAATTCTGTGCAGGTCTTTCCTTCCACATGTATTTTAATACTTTCTGAAGTCTGGCGCTGGCTTAGAAAGCCTTCACTGCTGTGGTGCAAGAGGCAGTGTTCAATTAGTATTCTGTATATGGTTGAGAAAGCAGTGGATATCAGATGTATCCAGATCGTCGGTGCTAGTGTTCCTATCCTGGCCTGAAATGCAAAGAACACTGAAAGGTTCACCTATATTGCATGTCTTGACTCTGCTCGTGTACACCTTTATTTTTTAAAGATTTTATTTATGCATACAAGAACTGGGGTGCAGGCTAGAGGTGCGGGGGGTGGGGGGGTGATTCACCAGAGACAGAGTAGGGAACAGAACAGGCAGATCAACTGAAACATACTGCTGAGGGGAGCAGTGGGTGCAACAGGAGAGATCTGTTGTGCCATGTGGGTTACCTCCCTGGCCGGCAGCAGGGATCAAACTCGTGCTACAGTGACTGTGGTTTGCTTCATAGTGCGTTGCTTAACCCACTGCACCACTGGGGAGGCCTCCATGTACATCTTTCTAATCTTGCTCAAAATTTCCCAAACATCTTAGAATGCTTATTCATGGCAGGCATGACAATAACTATGGGGCTGGTGATTGGATAAGGAGCAGACCCGAGGGCGGTTGAAGGAAGCAGCTCTAACAGCACTGTTTCTGAGCACTTGATATTTTGATTTATGAATCTCCCACCATCACATTCATCATATGCCCTGAGCTCAAACTAAAATGAGATGGGACAAAGTGAAAACAGGTGGGAAGTTATCTCATTCCATTCATTGATTCATCAATACTTACAGAGCACTTCCTATGTGTCAGATACTGTGAGACAACAGAAAATAAATATGTTGGTCTCTGCCTGTGGTTCCTGAAATGAAGTCCCTAAATATCCTTGCAATTTTCTGTAATAAGAGCACTAGGAGCATCTCTTGTTCTAATATTAGGTCTTTGACCATGTCCTGGCACAGAGTTCCTAAAAACCTTGTAAATTCCTAAGTACCTGCTAAGAAAACTAGGAGCAACTCTGGATAGGATCCTGGATGGGGACTGGTCACCAGAAATACCAAACCATGATTAGAAACTTGGAAATTTTCAGTTGTGATGACCACACTTATAGAGAAAGGAGAGGGACTAGAAATGGACCTAATAATCTAGTAATCGGTTATGGCTATGTGATGAAACTTCAATAAAAATTCCAAAACTATAGGGTTGGGAGAGCTTCTAGGTGGTAAACACTCCAGCTCCACAGGGATAGAAGAGCCTGTGCCTGGGACCCTCCCAGACCTTGCCTTATGCACTTCTTCATCTGTTATTTTTTATCCTCTCTTTTAATAAACTCTTCAATATGTTTCCCTGAGTTCTTAATCAATCCCAAGGAGGGAGACATGGGAACTTATAATTTTCAGTCAAACTTAACAGAAATTGTGGGTAACCCACTACAGTGTGTGGCATCTGAATTGCAGTTGGAGCAGTTTTATCAGGCTAAACCCTTAAATTCTGACACTCTCAACTTGTCAGTGTCACAGTTGAGTTAAGATGCAGGACAGTTAGGTGGTATAATGGATGTCATGGAGAATTTTGTGGTCACCAGAAGTGTCAGAAGTAAAGTACTCTCTAGCCTCCCTGGTGGCACGAGGGCACAGCACTATGAAGCATCTGCTGCCACTGCAGCATGAGTTCAATCTCGGCACCAGGGAGAGGACCCACAAGGTGCAGCAGACCTCTCCTGTCTCGCCTGCTTGCTCCTCAGCAGTGTATTTCAGTCAGTCTGCCTGTTCTGCTCCCCACACTGTCTCTGGTGACTCCTCTCACCTCCTGTACCTCTGGTCTGTACCCCAGAACTTGCATGCATAAATAAATATTAAAAAAAAAAGTACTCTATGAAATAAAGGAGAAAAACAAGGGCATAAGTACTGGGTTTTTCCCTACATAGAAGGAAAAACTGGGTTTTCCTACTACAGGCACCATGTACAATGTTTGTAATATAAAGGCTAACAGAATCTTCATCCTTAATGAAGTCACTGTCCAGTGATGAAGAGAGATAAGCCAGGTATTTAAAATCTTAAGAGGTTATAAATTCTTTGAAATAAGTAACGCTTCTCTCTCATAGCTCTCAACAAAGCAATTTGTAGGTGAGTGCTCAGTGAAGAATCAAAAATAGGCTATATGTCCTATGAGCCTTCTGAGCCTCAGTTTCTTCATCTGTAAAGTGTGACAGATGATACCAGCCCTGCCTATCTCACTGGGTTATTGTATAAATCAATGGCCATTAGAATGATTTCTTAAAATTAATTGTAAAGACCTCTAAAAATAAAATAGGCTAACACAAGTTAGACTCACAAATGTCTGAAAAATTTTAAAATAGTTGTTCAGCAATTTACTTAAGTTCCTTTCCTAAAGGAGGGGGGAAGTTAAAGAGAGGGAGGAGAGAAAGGAGGGAAGGGAAAGGAGGGAGAGAAGTGAGGAAAGAAAAAGAATCAGCAGGAAAGGGTCCTTCATTGTTGCCACCTTCGCAGTTCTAAGGAGGTGTGACTTGACCTTTTCGGCATCCCAGAAATAAATTTACTATTATCCCTATTTCATACATGAGAGAAATGAAGAGCCAAAGTACTTGCCCAAGAGCACGATCTCTGCCGAAGCCCAAGGCTGGGCCACTTACCCAGCCTCTACATAGCGACTAAAGTCAGGACGACCTCTCCCCAGGTCGCCGGGGACCTACGCTCCCCCGGAAGCCCCGCCTCCCCGCCACGGGAAGGGACGGACGAGGCCTCAACCCCGCCCCATGACGTTTAGTCCCCGCCCCCAGACTGTCCACCTCTCGCGGGAACTCTCGGGAGGACAGATGGGGTCAGGTCCCATCATGGCGGCAGAAGAGGCGGATGTAGATATCGAAGGGGACGTGGTGCCCGCGGCGGCACAGTCTGGGTGAGGCGTGGAGAACGGGTCTCACAGGGACGGGGGAAGGGTGTTTATGCGACGAGCTGACCCCAGAAAGGCTGCGGGTCGGGCGGGTGACAAGGGAATGGAAATCTCTTCTCTGTGCCAGGATCTGGCGGCCTGGGAGATGTCGCGCCCATCTAGCCTGCCGGCTAGCTCTTAAGCCTAGCAGGCGGGTATCCTAACCAGTGTCTCGAACTTCTTTCACCTTTGTCCGGATGCTGTGAGGGTGCCGATTTCACCTAGCACATGACACTTTCTAACAATTAGATTCCTTCTTCCGTTACCTCCCTCGCAGAATCCGTTCCCTACCCCCGCCAGACAATACCTAGAAATCGGTCTGCACCTGGACAGAACGACAGCTCGGGAATCATCCTTATATCGCTCGCAAGGCTTGTAACCTTGGGCGAGTCGTTTCTTCCCTGCTGCATAGGTGTATCCTTCCACCTATGGACAGTTGTGAACAACTTATGAAAGGCAGCTCAACTGAAAGTAAAAGGACAGGATTTTATAGAGTTGAACAGTTCGGGGTTCTCAGGTGTTGCCTGGCCCTGGCCAGTTACTATCAGTGTCACCGTGTGCCAGACATTTAGCTTGTCAGAACCTCACACAATTCATGTATAAACTGAGAATTATGAAATGTATGTCATATGGTTGTTGTGAGGATGAAGTGAAATAATTACAGGATTTATTTTAGCATATAGTAGGTGCTCTGTAAATGTTTTATTTTATAATGTGTTACTCTCCAGGGTATTGTTATTTCCCAGTGAGGGATCACAATTTATTTAATACCAATTAAATAAATAAAGCCAGTGTGATTTTAAAGAACAACTTCCAGCTTAAGAGATCTAGTCCTTTGACTTCTTTCTGAGTAAGAAATTGTTATGTATCACTTTCAAATGTACTTCCAGAATCACCTTTTAGCAACGGAGGTCTAGGCTGTTTAGGAACAGAAGACCCCAGTTCTAAATTCAGTTGACTATTTACCTATAGTTGTGAACACTCCATTAGAACTCTGTTAGTTTGAACCATGTGAAAGTGTCAGTCTGGGACCATTTTTGATCTATAAAATGGCAGTTTCATATGGTTTAACCTAATATCAAAGCCTCTTTAAATTATGACAGTACCAACTCTGCCCTTGAAGGACTAAGGTGGGGGATTTAAAGTTCTCCTAAACTCTAAAGCACTATAAGAATGTGAGGAGTAACTCAAACAGTTTCTTGAGGCAAAGCTTCCAAAAACTATAAAGAGAGTAGAAAGTCTGTAATAGCAATCATTGTTCACATTTGTGTAGATGAAGTTAATTTTGACCAACAACTTTTGAGTAAATGATATAATTTACGCCTCCCAACAAATCTAGGAGGTAAGTGGACAGGAATAATTATCTGCAGTCTAGTCCAGAGATAAATAAATTGGTCTTGGAAACACTAAAGATCACCTGAAAGCATAGTTCTATCCCTTTTTCATAAGTTATTCTTAATTTTTCTAATTGTGTATGATTTTTCTTCCTTTTCTCTTTCCCTTCCTATTCTCCTTGAGCCTTAGGTCTCTAGTTATACCTGTGATCATGTTAATCTCATTCAGTAAGGTTCACCAAGGTTATCAGTCCCTGATCATCAGAGCCATTGCCTTACACAACTCCAAAGAGCTTCATTAACATTTTATTTTGGTGACTGGTGCTCCATGGTGTTGAGCGCTGAGCTTATAGAATTTAATGTAACTGGTGCTCTCTGAATTACATAATTAACAGATTACAATAATAATCGTGGAGACCCTTGCACATTATTTTAAAGCACACTTTTATAGCAAGAACTTAAGTTCTCAGTACCAAAACTAGAAGATGACCTTGAAATTTTACTTTCCCTTTTACTTCCACCGCTCCTTGTCATCTGCCTTTTCTTCTGCTTGTTCTTTAGATCATAGCATTCCAAAGAATTTTGTTCTAAGACTTTTACTAGCACACACAATCCCTGGTGATACTACCTCTCAGGACTTAAATTTCCATCTGCTAGGTTGAACCATATGAAATTTTGCCAATGTTTGATCAGTTTTTATCTACAAAAATGGCAGTTTCATAAATACCACCTTAAACATGCTGTTTCTCAAATCTGTCACCACCCAAATCTCTCCCTACACTTTAGGATACTTTTCCAACTCTCTAATCTGTACTTGGATGTTAGCATAGGCACCTCAGTCTCAGCTTATAAATTTTCCCCAGCAAACCTGTTGCTCCAAGTTCCCTAGTTCAGTAAATGACACTATCTATGCAATTACCCAAGACATGGCTCTAGACTCTCTCTTTTCCTTCTCTCTTTTTCTTCCATTCCTTTTATCCTATCAGTTATTTAGGATTTGTTTACTAATTATTCTTTAAAAATAAATTTACTTCCTATTCACGATACTGATCCTTACTGTTCCTATTGCTTATTTAATTATTTGCTTTTAACTGCTGTTTTGTCTCATTGCCCCCTTTCTGTTCTTTCCTGAAGTTAGAACATTCTTCCTTACATTCAGATTTGATCATGTTATTTCCTTCAATCCTTAAATGGTTTTAGAATAAAATCCTTATTGCTTAACTCCTAGAAACCTGTGTGATCCTTGCCAGTCTACATCAATCATTCAATTATTCAACAATATTGATTACCTTTTAAATGTCAAACCTTACATATAGAGAAGTTTTCAAAACTAAGTCCTTGCTCTCCAGAATTAATATTATTGAATGAGACAGTAAACCTAGATATATGTCAAATGGAGGTAAGTGGAAAAAGATAAAAGCTTATTAACTTTTATTTCTATGCTTACCCAGGAAAATCATAAGTTCTGAAACTATAGGACCTCAGATGTCAGTGTGAATATAGTGCAAGTACTTAATTTGGAAAAGGGAAAAGCAAAAAGATTGGCAATGAATTGAATTTGCCTTGTTGGGTGGGGAAAAAGGGCAGGCTTAGGTTTCTGTCATGAGCAACAAGAGGCTGGCGATGCCATTCACTAAGATAGGATGCTGTGGAAGAGTAGCAGTTTTGAGAGGAAAGATGATCCCAGGTTGAAACATGTTAATATGTGGTACCTATGGCGAATCAGGCCTCCAGATGTGTGCACCAAAGGTATGTATATTGCTAATCCTTATTGAGGAACACTATCTAGAAATATTTCTGCAGTAAACTTGAGGTGATACTAGTCCCACCCTGTGTACTCTTGGCAGACCTAGTTATTTCAACAATGGTTTCTTTTTGTTAGTACAAGTCTCAGTGCTTTATTTAGCATTTCTAGTAGCCTCTACCAAATCAAAATGTTAAAATCGTTTTGCTATTAGCAGTTGAGTGAAATTATTGTTTTTAGCCTGTTAACCCCACAATTTATTACCACTGTAGAACTAATTGAAGATTCAAAAGTATGAACCTGTACATAGGTTTTTGCATTTAGAAGTACAGAATTTAAGTCAGTAACTTAAATAGGAACTTTATAAATTCAGAACATATAAAAGTAAATATTAAATTTAATTATGATAGTTTGGGCCTCTCAAAACTTAACTTCAGCCTTTTTGCATATGAGGTGAACATTGTGACTTTAGAGAGTTCTTACTCCGTGAAAGGAGCAAGAGAAATTAACTAAGTTTGATACCCTTAGGCATAGAAAAACCCCAAATAAGTGTTTTTAATTATATGAGTTGTTATTAAAATGTTGCATTTTCTTATCTCTTATCTGTATTAGCCTTCAAGTATTTGTCTATTTTAGTTCTTTCACCCTCATTTTTTTCATTTTCAGAGTAGTATGATTGATGTTGACTTTTCTGCTTTAGATACAGCTAAAGGAATGTGTTGTAAAGTTGAATTCCCATATAATAATTCATCAAATTCTTATATACATAAGAATATTCATCAAAAAAACATTTAAAAATACTCCTCAAAAGAAATATGAAGTGTTGACTCATGGATCTAGAGGATATTATGGTTGCTGCTGTGGGCAGTGGGAGTTTTTTTCTCATGAAGTTGTTTATTCTTGGGAAGCATAAAAGAATTGTCAGTCTTGATGTTTACCAATTGAGATAAGGATGATTTGGAGCCACTATCTAGTTCATAGACCATAGAGGTAGTAGAGCAGACATTTCTGCAATATTAAATATGGTTGTTAAGGGGCTACGGAAGCTAAATATTTAACATCTATTACTTGCCAATTGTTGTGCTTTGTAAATGATATCCTTTAAGTGATATATTACTTTCATACCCAAATTCTTAATTATTACAGAAGTGATGAAAATACAGCATCTGTTTTACAAGATCACTATCTTGATTCATCATGGAAAACTGAGAATGGCCTCATTGTGAGTATTTCATGAAAATGCCTGGTATGTTAAGTTATTCTTTATTGCCCAAAGTACCTTATTTTTTTGTTTGTTTGTTTTGTTTTAATTTGATTCTGGTTCTCAGCAGTCACAGGTAAATATTGAAACATTATTTTTACTATAAAAACCAAAGAGAAGAAACTTCATCTAATTTCATTTGGAAAAATGGCCTATTGGGAAACACCTTTGGAGCCAGGCAAATTTAGGGACAAATTTTTTCTCTGCCACTTAACAGACTTGTGAATTTCTGTCCAAATATGGAGTTCATTTCTTCATTCAGTAGCTAAGTACATACTGTGTGCACAACACTAGCCCAGATTTGGGGGAAAACAACTACAACCAAAATAAACATGGTCCTGCTCTAACTGTCTTTCTATTCTTATAGAGTCAGTTATGTTCTAAGGGAATCAGGAAAAGAACAAGTATACAAACAGATTATATAAGATGAAGTGCATAAGCAGGATACTAAGAGTAACAGGATAAAAAACTTGATTTAGTTAAAGTTGTCAGTAAGGAAACAAAGGAGGTGATACATAACTGGAAAAATAAAAGAAAGGAGTAAGTATGTGACAAATTGAGGGGAAAATATTCTTTGCCAAAGGCATAGCAGCATCTCTTAATAGTCAGTCTAGAATGTAGTGGGAAATCAGGGGGAGATGATGTGACAAGTTAGGAAAAGCAAATGAAAGCTCTATTATGCTTATAGGAAGCCAGGCTAGAATTAGAAACAATTAGAATTAGAAGCCAGGCTGTTTAGAAACGTTTGTAGTAATCCAAGCAAGATTTGGTGGTGAATTGGCCTTAAGTTATGACAGAAGTGGTAGGAGTGACCAGATTTGGATTATATTTGCTTGGTAGATTGGATTTGGGGGTTGAGGAGAAAAGAAAAGAACCCAGGATGATGCCAGGCTTCTAGCTGGAATAACTTGATGATAAGTAATGCCATTTACAAAGTTGGGAAGGCAGAAGGAGAAGCAGATGAAGATACATGATGGCAAGTTCTGTTTTAAATATGTTAGGTTGAAAACCTAGTAGATATCTAAGAGGAATTTTAGTAGGCAATTGAATTTAACAGAGCCTGGAGAAGGGACCTGAACCGAAAAAGTTCTAAGTTTTGACAGTTAAAAAATGAGTGTGGCATTCAAAGAGATTATCACTTGAGGGGAAAAATAAATTGTGAGTATTGGAAATTGGTTAAGTAGCTGGCAAAATGCCTAATGTCTAATAGTTCTCATCCATAATAACCATTATGACTTTATCATGAGTGGGAGCCTGAGTCTTGGAATCAAACGAATTCAGGGTTCTGTCTCTCTGCTTTTCCACTTGAAATCAAGCAGTGCTATAGAGACATCTCTGAATTAATAATGCCATCTTAGTGTTATCGCAAAAATCAAGGATGTATTTGTGTGTTGAATAAATTGTAGCTGTTATTTTGACTTACATTATTATGTATTTTCATTTAACAAAGCACAGAAGATAATTTCAAAGACAGGAAATAAAAAGGAAAATATATTATTCTCTCTTTTTTTTAATAGCCGTGGACTCTGGATAGCACCATCAGTGAAGAGAACAGAGCTGTCATTGAGAAAATGTTGTTGGAAGAAGAGTATCCTTAATAATTATAAGGAAAGTAAAGATTTCAGGATTATAAATCTATACATGCAAAAATAGAATAAGGTACTAGATTGACTTTACTTGGCCCAGACTGCTGGGGGCCATCTAGACAATATATTGTCCATCTAGACAAAAAGCACCATTTTAGTCCTTTGCTTATATTTTACTACTAAGTCTGAGATATTGTTCAATATTTTTGAGCTTCTGTTTTCAGCCAATTTTTTTAAAGATTTATTTATGAATACAAGAACTGGGGTACAGGCCAGAGTTGCAGGGGGTGAGAGGAGCCAGAGAACAGAACAGGCAGATCGACTGAAATACACTGCTGAGGGGAGTAGCAGGCAGATAGGAGAGGTCTGCCGGGCCATGTAGGTTGCCTCCCTGGTCAGGGACAGAACTCATGCTGCAGTGGCTGTGGACAGCTTCATAATGCTGTGCCTTAACCCCTTTGTGCCACCAGGGAAGCCCTCAACCAATTCTTTATATTGTCTGAATGTTGACTAGAAATTACAGAATGTTTTAACTTTCAAGCTTTTGTTCAAGTCCAATATCATTTAGTTAATCCAGGCTTCCATTTTCAGTTATATAAGCTAAAACCCAGTGATGTTAATTTGCCCAAGGATACAGAATAGAATATAAAAAAAGTTGTTTTTACTTCACCAGTTTACAAGTGTTATGTGGGAGGATGCTAAGTTAAATGCACAAAACAAATATTATAGAATGAATATTTTCCCCCCAAAAGTTGTGTATCCTTATCTTTGGTTCAGCTGCAGGTCCCTTTTTTTTCTTGTGTATGGGATGTTGGCAACTTAGCTTCTTTGGGATTCAGTTTTCTTATATGTAAAATGAGAGAACTGAATAAAATAAGTTCTGAAGTTTTATTTTTGATCATATATATTTTGCATTCTTTGTTTCATACTAAGTCTTTGCAATCCAATGTTTATTTAAAACCCACAGTGGGGGCCTCCCTGGTGGTGCAAGGAGTTAGGCACCGCACTATGAAGCATCCACAGCCACTGCAGCAGCACGAGTTTGATCCCCTGCCAGGGAGGTGACCCAGAGCAGACCTTTCCTGCCTTGCCTGCTGCTCACCTCAGCACTGTATTTCAGTCAGTCTGCCTGCTCTATTCCCCACTTTGTTTCTGGTAACTCATCCCCCACACCTCTGGCCTGTACCACAGTTCTTGTATGTATAAATAATTAAAATCTTTAAAAGAAAAAAAAATAAAGCCCACAGTGCATCCTAGTTTGTGCTAGCCACATTTGAAGCGTTCAGTGGTTGTGCATGTGGAGTTCAGTTAATATATTGAACAGTACCAGTTCTGGATTAAGGTACACTTAAGTGGTACTGATTTACTTTCAACTTTGGATGCAGAAATAATGGGTATATTGATGAGAGCTGTGTGAGCTCTTCGAGGACAACGATAACATTTTCTTGTGTCTTTGTCCTTAGCACTTAATACATAGCATAATATATAATATATGCACTATACAGTCATTATCTGTTAAGTAAAGGAAATGTCAGGGTAATAAGAGAATTGCTATAGGCCGATTTTTATTAGGTTTGAGAGGGATGCTCTCTGGCAAATTTGCTAAGTGTTACTTTTATTTGGGTATAAAATAGTTTGAATTCCTATGTCACCTTTAGAAATATGAAAACAGATACTACCAAAGTATAATCGAATTTATCTGTTATATTTTCCATATGTTTTAGGGAAAAAAGATTTATATAAATATTGAGGGCATTTCTTCTTTTAGCCACTGGTCTTTTATAACAGAGAAGATAAGAAACTAGTGTTTATTTAGCACTCATATTTTGGGGCACTGTGCTGTGTGATTTCACATGTAATACTGAATCTGTTTAACAATGCTGTTAGGTATAAACATTTTTGTCATAATTTTTGTATATGGGAAGAACTTTAAGAGGAATTGGTGTAACTGGAATTCATGTGACTTTCATGAGTAGATGATTGCCTACTTCTATAAATTGTATAAAAGTTGTGACTATTATTAAAAATTTCCTTAATAATTACACAGGTATTACTTATCTAAAAAGTCACTTCCAGAAAAATTCTGGCTTGATCAAAGGGAAGATGATAAAAAGTATATGAAGAGGTAAAGTCAATTTAAAATACTTTTGAACATTTGAATTATGTTTTTTAAAACTTCTTCACAAACTTCCTTGTTTTCTTTTTTTCATGCGGTGCAGTCTACAGAAAACAGCAAAAATCATGTATGTACTTACGTTTTATATTTTAAAGCCTTTTTTAATTAGCAAAAAATAATTTAAAATATAAAACTGAATGACAGAAAAGCATAAGTACAAAAGTATAAAATCAAAATTTCTTTTTTTATATGTTAGAATGCCACAACATAATTTTATGATGTTATTTATTTATTTGTAAGAATTTCTTTCATGGCCCTATGTAGGCAATTCCATCAGATTATGGAAAAGATGGCTTTGTGGAAAAATTTTAAAAAGGTACTATCTTTTTGGAATTGACTTGATTTCTGTTGCCCCACCAGATGATTTTCAGTCATTTTAAATAGAATTTGTATTTGTAGGTTTCAGAAATTAATGGTTAAGCTTACATAATAGGCTTTCCCTACAATAGAAGAAAATTAGATGTTATATAGTGTTGTTTTATTGTTTTTGTTTTTGTTTTTTTTGTGTGTGTATGTGTAGAATAACTGGGGTGTAGGTTAGAGGTACAGTAGGGGTGAGAGGATTCACCAGTGGCAGAGTAGGGAGCAGAAAAGACGGATTTACTGAAATACACTTCTCAGGGGAGCAGTGGGTGAGACAGAACAGGTCTGATGTGCCATAGGTGGCTTAGATCCCATTGGCAGGGATTGAACTCAGGCTAGAGCAGTAATAATGTTGAGACTTAACCGGTAGGCCATTGGGGAGGCCCTGTGTAGTTTTTAAAATTGCAAGTTTATAGGGTTCCTTAAAAAGGTAGATTTACAGATTTGCAGTTGCCACAGTCCTGAGCAGACTTTGACTTTTACATTTTGCTAAATAAACAAGAGCCAAAAAATGAAGTTAATGGGAAGATTAATGCCTTGCTTGAATTAAATTAGTGAGCTTCAACACTTTTAATTTAGTTTCTTAAAGCAGTAAACAATAGCACATAACTTTTTTGGTTTTTTACTTTTTGGTTTAATATATACATGGATTCACATGCAAGTATCAGAGATGGTATTTTTGGAACCAACTTCACTTTTTATATGCCTTTCAGGGTTTGGAAAGGTTTTAACGTCTGCTCCTTTATTGACTTCCTCTGGTGTCTTTTAGTGGTATCTTCATTCAGACGTAAGGATTATGTCTTTTGGGGCTCCTGTCATCCTGAGCTAGGAAGGTATAGGAGATAGCTAACTCTGTTCCCCCCCCACCAACCCTGACCCAGGTAGAAGCTGCAGCCTTCTTCCTCTTCTTTTTTAATTCTTAGACTCAAAGTATTGATTTTAGCCCATGGCTATCTATAACCCTTATCTGCATAAATACAGAATGTTCCATTTCAGAAATTTTTTTGCCATTCCTTTTTTTCCCCTCAGGGTACACTCTCCTACAAAACCAGCCAGTTACTCAGTAAAGTGGACGATAGAAGAAAAAGAGCTGTTTGAACAAGGGCTGGTAAATAGAGCAATTTTTAATTTATAGAAAATAGTTCTAGAAACAAATATTGATAAAATTATACGGTTAAATTAATTTGTAGAAACTGGAAATTTCTTTACTTAAAGTGATCACACCTATAGCTTTTCTGTAAAGTGATGATGTTTTAGTGTACTATAAAAGAATTCTTTTTAACTCATATTAGGTCACAAAATATTAAAGTAAATTTCGATCCGTATTTTAGATGTCAAACATTTAAATTTTTTTGTTATTATTAAAACCCAGGAAATTAAGTTATATATCATGTCATGCTTACTTGACAACAGTTAAAAGAAAATTACTTAGTTCTCTGTTTTTTTCTCAAAAGAAAATCATATTTATTTGAAATTGGATGATCAGCAGTATTCTTTTTTATTCAGTATTTGGCATCTAAATATTTAGTCAAAATATGTTAGTGAATTTAATTGAAGACTATAAACATTTCAATGTATAAATGTTTCCTAAAATCTATTGAGGTGTCTATAAGCTACATAATGGGAAAAAAAAAAGTATGCCAATTTTAATAATTCTAAAAATATCCTTAACAGAAGAAACCTTTAACAAAATATTTGGGTTTTGTTTTGTTTTTGTTTTTTTTGTTTTCTAATATCGAGAGTAGGTTATATCGTTTCCTTTAAGGTGCACGTTACCTAATATTGTAATTGATTTTGAAATCATGTAAATTATATATAGAATATATGTAGGATTCATCAGTGCTAATTGAAATATTGTTCTCTAAAAATAATGGGAAATAAAATGTGTATTTTTATAGCCAGTCATTACTATGACATCTGTATATTCTGTGATATTATATAAATATACAAACTATATTGAAGGTTTTAGTTTTCCTGAGATTTTTTTTCACCTCTCTCTCTATACCCCCTCCCTCCCTCCCTCCCCCCTCCACTCATAGACAACATATTTATATATATAGATTGCTTGTGAAATTTTAGGTAATTATTAGTGACATTGATGATAGTTATAGAGTCACATTTGCATGACTTAAAAGATACCTAAAGTAATAGGTTGTTAAAGTCTTCCTTTTACTTTTATCTCAGTCTTCAGTTCTCTTTGCCTTAGATAACAAGTGTCATCTCTTTTATGTGTATCCTTTCAAAGAGGTATTTTGTTTGTATATAAGCAAATGCATTTATTTATTTATATATATATATATATTAACATTGTCTGTATACCTAAACAGATACTTTAAATTTTTGCTAAAAAAAGGGAACTTGTTTTTAACTTTTTAACTCATTGGTATAATTTGCTTATTAAACTAATTCCTCAGATTTGAGAGAACTATGTGATACTGTGGTGTTTTGTGGGTTTTTTTTCTTTCTTACTTTCTTGGTCACAGGACTGTCCTTTTGCTCTATTTCAAAACTGATTGCTTTCTTTGCTCCTCTCCTTTGTGTCCCCCACTTTTGTAAAGGGCAAACCTTTACAAACTCAGCTAGTCACACTTTATGCAAATCTGTCCTGTCTGCAAAAGTATTCCATGCTACCAAGTTCTCTGTTTGCCTTTATCCCACTGTAAGGATAACTGATTTTCAGTTGAATTCACTGAGGTGTTAGTTAAGAACAGTCAAATAGCTAATTTATATTTACTATTAATTTTTTGAGAAGCACTTTAAGCTTTACAGTTACCGTGGGATTACCTGAATATCTGAGATAGTATATAAATTAAGGTTTTTCAGATAAGTCAGTTCTTTGAGGTGATTTGCTCCCTATAGACCTCTCTCCTGGCCCCTTTGTGTCAGCTTCCCTGAGTTGTGGCCCATTTTTTTTCCCTAATAGTTTTAAGAATTCTAAAAAATTAGAGTTGTTGAACTTTGTAAAGTAAAAGTTGGAGATAGTGTAAAGAAGATTTAGGTATCAAACAATAGACTAAACAGGTAAAAATCCTTTCTATATCAAATTATGTGCACTCCTTTTTGTACTTCATAACAAACAGACACTTCCTAGTTTGTCCCTTTTTTCCACCACAGCTTCAGTATTAACAGGTATAACCTTTGACAGTAGTGGAACATAGGGAGATACTAGTTGCAAGTTATTTCACTTGTGAGTCAATCTTTTAAATCAGTTCACTGTGATATCTGTTTAGGGTGAAAATATCTTCTGTGGTACATGTAGTGTATATTGTAACAGATGGAATCTGAATTTTAAAGTATTTTGAGGTTAGTGTCAAACATTTCCAGTTCCTTCTATAAATGGAAAATATAATGTGCTTCCCTTTCAGACATAGACTTTTAGAACGTTGTCATAGATTACAGTATAAATATGTACAGTAAATATGTACAGTATAAATAGGTAATGGAAGTGATAGATCTTCTTTTAGATAGCTATTGTTATTTTATTTTTTTAAGAAAAAAAGAAAGCTAATTTCTATATTGTCCTGTTCAGTTTTCAAAATTCCAGATTCCGGAAGAATGTGAGTTGATTTTAAGAGTTTTAGCTATGTAGGAGGCCTCATTGTGTGTTTTAGAAAATAAAAAAGATGCATTTATTTTTTAAATATGGCAGTTACTTTGACTATTGATGAGTAAGTTAATCAAAAGCTGTTACTTTTCCACTTTGATAACAGGCTAAATTTGGCCGAAGGTGGACCAAAATTGCAAAACTAATTGGAAGTCGCACTGTTTTACAAGTGAAGAGTTATGCCAGACAATACTTCAAAAATAAGGTAAGCAAAATCTTAGTAATTACAGCATTTACAATAAATAAAACTAGTGAACAGAAATAGTTCTTAATTCATATATTAATGTGTTAAAACATTTTTACAGTATTATAACTATTTTAAACCCATTAATTACTTTCTAGATGTTTATCTTTTAAAATCTAAAAGCATATCTTCAATATTTTAATTGTTGCTATTAAATAGATATTATATTATTATTCACAGTTAAGTGGAAGGAGAAAATAGTAATTGCTCAGGATTACCCATAAAAAGCAAGAAGTATTTCAAAGAGAAAATTGGGTTTTATTGTTTTGTGGAAAATACCTTTTATTTTTAAATATATTACAGAAACTTTTTAAGAATTATGAGAACTTAGGGACCATGAATACTACCATGATTCTGAAATATATTTAATAACAATGAAACTTCTGCAGCTTTAAAAAATTATCTGAATAAATTTATGGTCTATATCCTTAATATGTTCTGTTTAAATACTGGAATATAATTATGAAATTTGGAAATGTATTAAGTGAAATTTGGTGTTTTCTTTTGATGGATTTACTTGTATACAAGATTTATCTAACTTAATGACCTTTGGAAATATATAGTAAGTAAAGGAATGGATACATTATACTTCGATCATCTTTTCACCAAACAAATAGCACTTTCTCGGCAGCTTACCAAGGTTAAAGTACTATGGGACAGGGTAAAGCTTAACTTCATTACTTATCCCCTTGCTTTTCATGTCAGTTTTTTGAGAGACTAGAGGTAGGAGGGACATTTTTAATATTAAATCATTATTATGAATTATATGCAAAATTTTATCTCAATTCTTAGGGTTAAAACATTAGACTTAACTATTAGCAAGGTTGTTAAAAGCTGATTTAGACTTTATACGCAAATCCTCTTTTTCTTCCTGCTACACACTAGTTCTCTACATAGTAAGCCAGTTGACCCCAAATATATGATTATGAGATTCTGTTGTGATATAAGTAATCTCTTGGGGAATCCGTCCTGTTTGTGAGTATATCAGTTTTGAATAAGTTTTTCTCTAAAGCTCTGTATGTAAAGATTTTATTTCAAGTCATTAATATTTAATGATTTTTACTCTGTTCTTCTTGCTGCATTACCAGATACTTATAGCTATAATTACAAATATGGAAGATAATCACATGCCTTAAATTATAAACTCTATTTTGGAGCTACATTAAATGAATCTACAAAAAGAAATTATTTCTATTGTTAATGTATTTAAATGAAAGATGATTTTAACTTCCTAAAATACATGAGATAGATTCCTTTACATAGAGGCTATTTTAACATTATAAAATACAATCAGTTTGTTTAGGTATCAAATAGTCTGAGAAATAAGCCTTTAAAATATTTTAATATCTTAGAGAATATTTTAGTATGGCAGTTACTGGTTCATTCTTTGTGGTTGTTCTGAACATAGGTGAAATTTTAAATTGAAATTGAAAAACATGCAGTATTTCTATGTAATTAATGATTATTTTGATTAATAAAAATCACCACACTTTGAATGAATCATTTGTGTATGGAACTTTGAAATGGTGACTTTTCAATTTAAAGTGAGTGGTAGACCTTTAAAGAAAAGCAAAATACGAAATAATACACCATTGACACATATAACATTGTATTTTCTTTATGTGTGTGTGTGTGTGTGTGCGCGCGCATGCACATCAGTGATTAAATCTTAATATTATGAGGGTTTCATTCTGGTTCTTAAGGTAAAATTAGATGGTCCAGAGAAAGAAACAGCAAATCAGAAGAGCAGCAGTGATCTTCAGGTTAAAAATGAAGTTGTGGGGACAAAGTCATGGACACCATCAAGTTTAAGGGGACATGCTGATCCCAAATTGAATGCTATAAAAATTGAGAAGTTATCTGATGATGAAGAAGTAGACATCACAGATGAGACAGATGAGTTGACTTCTCAAGTACCCCAAAAGAATCCTATCAGTGATCTCTTAATAGGAATTCCTAACAATAAAATGCACAGAACCAATCAAGGAGAATTCATAGCTTCTGACAGCTGGGAACATCCCATTCCTAAGTCTTCCAAAGATTATCTTCTGAACATAAAGTATGGTGAAATGGAAACCCTTTCAAATTCAGGAATTACATTTTGTGTGGAAAATCAGATTACCATTGACAAAAAATTAGTTGAATTAAGTGATCAGAAATCTAATAAACTGGTAAAAAACTGTGACAAGCAGGATGGAAATGATGCCAGCCAGTTGCCTTCTCCAGAGCTTTGTGAAGTTCAGAAAGATTTGAGTGATAATGAAATGTTTCCTCATTCATCCTGCCAAGTGGAAGAAGAGAATCATGAGGAAGAAGAGCTAAAGCCACCAGAACAAGAAATAGAAATAGATAGAAATATCATTCAAGAAGAAGAAAAACAAGCAATTCCAGAGTTTTTTGAGGGACGCCAAGCTAAAACACCTGAACGATATTTGAAAATTAGAAACTACATTTTGGATCAGTGGTAAGAAAGAACTATACTATAGATGCTGTTTTAAAATTTGTTATACTCTAATATTTTAATTAGACCCATGTAGAATTTATTATTTTATGTTGCTGGTAATAAAGGGAGCTATAACGTATTAATATATTTCAGTAGGCAGGACTTAAGACTTATTAGTGAAACTTTGGAACTTTATCATTTGCTATTATCTTAATCCATCTAAATAGTCATTAAGAGTGTTTGGTCCTGGACTAAATAACAGATGATTGCCTGTGAGCAGCTTAGGACAATGCTAGGAAGATACAGAAAATAGTACTGCACTAGATAGAAGAGGATAGTGTTTTCCCTAGTTTATCATGTGCTTGAAGTGTGAAGACAGGGCGGTGATTATAGAATGATAGTTTTATTAAGTATGACTGTAGTACAGGAATCAATATATAGCTCATAGTGCAGTTTTGGCATAAGTATTCAGTAATTTGTTGCTACTATTAAGTTCTCTTAAAGTTTGTATTATACCATATAACATGGTGCATTAAGTATATTCAGTAAACATGATTTTTGTAAATGTCATTTCTTTCATAGTCTCAGTATTTCATGATTTCTTTGTAATCCCCTGTGATATTTCTATTTCCCACTTAATACTTATTGGCATAATTAGAATTAATGTGAAAAGTTTTAAGTGTTTATGAGATAGCTTATAATTAAGAGATATTGTCCTGCCAAGCAAAAACAAATGAACCTAAGTAATATATTAAAAATTGGCAAAGTCTAATACTAAATACACAAAGTATTGTCAAAAGTATCCTTTTTAGTCAAAGATTTACTCTTGAATTTATATCTATAGTTAAGTAAGCTTCTGGCTTCACGGTCCTGAGATAACTGGAATCTACTGAATTTAATATTGGGGAAGAAGTAATACTTACAGAAATCACACTATACTTTTATATTTTTGTATCATTTAAATGTTTTTTATTTCAGAAAAAAGTAATCCTGGGTATCATGTGCTAGCATTGTATTAACTGCACAATTACATATTGAGAAGGGGTCAGTGTTTAAGATAATTTCAAATGTTGAAAGTTTTCCTGTTTTCATGTTTATATTTATCCAAAATAATTGTACTTCCATCTCTTAACTAGGGAACTATGCAAACCAAAATACTTAAATAAGACCTCAGTACGTCCTGGCCTGAAGAACTGTGGGGATGTTAATTGTATTGGACGGATTCATACATACCTCGAGTTGATAGGAGCAATCAATTTTGGATGTGGTAAAAATAAAAACCCAAACATCTCTTACTCAACATCTTTATCTTTATAGCATCCATTAATTTTTTTGATGGTTTAGCATTTGATAGATTTTAAGAGTAGATGTAGAATACAGATGCTACAACATTATAAATACAGTATTGAGATTGTGAAACCAGTTTTTGTTGATTAAACTCTATTACCTTTGACCTACAGTGAAAATTGATTGTGTAATTTTAAAGGAAAAGTATTTAGTGTAAGTAGTTGAAATAATTTAAGAGTGTAATTCTTTGTCAGGTAAAAGTAAAATACTTTATGAAAAATCTAATAATAGCCCATTTCACTTGCAAACTGCATTAATGCTAGAAATATTCTGTAGCAATGTTTGAATAAGGGAAATAATTTATGAACCTTTACATTTAAATGTAAAAATTGCCAAAATATTTTTCATGAAAGAAAATTTCTCTCGCCCTAGTTTTTCTCAAATTTAAAGTTATTGAAATATAATATTCACAGATAGAAATTGTAAGGTAATTAGAACCTTGTAGTTCATGGTTTGAGAAGAGTATGTTCTGAATTCTATATCTGAAAAGTAACCAGGAATCTTGTCACATAATTTCGTTATCTACAGAGATAGAATTTATAGTCTGCCCTGAGGTCTCACCTTCACCTGGTGTCTATTTGCCCAAAGCACTGTATGTTGGGACTGGCATTTCAAGAAAACTATAAAGTATCATAGCTTGCTCAGTCACTATAAGAGAAAAATGAAATCATGTTTTCTGTATTAGAATTCCAAAGTTAGCAAAGTAAGTTTAGCGCTTATTAAATCAGAAATAAAACATATTATCTACTCCCTAAATATCCCATTTTACAAATTTTTCCTTATAATAATAGCATTACTTTCATTGTAAGGTCTACCAACTAGCACAATAAATATAGGTTGTAGAATAACAGAAACATAGAAGTTCAGATATAAAGAAACTTAGAAATTAGCTTAAAATTTGTAATCAATGTAATCATGTCTTCCTATTTAGCAAATTAGTTTTGTAAAATAATAGATTGTTTTGTTTTCCTGAATTCCAATAGAGCAGGCCATATATAATAGACCACAACCAGTTGATAAAGTACGAATCAAAGACAGAAAAGATACAGTAGAAGCATACCAACTTGCCCAGCGTCTGCAGTCTGTGGTAAGCTATCTTCTTTCTCACTAAATAATTGCTCCTAATTGTTGACACCCTGTTAAGGTGGTGCTGTAAGGCAAAAGACAAAAACTCAAAATTCACTGGTTAACTATACAATACTGTAATGTTTTGATAAAATTGTCTTAGACTGCTTGGTTTTTATTTCTAAATCTAATGTATCTTTTAAAAGTGTTTTACAGTAAAGCTGGGTTTTTTTCTTTGATTATTGTTTAAAATTATTACCTTGAGATTCAGCATTTTGAAATATTCAAAACATTTTAACCTTTATTTTTTAATACTTGAGTTTAGTGAGTTTGACAGTATTTTAAAATTCATGAATTTTTTTTTTTAAAGATTCATTTATTTATGCATACAAGCACTAGGGTACAGGACAGAATTTTTTTTTTTTAAAGATTCATTTATTTATGCATACAAGCACTAGGGTACAGGACAGAACTGTGGGGAGTGAGAGGATCCACCAGAGATAGAGTGGGGAACAGAACAGGCAGATTAACTGAAATATACTGCTGAGGGTAGCAGCTGGCAAGGCAGGAGAGGTCTGCTGCGCCATGTGGGTCTCCTCCCCGTCCAGCAGCAGGGATTGAACTTGTGCTGCAGTGGCTGTGGTTTGCTTCATAGTGCGTTGCTCAACTCATTGTGCCACCAGGGAGGCCCCAGATTCATGAATCTTGTTTAAAAAAATTAGTGAGTCAACAAGTATCCTAAGAGGTAGAGTCATACAGTGATCTTTGGTTTTACTGATAATACAGGTCAATCTGGTGATGGGTAAGTAACTTGGAAACAGGGAGGATGATAGTATAGGTATCTTTCTCAGTATTTAGAAATGTTATAAACCACTTTTGATTAGGTTTATAAAAAAGGATATTTTTAAATACAGTTGCTACAGATGGTGCTCTTCATATACTGACATCTAGCAACCTTTTTTTTTTTTTAAATATTTATGCATACAAGAACTGGGTTACAGGCCAGAGGTGTGGTGGGGTGAAAGGAGTCATCAGAGACAGAATGGGGAACAGAATAGGCAGATCCACTGAAGTATACTGCTGAGGGGAGCAGTGGTTGAGACAGAGGTCTGCTGTGCCATGTGGGTCACCACCCTGTCCGGGCATCAAACTCATGCTGCAATGGCTGTGGGTAACTTCATAGTGCTATACCTTAACCCCTTACACCATCAGGGAGGTCTCCAGCAGCCATTTTAAAGGCTTCAGTATTGACTTAGTATTAAAGAATTCAGTCAACCAACTTGTAGTTTTTACTTATTGTGTTAACTACACAATCTTTTTAAGACTGAGATATAATCATTTTGTCTCTAATTACCACTCGTGTGTCTTTTGTTGTGTATTCTTGCAAGTTCTGTCAACACATGTTTTCGAACACAGGTGGTTGAAAGGAAAATCCTTTTTTTGTGGTTCTTTTTCATCTTAAAAGTATTTTTGTCCTAGTGTTTTAGCTCCCAAATAGTAAAAGGAAGTGAAAATTAAAAAAGAAATGCAAGTAAAATACAGAAAATCATCACTGATTTATTTTTGAATGGGTGCTAACTATTGAACCTAAAGTAATAAAATTTAGTCAGATACTGCAATCAGAGGTTATCTTTTAATAAGGAAATTTTTAGAAAACACCTATTTTGGTTTAGTGAATTAATGTGTTGTGATTAACTTCAGGGTTAATCTTGCTTGCTACCTTTTGCTTTATTTTAATCCCTTCACAGCGCACAAGAAGGCGTAGAGTCAGAGACCCATGGGGAAATTGGTGTGATGCAAAAGACTTAGAAGGACAAACATTTGAGGTAATTTTAACTTTTATCAAATTGCTTTTTTTTTTTTTTTTAAGGATTTATTTATTTATGCGTACAAGCACTGGTGTACAGGCCAGAGGTGTGGGGGGTGAGAGGATTCACCACAGAGCGGGGAGCAGAACAGGCAGATCAACAGAAGTACACTGCTGAGGGGAGCAGCGGGCA
>JAGFMF010011617.1:6177389-6244344 GCA_019455555.1 Galemys pyrenaicus | reverse complement strand
GTACACTGCTGAGGGGAGCAGCGGGCACAGCAGGAGAGGTCTGCTGCACCATGTGGGTCCCCTCCCTGGCCGGCAGCAGGGATCGAACTCATGCTGCAATGGCTGCGGTCTGCTTCATAGTGCATTGCTTAACCCACTGCGCCACCAGGGAGGCCCTGTCAGTATGTCTTTTAATATCTTAATGTCACACATACTATACTTGGGCGTTGTGTTGTATCTCATCCTGCATTAATCTTTTTTGTTCAGTAGCCACCATCTCCAACAGTATTTTAAGCACAAAAATTAGTAATATGTTTCCTGTCTATAAGAAACTTAGATTTCTAGTTGGAAAGATAAACCCTGTGGTAAATTCCATGTGATTTGTCCCAAGAAATGAAAGGTTATCCCAAAGAGTGATCAGGGATGGTTTCTCATAAGATAAGTCTTTTATCTGGGACATGAAGGATGAACAGGAGAATCCCAAAATGTAGAAATATGGATAAGGGCATTCCAATTTGAGAGAAAACATAAGCAAAGATAATAGATGTGGAAAAATATCAAGCATACTCTGGAAAAAGTATATAGTGCATTTAGGCTAGAATGTAAGATTGGTAGTAGAAATGGAAAGAAAAAGATACATAACTATATAAGACTTACTAAGTGTTAAACACTATTGTCTGTATTTTATAAACATTAATTCATGTAATCTTCACAGTAACACTATAACATTATTAATATTATTAATGTTGTTTCCATTTTAAAGAAGAAGACAAATGCATAGAAACTTTTAGTAACTTACCCACGGGCACTCAGCTAGTAAGCAGCAAAACCAGGTATTTCCCTTCCAGTTTCTGTGTTCATTGTTTCAGTTATGAAAGAAAATTTAACACAGCAGATTTTGATGACTAAAAATGGGAAATAATAGAAAAGATTCAGATGTTTCTAAGTTTTTGAACCTGGGTGATTGCTACCAGTAATTGAAATAGTCTAGTCAGGAGAAAGGGTAAATTTTAAGTTTGGTATAGATGAATATTTTAGAATAAATTGATACATTATTCAGCATCTCTGTTAGTGAGAAGGAGCCACTTCCACACCAACTTTTTCTTGTTTTCTCATGTCACCAAATATGACTTTAAAGGAATATTTTTTAATTCTACCTGTTGGTGGTCTGTGGACTGTTTAATCAACTGGTGTTTTATGTTTTAGCATCTCTCTGCTGAGGAGTTGGCAAGAAGAGGAGAAGAGGAAAAATGCAAACCTGTTAAATCTTCAAAAGTGCAAAGATCAGCAAAAAGGTATAGTGGTATTATATATTGATAAATACAAATTTTTTTTAACTAACTACAAATAATTAGAAAGTGTGCAGAGAAGGTATTAGGTATAACTGCATTCAGTAAGAAATGTAGCTAAAATTTTTGAAATGTTTTATTTCATTGATTATCAGTTTGCGAGAGTTTTGTCAGGTACAGTGAATATGGGATCCAACCTGTATTGTAAAGAGGCCTTATTTATGACAGGTAATCATTCAGCTCCTTAGGTATTATGAATAAGTACCTCATGAAATGACTGATTCTTTTCTTTGGGTGGTGTTGATTGTTAGCAAGATTTTTTTTATTCAAATTTGTGATTTGTATCATTAAAGGCTCCCAAATAAGTTAAATATCTTGATCTTCTAGATCCTCACACTTCTTTCAAATGCTCTGTTAAATGGACTATAGTTATTTCAGTGTTTTATAAAGAGATATCCAGAAATGCTATTAGATCATTTTCAGTGGAATTAAACCTGATCATTACCAGTTGTCTTTCCCTGAATAAATTACTTACATAATTCATAAGCCTTGGGTTCTCATTTATAAAATAATAACTGTAACAGCTAATATACATTAATATTTTCATATATGAACTCATTTCATCATAACCCAATACAATAGTTAATATTCCATTTTGAGGAAACTTAAGACAGGAGATTTTCCGGGGCCTCCCCTGGTGGCGCAGTGGGTTAAGCAACGCACTACGAAGCAAATCGCAGCCACTGCAGCACGAGTTCGAGCCCTGCTGCCGGCCAGGGTGGGGACCCACATGGTGCGGCAGACCTCTCCTGCTGTGCCCGCTGCTCCCCTCAGCAGTGTACTTCTGTTGGTCTGCCTGTTCTGCTCCCCGCTCTCTGTGGTGAATCCTCTCACCCCCCTACACCTCTGGCCTGTACCCCAGTGCTTGTATGCATAAATAAATAAATCTTTAAAAAAAAAAAAAAAAAGACAGGAGATTTTCCAACCATTACATTATATATCATATCTCTAAAATAAGTAAGTTACAGATATGAAAATAGATGAGATAAACAGTATAAAAAATATGATTGTCCATGAGCTATATGATTCCTCAACTACTGTTTAAATATTTTATTTCCTGATTCTAAATGTGAGATTTCGATTGTGATTTCTAAGTCATTGTTCCAGTTTGTCACACTCTGAATTTACATTCACTTTGCTCATATTAATCTTTATAGCTTTGAATCATCAACATTTCGGTGAGCTTGCTTTTCTGCCCCTAGCTACTGATAAAAATGTCTAACTGGGATAAACATAAACCTCAGACATCAGTCAGCTGTATAATACCAGTTAGCCATTATTTCTTCATCTTAGTATGCAGAAAGATAATTATAGAAGATGTCTTGCTTATATTCAAATAAAATATATCTGAGTTTATGTAATTTGCTAGCTTGTAGCAAACCATTCCTATCAGAAATGAAATCTAGGTCTACCCAATGACTCATATTTCACAAACCCATAATTGTTCTTAGTAGTTACCTCTTCACTTACTGAAGGCTCATTAATCAACTCTTTTCTAGAATTTTCCCTATATTAAATATTTAATTACTCTGCTTCTGAAATCTGCTTTGTGTGTGTTTTGAAAACAAGCTCAATAATTACCTATTTCTAATCTTTTCCATTAATTTTCTTATTCTCTGCATCTCTTCAAAAATTGTTCACAGTGGGTTTATATCATGTGCTCTTTCTGTTTTCTGTTGTGTTTCTTACTGTATTTTGTTCTCTTTCTATTTTCTCATCAGTCTGGCCTTTAGACATTGGAATTGATTAAGTACTTTTTAACTTAAAAATCTTATTTCATTCAGCAGATGTTTTTTGAGTGCCTATCCTATGCATCAAGCACTGTTGTAGGAATATGGTATTCAAAAGTCTGTTCTGGAACAAACAGTCTTGGTTACAACGGGAACTAAATAGTCCTGCTCTTTTTTATTTGCATTAACATGAACATATTCCTTGTTCTCTAGCCTTAAACCCTTTTATTTTTCTTGCTACATTTTTCATACGTCAGTTCTTCACCAGCCCAGACCTTTTTAATATTTATTTCAGATTTACACATGCTTTATATCTCAACTTGCTTAGGTGCCCCCTTCCCATCTTTTGAGGATTTTTTTTTGTTTACTTTTTCATTTTTTAAAGTAGTGTGTCATAAAACTTTCTGTATACATTAATTTCTTTGGTAGATCTCTGTTGTTTATTCATTCAACAATTATTTATTAAATCAGTAATCTTTTCTGAATACATTATTATACTGGCAAATATTTGAGAAAATCTCCATCTTTCTTAAAATTTTTCCTCTCCAGGGGAGTAGTGAAACATTTTTGAAATGTATTAATAATGTAGGACATTGACTAGCCACTTACAATGTTCTTACAGTTAAAAGAAATTAAGACAACACCTACTTTCTTCCAAAGGTCCTGTCATTTCCACCCCCTCCTTTTTATCAAATCCTGAAAGAACAGTGTGTCTTTCAAAAGGGTCGTAATGGAATGTCTAAGAGATTCTCCTAGTTTAATGTTTTTCTCATTCTACAGAATTTAGGTTTGGATTGATATATATATTTAGACATAAATAAATGTTATTTTCCTAATCCTGTTATTGAATTTATATTAGAAATGGATTTTTTTTTTCTTTTTCAGCTCATTTGATCCCTTCCAACTGATACCTTGTAATTTTTTCAGTGAAGAAAAGCAGGTACTACTTATGCATCACTGAATGACCATGAATAATACCCTCCTGTCAGACATGAACTATATTCTTCTTTATATTCATGTTTGAGGCATATGTATATGAAGGGTTGGACTAGGCAGGGTGTATTAAGGGTTAGTAGAATGATACAGATGGAAAGTGAGAGGGAATTTTCTCCCTGGTAGGGTTTTGAATAGTAATTTTTAAGAAGTCTTGCTTGTGCTGAACCTTGATTAGCAATGAGACCTTGGTGTGGTAGGTAAAGGAGGAAAGGGTGGACAGTTCAGTGAGGGAGAACAAAAATCTCTATTTTTATGCTCCCCCATTTTTTTTTTTTTTTATATTTCAGGAACCATTTCAGGTGAAAGTAGCTTCAGAAGCACTTTTAATAATGGATTTGGTAAGGATAAACTATTGTGTTTACTTAGTTATTCTGATTTCTATTCTTGTGTATTTTTATTGCAGGCATAAGAGAAAAGTATGGAAGACCTGTATTTTGGATCTTAACTATCCTCTTTTAACAAGGAATCTAAAAATAAGTCTTTTCTTTTGGAGAAAAGCCAAACAATTGCATGTTTCCATATTTTAGAGAAAATAAATTAATGTGAGTTTTTGCAGACTGTTTATCATCATTAACCCTGTTTTCATTTCCTAGTATCCTTTGTCTGCTACCTTCTAGATAATTGCAACAAAGCACAACTCCTATAATTTGGAAGTTCCTTTTTTGCACTAAACTATTGAGACTTCTAATAGTTGTGTATTTGTTCATGGAGTTTTTCTATAGGAGAAGCAAAAATGATTTTTACTTTGTATCCTTATAATACCTTCCTTAAACAGGAAGAACAAATGGTATTTTAGAGTCTTTGACTGTTTGGTTCAAAGTTCTCAACTACTAGTCAAGGTAGATATGAATTCTTATGTCACTGTGCAGTGGACATACCATCTAGTTCCTCTACTATGCTATTTTATTTTACAAAAGCACAGTTACCATTCTTGAGAATGACTCTCTTATGATAAGTGAGTTTTATTCTGATTTTTTGTCGATGGGCTGGTTTCTAGGACTAAATCTGTTGTGTATTTCTTTTAGCATGCTCATGTTTCTATGGCAGAAGTGATTGGTCTGTTAGGAGGAAGATACTCAGAAGTTGATAAGATAGTTGAAGTAAGTTTTCTCTTTAAACATTTTTAAAAATTACTTGTTCCATATGATTTCAGTGACTATAATTAAAATACAGATTTAACCTAAGATATAGATAAGAATGTACAAATGTAGAAACTTGTTTCACAACAATATATGGACTTAAAGTTCCATATATTAATCTGGGGCCTTGCTGTCTCGTTGCCTTCACCAATAGAATTTTCAACTCCTAAGACATCAGGAAGCATGTGCTGACTTTATAATTTAATTTGGTATGCATCATTCTGTTGAAATTATTATCATAAATCAATAGGGGTCATTCAAAGACTATGTTTGCACAACAATTATGTGAACTTATCTGGAAAACCAACAATTCTTACAACCTTGTTTGAGTAAAAAAATAGATTTCTGAGTTCCTAGCTTATTTGTAAGTTTCTAGCATACTGGCTGCCTATCATATAGTCAGATAAAAGGGTGGGCTTTGAAAAGTTTATTTATCTGTATATGAAAGAACTAAAGCATTAAGGTAATAGAATTTACAGGATTTTGGTATCATGTAAGGATTAATCTTTTATAGGTTTTTGCTGCAGAACCATGTAACAGTCTCAGTACAGGACTACAGTGTGAGATGGATCCTGTCTCACAAACACAGGCCTCGGAAACCTTGGCTATAAGAGGCTATAGTGTCATTGGATGGTATCATTCTCATCCTGCCTTTGATCCTAATCCTTCCTTACGAGATATTGACACTCAAGCCAAATACCAGGTGTGTTCATAGATCTTACATGTATGCAAGTCAGTTGTTGTCTTCCCCTCTCATTGCTTTCTATAAATTCACTTTAGCTTTTCTAGCAAAGTATTGCATTTCTGATACCTTTACATCTGGAGCTTTGAGAGAATTAGAATTTTTTCCTGATTACAATAACAGTAATACCTTTATTTAAACATTTAGAAAATCAACTATTATGTTTAATACTAACAAACTATCAAAGTAACTGTGATGATTACACCCAGAGCCTTTAAAAAGTGACGTGAACAAGTAGAACAGGGAGTGGCTATAATTGAAAACATGAGAAACATAAAATATATTTTGCCTTTCTGGAAAAAATCAGTATTTTATATTTGATATGTGAATGTTTGCTATAGGCAGCTGTTTGTAATCTATCACCATATTGATAAAGATTATAGCTGAAGGGTAGTGAATATATTTAATAAATATATTCATGGCAAATTTAGAGTTTTGCAGGCCAAGTTATCTTTTTAAGGGTCATTTCAGGTTGGGTTAAACATAATTTGGCCTGAAAAATTTAGTCTGGCATGAAGATCCTCAATATTTCATTTGGTCACTATTTAAATATAAAAATTCTAACACATCATTTTGTTCTCTTCACTAGTAAATCTTTAAAATTTTGTATGGATAAATGCTGATTTTGAGGTTTATGTAGTTGAAGCTAATTACACTTTTCTTTTAATTACAGAGTTACTTCTCCAGAGGTGGTGCAAAGTTCATTGGAATGATTATTAGTCCTTATAATCGCAACAATCCTTTACCTTATTCTCAGATAACCTGCCTGGTTATAAGTGATGAAATTAGCCCAGATGGCTCTTATCGTAAGTTTTTGACAAAAACAGTGTTTCTCTACTTTTGCTTTTATTTCTTTCAACTTACAAATCAAAGAACTTATAGCTGTGAAAAACTATTTGATGGAAAAATTTGTGTCCTCAACTAAGAAATCACTGTTTACGTACCATGTCGTTCAACCACCATCTTCCCTTTTACAATATCTTTTTAAATTCAAATCCCACTGTGTTACTGCCATGGCCTCTGGGCAAAAGCTTTACAGTGTGGTGGAAAATTATGGGCAAGCAGTGTGTGTGTTAGGTACTGGAGACACTGCCATAAACAAAGTAGACAAATCTCTGTTCTCATAAAAATTGCAGACTAGCTTTCTTTGTGATGACATTCAAATAAAATTAAAAGAATATCTGCCACCTTACCACCAAGTCCATGACCTCTAGTTTAGATTTAACAATGCCTAATTCTATTTTTAAATCTCTTAGTTCCATTCTGTCTGAAGAAGTTGGTTTCACCTGTTGTGTGATTTAATTCCTTTGGAATTTATGTCTACTTGTGGTCCTGTCAACTCTGTCTAGATAGGAAATTAGTGTAGCAAGCTAATAAAGGAATAAGATGGGTCAGTGGATGGAAAGGAAGAATGGGAGAAAACTATTGGCATCCCTAGTATGTATATAAGTATAGTATGTATATATGTGTATATATATGTTCATTCTTACTACAACTACTCTAGTTCATTGTCCTTTCTGCATACTGTCACTACACATTGTATTCTTCCTTTAGAGCTCCTTGAAGCAAATATTTTAATATTCTCATTTTTCTACCTTCCATTTCTATCACAAAGCTTGGCATAAAATATATACTAATAAATGTAGCAGTGGTTTTCTCTTTATTCTTAATGACGTCATTCAAATGCTCTGTCTTTGGTAAAGACTTCACAGTGCTACCCCATGTTATTTACTGTTCTGCTCTTTGTGCATCTGCAATACTTGTTTTCCTGCCTTCTTGATCACTTTTGTTTTTAATGTAATATCTAGTTTGTCTTGCTGAACTGTGAGCCTCAGAATAAGAACTATGTCTTCTTTGACTTGGTACTTACTGACACATAATCAGTTGCATTGCACATAAGAGGCTGTCAGTGCTTTATAGAATTTTATTGCATGAATAGAATAGTAACTTCAGTTGAAATGCCCACATTAAGCATAGCACACAATATAAATGTTTTTTAATATGCTTTGACAAAAGTTATAAAACAAAGAATCTGTTAACCTGTGCTCATTTTAATATTCACAGTCTGCTAGATTTTGGGAGTTAGTGTCTATTCTGATGCTGTCAGAATATAATAGTAATAATAGTCGCTAGTTGTATGGGTCTGTTTAAATTAATTAGAATGGAATGAAATATATAATTCAGTTCCTGGAATTCTGTGCTAGTCAAAATGAAGAATTAAGGACCTGTCTCAAATAACATCAAAACTGGATAAAATATATACATGTATAAAGAACATGGTTGTTATGACATAACTTCAAACAATGAAGGAATATGGTCTCTGAGAAATGGAAAATATAGTGACACCAGATCATTATTACTGACTTAAGAGTTTCCAGGTAGAGAAACCAACCCAAAAACTGACACAGTGTGAGATGAGGTCATAGAGATGAGACGAAGAAGACTGAGGCACCTAAATTTGTGGAACTTGTTACCAGAATCCAGAAGCCAACATAGAGAGCAAACTCAGGAGCTCATTTATAGAAGGTACACATTTAGTATTTAGCAAAATAGAACTCAGCACACTTCTGTGAAGAAGCTGCATCGTTCCAGGAAAAGACTCATTAGAAAGAATTAGTGAACAATGCTTGGTGCACACATAACCTGCCCATTGGACAGCACACAGGCATTCAGTGTTAAAGTCATTGCAGAAAGGTCTGTTGGGTAGAGTTGCCTCTTAAATGACTTGGCCATTATTAATACTGCCTACTAGGTCATAATCCTAGATCTTTCACTTTACTCCTCTAAAAAACCCTCTTGTTTAGAAGTTAAGATTTTTTAGAAGGTGTGGAATACCTTGTGGTACATTACTTTTAACTCAGGTTGTTTGTATATTCATTTCCACTCATTCAGACTGTTAGGTGTCTGCCCACATCCTATCTTTAAAATGTCTCTAATGGCTAAGCATTTTCTGTATTTGTAATGGGCAGGAAATTAATTTTCTTCTGATATTTTAGTGGAAAAAAATATCCAGTGTAAAAGGAAATTTTTACTGGTTTTAGTGTCCTTTTATTAGCTTAGAAAAATACTATTCTGTGTATCATTTGTGTGTGTGTGTACTTTTGTGGTTCCCCATCAACATAGATCGAAAATGCACTTACCTGTTTTTATTCTCATTTCAACTTTGATTAAGAGTCACTCACTCACCTGTATTTAGATTCTAGCTCTAACACTTGGTTATTTTACCTTGGGCAAATTACTTAACATATCATACTCCTTTGACCCATCTGTAAAATGAGAAAAAATACTGCCTTGTTTTCAGGTAGGTTGTAATGTGAAGTGTGTAGCAAATACTAGATCTTCAGTAGGTAGTTAAAATTATAGCTATTGTCTGTGTTTGGTAGGTTATTAAAACATCGAGTAAAAGATTATTACCAGCAAGAAGTGTTTAACAACTTGTGTAGTATAATATATTATTCTTAAGTTTTTGGAGAGAAGAAATTAAAAAGAATCTCATTTGGTTTACTGTTTCCTCTCTGCATATATTTGAAAAAAATGGATGGGGGAGTAACATTTTTAGAGCACATGAACAATTAAACTATACTTTTATTGTAAGGAAGTGTAGTCATGTATTTTATTTTGTTTTTTTCTGTTCATTCTGACTTGCTGGATTTTTATTTGCTCGAAAAGCCTCATGATGACAAAAACCCAGAGAGGCAGTATCCTAGCTTTATCTCTTATTAAATATAATGTCATGCCTATGAACAGATTTTTAATTTCTCTCTGTGTCAGTGCCATCCATAAAGAAAAGGGGAGGTTGGGGGTACCAGGGAGTCAGGGTCAATAATAGGGGCTAGTTTATTTAAGTGACTTCACATATATTCAGAACCTAAAGTCTTGCATGTGGTAAGCATTATATAAATATTGTTGTCTTTACTGTTTGACCTTTGGTAATGAAGGAATCGAATTTTTCTTTTCATATGCTGTAAATACATACATATAAATGGGGATCGTGAAAAATACCCATGTAAGGAACAGAGTAATATGACAATTTTGACTGAGGTGCAGTTGCTGCCGATGCAGAATTAACCTATTCCCTGTCTTGTCTTAGACCAGCATCAGTAGGGAGGTGGACTGTGTGGGCTGAGGCAGGCAAGCCTGCTAGGCTTTGAAAATTTAAGCTCTTCTATTTTGCTAAAATCTTATTTAACTTGTCTCAGGCTCAGGTTTCTTACCTGTTAAATATGAATAATTATTTTCTTTATAGCATTGTTGTAAGCTTAATAAGCCATGTATAAAAATCAGTAGGGTAGAATTTGTATTGGTTTGTCTACTTTGGTCTCAGTTTAAGCCTGCAGTTCTGACACAGTTGTTAATAGTACTCCCTTCCACTCAAAAAGTCTCTTGGTTTGGATGATTAATTATGTGATCATTCTTCTTCCCACATTTCCTTGCATAGACTTGTCAAGCAAAGAACTCTTTTACTTTCCTTTATTATTATTAATTGTGTGGCATTAATATGCTTGGTTCAGCTAGGCAATAAATATTTAATGAATGCTTACTATGTTTAAAGTGCTGGTCAGTTGGTCTGCCAGGCTGTGGTGGTGAAAATACTGTAAAGAATTTTAATTGAAAAGAGATTGGATATTTAAGAAATAGTAAAAATGTACTTCATGCTTTTCTAGGTTTACCTTACAAATTTGAAGTACAACAGATGTTAGAAGAACCTCGGTGGGGATTAGTGTTTGAAAAGACAAGATGGATAATAGAAAAATACAGACTCTCCCATAGGTATGTGCTGGGGTTTGAGATGGTTACACATTTACAGTATTTCTCATTAAATTATGTTTTATAGAAAACCCAAGTTAAATATAAAATTGTGATGTATGGCATCAGTCATAGTTTATTACAAAACTGATTAGTTTATAGTGTTTTTTCATTGTTTTGTTTTCATATTTCTTCCTACAGTAGTGTCCCCATGGATAAAATCTTTCGCAGGGATTCTGACCTGACTTGTTTGCAGAAAGTAAGCTGCCTTCATTTTAATTGGTTCCATTGTTCACAAATTCTAAAGCTATTCATCTTGATGTGTTTTCCCATGATGCCTAATGCTTTGTGGATACATTTTCTGTGTGTTTCCTTTATAGCTTTTTCCTTTCTAAAATTAATTTCTAGGAGATAATTAGTAATGTGTTTTGTTGCCCACACTTGCATATAGAAATAATACTGTTTTGGAATAAATTTGTCAGTATTAGCTGATAAATTTCTTCACAGATTATTATTGTGTACAATGGAAAATATTTTTCTCATTTTTATTAAATTCAGAAGTACTGTGTTTCAATTTTAGCTTTAACAATTGATCATTTTAAAAAATGGTAATATAAGTTTAACAATTAAATTTAAATGACCATTTTATTTAACTTTGTGGTAGGAAATGAGTTCTGAAATTTTTTCAATTATAGTTCTGTTGCTATGATTAGTATAATGAGTTAAGAATTAGGCATAGACTAGCAACATGTTTCTTTTGTTTGTTTTTTCAGTAGCAACTTGGGAATAGAAGATGTAAACATTCTTTTTAATATTTTTGCCCTTCTATGATTGCCACTTTCTCTGTGTTCGGTTGGAACATTAATACGCATATTTCCCAGGAATACAGCAGCATCCTAGTTTTGAAATAGTAGAGTCCTGTGCTTATGTGTATGTAGGTTTCCATTCTTTAGCATTGTTTTGTAACTATAACTACTAAAAAAGAAAAGCAAAATCAAAAAGTTGTCCATGGTAGAAAGCATCAGGTTTCTCTTGTTATAAAAATTTATAAACTCAAGGCTGGGTTCCTACACCCACATGTTGGACACAATTTAAGGAGAATATGTCCTTAACATTTAACATATAACGAGAATGTTTCTCATGTGAGGATTAGAAAGTGTGAGAACTAGGAAGGGATAAAATAATGATAGCAATGCAAACCCTTTTCCTACTTTTTCTGTATTTAAATGTAAAACTTTTCTTTTCAACTAGCTTTTGGAATGTCTGAGGAAAACTCTGAGCAAAGTGGCCAATTGCTTCATCGCTGAAGAATTCTTGACACAAATAGAAAATTTGTTTCTTTCCAATTATAAAAGCAAGCAAGAAAATGGAGTGGCTGAAGAGAACTTTACAGTGGGTCCAAAGGAATAATTTATGTAATTCTTTTAAAGTAAGATATTTTAAGCTTGACCTGATAAATCCTACTTTCAAGTTACAGCTTTGACATTACTGTAATTTCGTTAACATTGACACAGCTTTGATAATTTTGCTCCACTTAAGAGAATTTAAACTTTGCCACATGACATTGTTTGCATAGTGACTATTAGAGTTCTGTAAGCCAGGGCCCTACACTGCTGCAGTCCTCCTGAGGTCAGTGAGCACTACAGTAGTCTCTGAAGGGCAGCTGTCTGCCTTACCATTGTAGTCAAGCCGATGAGTGGAAACTGTAATTTTTATTTCTCCCTGATTTGGGGTATCTTATATCTCATTGGGAAACCTTGTACTCTTTATTTCTGTTTTGGTGAAATTTCTTTATGGTTGCAAATGAGATGTGAATATAGTGGTCAAGAAACACCATTAACATAGCTGACATAGCTGAGAACTGCTTGTTTAATCAACTTAACCTAGAGAGTAAAAAAAAGCATGATGAGGAAATCTTAAAAATAGAGAAGAAATGCAAAGAGGAGAATCGCATTACCAGTATATAAATTATAGATACTTGCTTGCATTTTATTTTATAAGGTACTATAGGATATGCCAATTTAGTAGCTGTCTGAAACATTTTGTATGGATTTCAGATACAGTAATCAGTTTCTTCTATATGTCCATTTCCATTAATGTGTGTGATAAAACCTCATTTTACTGTGTAACAGGCAATCATAACCCTCAAACTAGATTTCCACCTTATTACCTACTATCAGAACAAAAGACAAACTGCAATAATGTTTACTAAAATCAGATATTTAATTTTATTAAAAAGTAAATAATTCTAGGACATAATATTTATATTGCCCAGTTCATATACTTTCTGAATATAGAATAGAGGTCAACAAACTTTTTATATAAAGGGCCACTTAGTCGGTAATAATCTTTGTAGGCCACATGTAGCTTCTGTCTCTATCAAACAATATTCTTTATATATTTTTTATGCAGCTCTTTAACAACATAAAACCCTTTCTGAGCTCATGAACCTCACAGGAAACAAGTTGTAGATCATTATTTTTGAAACTTTGCTGTAGAGAATGCAAACATTTACAATATATCATCAGCTCCATGAGCCTAAGACACTGAAAGTTCTTGCATCATCTTCAGACAATAAGAAAACTCAAAATTTGATTTACATTTAAGTACCTTTTCAAATAAGTAATCATGCAGCCTGGTGTATTCTGATAGATTTTAGTGTATTTCTATCAACCATAGAATTGGTTTATACCCATTCTCCAAACATTCTTATTAATAACAGTTTTATTACCTCTAAGTATGGTTCTGTAATCATGGTTTTTGTTTTTGTTTTTCTGATTGTAATCATCATCCAAGGAAGAATAAGCAGTATTAGAAGGAGCGTGGAATTTGTTTTAGGTGACCAAAATTTTGTCCAATCTGTGATGGGGGAGTTAATTTAACTTCTCTAGGTCTAAGTTCTCATATAATTGAGATCTAAATGATCTTCCTAGTATCCTTTTAGGTCTAAAGTCTTAAGTTGTTGGTTGGATTATTTGCTTAGAACTTTATATTTTGAGAGGGTATGGTTCCCAAATTATTTATTTATTTTTTAAAGAAAATTAGTAGTATTTCTCATGTCTATATGCATTTAAGACAAACCGAAGAACATAGTTCATAAAACAGTTACTTTGGGAACCAGTGTATAAGAGCTCTGGACCAAAATTCAGGAAACCTGAGTTCTTACCTTACTTCTGTTACCGGCTTTGCTTTGTATTAGTGATAAAATCACCTGACCTGTCTGGATCTTTATATAAATTTCAGGGGTAAAATTTTATGACTGAGTATTCTCTTCCAAGCACAGAAAGTTTGATTTTATAGACTGCAATAATTAATCCCTTTGTGCTCTTCTCTTTGACATATTTTCTGCATTGTACATCATGAACAGATCCTTTAAAGTGGTGTTAATTGACTTTCTTGATTGACATTTCCCTGTTAGATTGATGAATTTGGGTGATAGAAATAGTAGAAATCATTCAAAGTTCTGTTCTCAAACCTGGGTTTCTCTGCATTATAGTGATTAACCATATTTATGAAGAACTCAAAGATAGTAATCTTCAGAGCTTACAGCTTTGAGAGTGCAATTTTTAAAATAATATTTTACTGAGTTTTTTCTTCTGAAGACAACATATATTTCTTATAAAACAAATTTTTAAAAACCAGTATAAATCAAATATTACAATCCTACTACCTAGAAAACCAATTAACATTTTAGTATATAAATACTTCCCCCTTTTTTTAACTGTAATTTTAAAACATTAAAGTGTTTGATCTTCTCTTCCTCCCCACTCATTTATATTCTCTACACTTCCTTTTTTCCTTTATCATGTGCTTAAAATATTTTTATTTTTGCAACTAGGTGCCACATTCCTGTCACTGCCAGCCTTGGGCTGCTGAGAGTAGTTGGAGCCAAGGCCTTAAAGAAGCACAGAGCAAGTCTAGAACCTAGTAACAGTGTCATACAGGAAGTTCAGCAGGCATGATCTCAAAGGAACCCTACTTGTAGTTGTGTTTATAGGAATAGAGTTGGGACTTGACAACATCCAAGCCTCTTGGATGTGAAGACATCCCAATTTTGGTTCTGATTCACCTACACTTTCCTCTACCAATAGGTTAAGAGTTACTCTAGAGTCACACATGAAATATGGAAAATTAATTTCATCGAGACGCAAAGCAAAAAGCACATACATTTTTATCATTGTCAACTGTCCCATGATGGTTAATACAAAAGAAAATTAGATTTGCATCTCTAATTTACCAGAAGTACAAAGTTATCTTACAAGTTAGTAGAGTTTTTTGTACTGTTTCTAGAAAATCACCTGGAGAATAATGTGTAAAGTACTTGGCTTATTTCTGACATCTTCTTAAATGGTTTTATATGTGCTGTTTACCCCATGACCTGTTCTCTCCTTTTTTATTTAACCTATAATTTTTGCTTTTGGTATTTTCTGAATCTGGGTTTGTTTTCTTTTTTAAGATGTATTTATTTTGGTACATAAGAACTGGGTTATAGGCCAGAGGTGTGGGGCAAGAGAGGATTTACCAGCGACAGAATGGGAAGCAGAACGGGCAGATCTACTGAAATACACTGCTGAGGAAAGGAGTGGGCGAGACAAGAGAGGTCTGTTTGCTATGTGGGTTAGTTCCTGGGGTGGGGATTGAACTCATGTTGTTGCAGTGGCTGATGAAAACTTGATAGCACTGAGAGTTTAACCCCTGTGCCAACAGGGAGGCCCTGAATCTATTTTTAAGCCACCTTAATTCCTCTCTGGAACAAGGCAGAACATGTCATCCCTTCCCTAAATCAGGAAAAAGTAAAAATATTCCAGAGAAGCTATGATTATGCAAAGGTCCTTATACCAAATGAGGTAAAATTCAATTGTAATATCCAGCTTTTTTTACTTTTTTCCTTTATGTTAATAAATACATTCATAAGAGCATTACTTTTAGGAGAAAGTGCCTGATTTGGTATCTTTGAGATTTTCTGGAGTAGTCTATTAAGAACTAAGAAGTATGTTAAATATGATTTCACAGTCTGTATTCCTGTTTCATAGGTTACCACAGAACATTTATTTCAACCTATGAATTATAAAATAGTATTCAGATTCTAGCATGACTTAAATATATTGGTCACATATCTTTAAACTTGTGGATTAGACATGTAAATTGTTTATTATATATGTTTACTATGATTGATATACCTGTTACTGTTGTTTTCCCCAAATGTTGGTGTTTATGGATTTCTCTTACTAGTTTGAATTTTGGAATGTTCTATAAGAAAATAATGATTTAAACTATTTTGTACATTTGAATATGATGCCACATTGTGTATATCTTTATTATAGAGTATTGTAAATATTAATGTTTGTATGATTATGAAAGCTTTTCCTCAAAATGATTAAACACTCTTCCTGTACTTAACTGTAACATATAAGGTATCTGATTTTAAGTTTTGGGATTTTTATTGTTCAGTAAAAATTAAGGGGAAGCATTATAAAGATTCTATTATAAATAAAATTTTGAACATAGAATCATTTGGTCTCTGCATTATTAACAGTGTACACACTGAATTTGCAAAAAATGTTCCATTGAATCAGCAAACATTAGTTGAGTATCTATTATATTGAGCATTGAGATCAGTTAATCTTGGCTTCTTCCCACAAGTAGCCTAGTGTGAGACATGTAAAGCCCAAAATGGATTGCTAAAACACTAAGGTACAAACTGAAATGATCAATTCCTAAGTGACTTCAGGTGTAATAAGCATGTTGACAAAGAAGAAATAATTCTCTAGAATGGAGGCAGTGAAATTGATTTCTTAAAAGAGATTATCTTTGAATAGTCATGCAGGGTTTGGTTCAATGACATTTGGGGGAAGATACTCCAGAGAGAAATTACCTTAGCTTTAATGTGAAAGTAAGGAAAGAGAAATATTTAGAGAATAGTAAAGAGTCTTTAGCCAACGGCAGGGTCTATGGAGATGCTAATTAAGAAGGAAATATACTTTCAGCCAACTATTTTTTAAGTGAATGAAAATTCACCTTAAAATCAAAATTAACACATTAATTGGTCTTTGATTTTCTGATCTTCTTTTTCTAACATTAATAATACTATATATCTTTAATTTCTGTAATTTTGTGGAAGACATTCTTATCAGTACATAAATGTTTGTTCTTTGCAGTGTACCCATAGCTTTCTGTAGTACAGAATTGCCGTGCCTGATTAGTTTTCAATTGATGAACTTTAAGTTGTTCCCACTTTTCTATGAAAAATAGTTGTTTTTTGGGCATACTTACTGTTTCTCACAATCAATTCTTGGAAGCTTAAGTGCTAGATCAAGATCTGTGCACACTTTAAATGTTAGTACCTACAGAAAAATTAATTTCTACCAGCTAATTTTCCTCAGTCATATAGCCACATTCATCTTATTTACAAAGCCAGATTGAATTCAGGCTCCTAAGTGACAATAATTTATGTGACAGAGTACCTTAAAATCCTAAGAATTCTAATTCCACAAAGCTTTTATTTCTTTGGAAGTTTATCTTGCTATACAGCTGTTATAGATTTCTTTTTAATTAGACATTTGCTATAATTTTCTAACTGTGGCACCATCATACTCCGTTCATGACTCCAGTTAAGCATTGTCCCACAATCCTATTTGTACTTTAATGGTTTTTCTTACTGTTGCTGATGTGTTTCTACATCACTGATTCACAATTATCTTTTCATAGAATGCAAGCTTAAATAAAATATTGTTGGTATCTGCTAAGATGTAACTAAGTAGAAAACTTGCCTTTGTCTTCCATTTTTTGTGTTACCTAAAACAAACCTTATTAACAACTAATACCTGTTACTAGTTATAACCAGTGATTTCTCTCTCACCTCCCCGATTACCACCTCCAAATGCAGAAGAATTGGAAAGTTTCAGAAAGCAAGTTAACAACTTAGTTCAACCTATTGAACTTTTTTTTTGTTCCAAAACAGAAATTGTGAAATCTGTACCATCAATAAGTCACCAGAGGACTGTCCACATCAGACTCCTTTTAGGTAACAAAATATAGTTTAGACCATTTTCAGAACAGAACTAATTTGCTAATTACAATAAAGAAAAGAGTGGACCAATCTCTCCCTGGTCAACCCTTCCCCCCAAAAAAAATAATTTGCTTTTATGAAATTAGTTTGCTTTTATGCAATGTCTCAAGTTAGAGTCCAGTACCATGGAATTATGTCATGGAGTGTATGTCAGGAAGATTAAATGTAGCTGCTATAATACTCCTTAATTTTCAGTGTGCTCACACAGCAGCTCTTTTCTTCCACCAGCCCACAGCAGGTGTTCTAATTGAGAGACTCTCCTTGGCAGCTCCAATAGGTAATTTAGGTAACCCAGGTTCCTTTCACATGTGGCTGCCAACCTGTGACTCCATAGCTCAAGTGTCATCCCATCTTTCAGAACAAGATGAAAGAAAGAAGCATCACACATCTGATGTTGGCAGTACACACCTGGATCACATATTTGTTGGAAACATTCTTTTGGCAAAAACTAGTCATAAGGTCCCAGTGGAAGCAAAGCCGTGTTGCCAAGTGGAATCCTGATTGGGCAGCTGCTTCTGTGCAAACTTTACACACACACAGAAAGAGAACATGAATTCTTGTTAATGACTACTCATCTCTATTATAGATGGCTACTGCTGATTTTATAAAATGTTACAAACATCTAAGTGAACTTTAAGCTGCTTGAGGCCCAGGTTCATATCGAAAAATGGACATTGTTTCTATGAAGCCAGACCCCTAATATTAAAATGGTTAACACCCTCAAATCAAAAAGTGTTGGAACTGGAAAGAACTTTAAAAATGTTTAGGCTGGGGCCTCCCTGGTGGCGCAGTAGGTTAAGCAACGCACTATGAAGCAAACCGCAGCCACTGCAGCACAAGTTTGAGCCCTGCTGCCGGCCAGGGAGGGGACCCACATGGCACAGCAGATCTCTCCTGCTGTGCCCGCTGCTCCTCTCAGCAGTGTGCTTCTGTTGATCTGCCTGTTCTGCTCCCCGCTCTCTGTGGTGAATCCTCTCACCCCCCACCCACTCACACCTCTGACCTATGCCCCCATGCTTGTATGCATAAATAAATAAATCTTTAAAAAAAAATGTTTAGGCTTGGGGTCAATCCTATATTCTAATATGAAGAAACTAAGGTCCACAGAAATGGGTTAACTTAAAGGTTAACCCAAAGTAACACAGCCCTTCAAAGTAGTAGCATGGTAATCTCTGGTAATCCCTATTCTGCTGTCCTAGCATGTGACTGATTGCAGATTACTTTCAATTTCATGGGGTAAATAACTAGTCTGAAAATTTTATGTGTAGTTTGAATGTACAAAATAATACATGTTTTAAAATATAAAATATGTTTTAAAAATTTGTCTTTTAGAACTGCAAAATCTAATGGCCAAATATGAATTTTATTGAAACGTTGACTAAGGAATTTCTGTTAGAAATGATATAGTTGATGAAATGTACTAGCTTTATATAAAATGAGTTTTATAAACTTTTGAGATTAGCAACACCCAAAATCCTTGCTGTTTATTTATGTATTCACAAAATTCCATTTGTTCTTTAATCTTAAAGAAAATGTTACTATCTAAGCCACTAGGTGGTGCTCTGTCACAATGTATGAGCAGGAAGATCTCAGACCTGTATGTATTGTTAACTGGTCTACAAAAATCAGAAGATTGCATATACGGCTGAAATTGTGAGCACTGTAAAATGGCCAGTTGTTCAGTTCCTTGACATTGTATGGTCTAGTAATAAGATATCTTGCTTTATAATCTCTTGCATTAGCCATTTTCATTTTTGAAGTTATATTGTATAGCATCCATTCATTTATACATAGATAAAATACTAAATATATACAGTATCACATTTCATTCCCACAGCTACCTTACATGAATAGTTTTATTATCTCCATTTTAAACTATAAGAATTTAAATAACTTATACAAGGTCATGCAGTCAGAAGTAGTAGACAGAATTCAAACTGAGGTTCATAAAATTCTAAAACCAGAGCACCAAATTACCATGTTGTTGGTTTCAGAGCTGGAAGGTACCTAAGGAACAATTTAGTTCAGTCTTCTCATTTCTGCATGAAAGAACTGACACCCAGAGATGAGAAGTAACTAGTCACAGCCCCAATCAAGGCCAGACTGGGAAATCAAGTTCTTCCCATTGCCAGCACATCTGGATCACACCTTGTGGGAGTCCCTGCCTTCTCAGGACTGCCAGAGATGCCGCTCCATGCTTTACCCTAACGTGGTGGGTACATGTTACTTATGATGGAGGATAAGAATAGACCTGGGCCACACAAGGAGATGGCCCGTAGAAGGGATTAGCATAGCCATTTATCCAGCTATAGAAACCAAGATCATCAGGAAAACACAGACCTGAAGGTAAAGTTAAGGAGATTGAGCCCATTGTATAATCTGTCCTTTTCAGATTCCACTTAACATCGAAGTCAACAAGCCACTCCATGAAGGAGTGAGCCTCTCCCAAAGAGAAGAGACTATATAAGTGGTGCTGTCTCTGCACTGGCTTCGGGCAGCCATCCTGCCCACCTGTGACTATGCAGGTGCTTCTCTTCACCAACTCTCTTCCTCTGCAGGGCAGCATCCTTCCTGCCTAACCATGACCTGTACCATGCTGGGACTTCTCTTCAGTGACCTCCCTCAATAGAAGCCGCTCTCTTCAAGACCACTTGCCTACAACCATGCAGGCATCTCTCAGCAAACCTGTCCCTTTTGGGGCAGCTCTTCCTGCCCACTTGTGTCTATGCAAGTGTCCTTTATTCTTCAGTTCCTTTCCCTAATAAACCTGCTCCTTAAAATAACATCTCTGCCTCATGGAGAAACTAGCCTGGGACCTCGCCACGTGCTGCTGAACAGGAAGCTCTGGTGAACATTTTCCCAGAGTGAAAACCCAAGAACCCCACTCTCTAAACCCTAGACAATAGAAGAAATGGACCTGATGGATAAAAATTCTGCTTGAACATGATTCTTTTTTCTCCATTATGGTCAAACTGGAGAAAAGTGAATTTATAAGAACAACTTGCATTTTCAAAGGTAACATCACCATTAAAGCACCCTCCAGCCTCTTTCTGTGAAGCACAAATTGTAAGCTTGCTGCGTCTCTGCTTATATTCCTGAACAAATCGCGTTTTCTGAACCAAGCCCCACATGGAAGGTTAGAAGACCTTTATGATGCATTTCTAGTCTCACCTCTCTCCAGTCCTGCACACACACACTCTTTTTTGCATTAGTCATAGCAAATCCAAACACATGTAGTTCCCACCTGCACAGGCCTATCTACACCTTTCCCTTTGCTTGGTTCACCCCTCTCTAGTGCCAGTATCCTCTTCTATGTGACCTTCCAAGTTCAATCCTCACCTCTTAGAAACTCACTTGCCCTTTTTACACTCTTCTTCTGACTCAATCACAGCCCTCCAGTCACACTGACTTATTTATCTCTCCTTTTTGGCTGCTCTCCCTGGAATTCGAGTTCTTCATTAGCATGGATCCTACCTTCTTAAACTGTATTCCCAGTGCCTAATGTAATAGTTAGCCTAGATTAAGAAAGCACTTAACAGCAATTTGATGAATGAATAAATGACTAACTGAATGAAAGAAAACAAAAGAGACCAGAAGGCAGATCCTCATGGGGAAATCAGTCCTATTACACACAGATGCCAGATTTTCTTGTTTTCTACTAAAAGGAGGAGAAAAGAACCAAGGCAGGACCGTTCTGAAAAAATAAGCCCCAGAGTGGGGTGAGAGCTGAGAGCCTGGGAGAAGCAAAGTCTCTTCATTAGCATAAGTGTGATGAGAGTTGAAGCAACTGATTAGCAAGGGCAGCCTGCTCCTGACATGCATGCTCCTGAAATTTCTTCAAAAATACAAAGGCAGGTGAGAATATAACGTCAATATAATTGCATTTTCTAATCAAAAGTGCAACCTAACTTGGATAATTACTAAGTTTCTGTAGTTTTATGACTTTACAATCTGAGTATTTTTATCTCTGCAAACTGGCCGGATGTGTTCATTTTGCTGCACCTCCTTATGTTTTTTTCTGTGGCCCTACAACAAAATGAAAACACTGAAATGAAAAATCAAGCAACGAGGTAGTATCCAGTTTCAGATGACGAAGTTCCTTCCTGATTTGAGGGCAGGCAGTGAAATGGGCTCTGCGTTCTTTGGTCAAGTGGCATTTCTCTGTGGGGCAGTTGGAGACTGTGTCATCATCCTCACACCCAGGGCAGAATAAGCAGGGAGAGGAGTTCGGTTCACATCCACCTCTTTGAAAGTTGTCTTGAACTGCACTTTTTCACTGAGAGTCAACACAGCAACTTCTCTGTCCAAGGGCTACTAAAGGGCATGTGCACTCAGGACCCAGAATGGCATTTCTTTTTCCTCAGAAGGGAGAACAACAACAAAACAATAGCAAAACAAAAACAGGCTATAGGGCTTCCTTCATTCGCAGAAAAAGAATTCTGCATGCGCATGGGTTAGCTGTGAACAGCCCTGCCTGCCTCATGACCTTGGGACAAGTCTCCACATAGCAGGCAGTCTATCTGGTTTTGCAGAGAAACAGGGCTATGTAGTCGGAGCCCTGGATTTTTGGTCAAAAGATTTCTCTGTAAGATAGAAAATAGGATTTAGATGGTCAGAGAGGGGAGAAAATGCACTCTTAAGCAGAAAATTATAGGGGAGCAATGGCACAGAGACAAGGCAAAACAGTGCCCATGTGGGGGCAAAGTGCAGGTTTCCATGAGGCTGGTGTGCACTGCATGTAACTAGAAATCGGGGGCCATATTGTAACAGAGTGGTCCCCAGGAAAAGGGGAAGTTGCAGCTACCCTACCGCTCCCTGTGCAGTGAACCTGGAACTTCCCCTTTTCCTGGGGACCACCCTGTTATGATAACATGAAATGTAGGAATGGCATCAGGGCCTCAAGTGTGTCATATCATTTTAGAGAGGGGTGTATACATGATCCTCATGAATAGAGATTCAGACAATCAACAGCCATCTTCAAATCCTAAAATGAGGGGTTCCACTAAGAGAGTAGTGTTCAGGCTTTTATTTAGCTAGATATCTGTTTAAAGAAATTGTGCATAAAAACAAAACATAAGATGAAAACAGTCAACAGGTAGAAACAACTAATTATCAACTAATATGTAAAAGAACGAATGTGATATATCCTTTGTAGGGTAGAGGAAGTTGGTCAGGCTTTTGTGCCATTGGTCTCTGTGGCTTCACCTTCAGCCTTGATCTTGTTAATGTAGAGAGCACATGGGTGTGGGGCACTCATGCCTGACCATGAACACCTGAGCATGGGTGTGTGCACATATGCAAGTGTGCACATCTGCACCTAGAGGTCAGGGATCAGAGGTGAAGGCGGAGTGGCTACTTAAGGAAGAGTGACAGCTGAGAGGGAGAGACCACGAGAGAAAGCTAGAGGGGGAAAAAAGTGTTTAGAGATTTGTCAGAGGCTCAAGTTGCTGTCTCCCTGCTGGCTTACTTACCCTGCTTGCCCTTAAAACCTGTGAAAATGGTGCCAAGGTCTCCAAAATTCTTCAAATTGCTAGATCTGACGGTGAACCTACCCATCCTGGGATGGTTGCAAACTACCTATGATGGACTATTACTCAGTCATAAAAAGGAATGAGGTACTGATCCATGCCACGGCATGGATGACCCTTGAAACGTGTTCACTGAAAGAAGCGAGACAAAAAAAATCACATAAAATATGGTTCCACTTGTCTGAAATGTGCAGAATAGGCAAATCATAAAGACCAAAAATTGACTAGTGGTTTCTAGGGTCTGTGGGGACTTGGGGGGCAGGGAAGGGAATCGTAAGTGACTGCTAATGCTTACAGCATTTTTTTTTGTAATAATGAAAATGTTCTAGAAGTGGATAGCAATGATGATGACAATTATACAAACTTATGAGTGCACTAGGAGCCACTGAACATTCTAAAATCCACTGCAAAATGGTGAAATTCTATGGCATGTGAATGTTGCCTCAAAAGAATAAGAACAAAACAGACAAAGCAGAAGTGACCTGTGAAGGGAGGTGCTAAGGCTCTGTGGCCCTCCCAGCTGGCCCTGGCCACTCCAGTATCCCTTCCAATCTCCCATCCAGCCTGAGATGCTGACCAGGAGAAAAAGAGGATGACATAAAATTGAGTATGCAAACTTCCAATTAATGCTCCTGCTTTCCCCAATCCGGAATATTTCTGCTGTATTCTCTCTAGAGACTAAGCAGTGACCCCAGGGCTAGGCAGGGTCAGTTGCCTGCCGAAGAAGCAGGAAGATACCAGGGTGTAACTGTTTCTTAGACATACTTTTACCAGTCCTCTTCTTCTTAGCCCCACTTTCACCCCCAGTTCCAGATGTACCTGGTGCTGTGAATCCCTCAACTCTGAGGGGTGGCAGAGACTCTCCTGATGGATTGTTTACTTCTTGCCTTGCCCCCTTTACCCAGCTGTGCTAAGTCTGGCCTCTCCTGTTTATCTGCTATTGTCACATCAGCCCACACTTTCCTGCTCTTGCGGCAGTTCCAGGAAGGTGTGGAGGTTGTTAGCTGTGCATGTTCGGTCCGTCCTCTGTGACTGAATCCACCATACTTTTGAAGTGGAAAATGTCTAAAGTCATGTTGAAACTGATAATGATGGAGAAAAACTAATAAGCAGATGCGTGCAGTAAAAGGGATCCCTTCAGGTAAGCACTCTGGTCCAGGCACAACTAACATTCCAATTCAGAGGCAGTTAGCAAGTCTGCCCATTTGCAAATCTTCCCTTTAAAGGATTCATGGCCAGGTCTCTATATCCCTATATAAAGAAAGCTATACTTCTGACAAAGAAAGTTAGATAACAAGGCAGACGGGCTTCTTCAGAGTAACCTCTGGTTATGTCTCCTTCCTCTATCTCCTTGACTCCCCTTTCCGAGTGAAATGAACCTGCATTCCACCAGGTGGTTGCCCGTTGTAAAATAGTCTGTCAAATCTGTCTGTGCAACAAATGTTGAGACAGTCAAGTATAAAAAGGTATCTGGGTCTTGGTTCAGGGCCCAGACCTTTAGGAGAATACTCCTATCTGGTGTCTGCTAGTGTTATAGTGATAATTAACCTGTTACTCGTTCGGAGCGTGCCGCTTGGTTTTCTTTCCCCTGCTCAGGCAAGACAGCTTTCCATAATACTTTTCCTTATCAAATTCCCTTCAGTGGGCACACATAATTTTTAGAATTGTCAAAACGATCAGGAGAGAGGTGGGCATTCTGCAGGTTGACCCTGGGGCCGACTGTAGACAGGTACAAGAGTGACGCAGGAGTTGGGCATGACTCAGGGAGCTGGGAGGGCGGGTGCCATCTGCAGGGACTGGAAATCAGCTTCCAGAACAGATCTGCCAGGGCTCAGCCAGATTTTAAGTTGCTCAATTCTTAGGGAAAGTACCTGTTTTCATGCCATAGGCACTGGGCCCCTGGGGCAAGCTCGATTTCCCAGAGCAGGCAATCTTGGCACACAGTGTAACCCAGGGCCTGACCTGGGGCCCCTGACCTGGGACGCTGAAGCTGCCTCACTCCTCCTCCCATGCTCAGTCCTTCACTCTATTCCAGGACTGGTTCTGACTGTCACGGGGGTGGGGTGGCATATAGGCCGTCTTAGTATCCAGTTGGCCACGGATTCCGCTCTGACTCACACCTCCACCCAAGTGACCATCCAGTGGGAAGGCCCCACCTTCAAGTCCAGTTCTGGTAGCTGCCTTCCCAAACATACTTCCAGCTCGAGATTTTGTTGGGCCTGTCACCAGGGCCTGACAGCTAAGCCAGAACCCAAACCTGGTCACTGGAGACGCACTACCAAGATGCCCATAATCCCTGACACCCCCTCTGACGTTTCTCAGGCACACAACCCTGCACACATCCACCAGAACCAAGTGCTCTTCACCCAGGCACATTCTCAGTCAACCCAGCAACATCATGCCCACCCCTGAAGGTGTGAGGTCACGATTCAGGAAAGACAAAGAAACATGTTCAGCTGAGATGGTTCTTCCAGGTTCCCAACTTCACCCTCATCAAATAGAGTTCAATCCCTAGGTTAAGAAAGACCAAGCCCGTTTTTCAAAAACTTTCTGGAGCACATTAAAGCTTGATGATTTCTTCCAATGTCAATAGGCACATTTTCCTGTTGCCTAATTTACACCTGATTTTGGGAAGGTCCTAGTATACCTTGCCGAGCCAGTTTTGCAATACGAATTTGGAGCACAGACTGCATGTGAACCTTAATAATGGGCTTGTATTTTTCATAATCAGCTCTTACTGGCTCTACTAGAAATTAATAGAGTGCTTTTTAAATGTCAAAAAGGGTGGAGGGCCAGGGAGCAGCAAGGGCAGGTAAGAGAAACAGATACAACATCCAATGAAGGGGCCTCCATGGTGGCACAAGGGTTTAAGCACTGCACTATGAGGCATCTACAGCCACTGCAGCAGGAGTTCAATCCCCAGCCAGGGAGGGGACCCGCATGGAGCAGCAGACCTCTCCTGCTTCACCTGCTGCTCCCCTCAGCAGTGTATTTCAGTCCATCTGCCTGTTCTGCTCCCCACTCTGTCTCTGGTGAATACCCTCACCCCCACCTCTGGCCTATACCCAAGTTCTTGTATGCACAGATAAATAGATCTTTTAAAAAAAGACATCCAAGGAAGACATCTTCCTAGCTTTTGCTCTATTTATGGTATTAATGCTGGGACTGCCCATGTTTAAATCCATCGCCTCACCACCGCTCAGTAGGAGTGTGACCTTGGACAGTCATTCTGTGTCTGTTTCTTCATACATAAAAGGGCTTACTAGTAGTGCCTAACATCATCAGTTTGTTGCAAGGATTAAATGAGTTAATACATGCAGGGCAAGGATTAAATGAGTTAATACATGCAGGACACTTAGAACTGTCTGGAATGAAGCAGGCACTCATTAAATGTTAACAATTATGCTTACTGATTTTTATCACTATCATCATTCTTTTATTGACTATATTGTTTTTTAATTGTTTTTAATTTTTAATTGTTTCTTCATTTATTATTGTTTTGGGATTTTGTTTTTTGGGTTTTCTTTTTTTTTACATTTTAAAAGGACAGGTTTATTAGGAAAAGGAGAAGGAGAGGCACCTGCATAGTCGCAGGTGGGCAGGGGATTTGCAGGTGCTGCTTGGCAAAGGGAAAAGTTTGTGAAAAGAAACCTGTGCTTCACAGGCGGGCAAGGCAGGCAGTTGGTGAAGGTTCAGTGTGGAAAACAGAAGCCACTGTCGTTATTTCATGCATAAAGGAACTTAACACAGGAAATCAGATGCTTAAAGAACCTCTGGAAGGGGACGAATATGCGGGTTCCAGTCACATCTCCAGGAAAGGCCCCCGAGGGATATTCGTGAACCAGTGGCAGAAACTGGGATCTCTGAGGCCACTGGAGAACCTGCTGGAATTAAGGTTCATCACTGCCACCCTGAGCACTGCAATTATGTTGCCTTTAAACATTGGGAAGCCAAGGCTGTGACCGCCCAGATATCTGGAAGCAATCACAGAGCCCTCGTCACCAGTGGAAGGAAGCTACAAGGCAGCTACGCAGGAAAGTCTCATCTCCACTTGCAACAAAAGCATTAAAAGGACAGGAAAATGGCTTCCCTCACTTTCACCTTCCAACCTCCTGAAGACTCTTTACATGGTATTGTAACAGGGTCGTCCCAAGAAAGGGGGAAGTTCCAGAATCCTGGTTCCGCCCTAAGTGGGTGGTACTGGAAAAGAAAAAAAATTCTGCAGAAAAAAAAAAAAAGCAAGATGGAGAGCAGCAAAAAAAACCTGGAGGAGCCACGTAAAGCAGAACCACATGTAAAAAAACTGCGCTTGCTTTTTAGTCTTAAACTAGTTAAAAACAAATGTAGGTAAAAGACCCTTGGGGAGGTGGACAATGGCAGCTTTCATCTTAATTTTAATTTTGCTCTTTTCCTCCCAAATCTGTCTAACTCTTTCTGACCCTTTTCTATGGGTCTCTACTGAAAGGTCCTTTAGACATGTGGCAGACTTTTGGGCCTTGTTTTAGGCCAATCCTATTTAGCTAAACTTTTACCCTCAAGGAGATGGGTAACTTTAAATGCTTAACTTATTCTCTATGTTCTTTATCCTTTCTGTATTATACCCTAATTATATTAAAGTTCCTTTCCATTAAAGGTTTTATATGTTTGTCTTAATGCAGCGAATAACAAAACCCATTCAAAAAGAGCAGGTTTGGAGTTCTAAAATGCTCCTCTCCCTGCCCTGTAACAGCAGAACCTAGGAGGCAGTGGAGCCCAGGAAGTAAAGTTGCAAACATTCCAAGTAGAGGGATCTAGAACAGAACAGATGGCGGTGGACAACCAGAGGGTCAGTGAATTGGCCAGGTTTGCACACTGCCAGCCTCTGCAGCTATAACCTGTGACCCTGAGTGCAGAAGGTGTTTTGGACTGTGGGTGCAGGGCAGGCATGCCCAACGGTGGACACCTGGAGCATGGTATGGACATGCGTGAGTGGACGGACACACCTTAGCTTGGAGGGTAGGGCTGTATAGGGGCATCACTCACACAGGAAGGCGGCTATGGTAGACGGCTGTGAGAGGACAAGTGAAAACAGATCGGCAGGACCAACAGGTGATGACAGAGCCTAAAGAGAAAGATGCGCAGATTAGCCAGGAGCTGGGAGGCCTACCAGCCTCCTGCCCCCTCAGCCAGCCTCCCTGCCTTGCCAGCCAACTGTTGCCCCACAACAGGTGGTGCAGAAAGAGCATTAAAGCATGAAAAAGCCACCGAGGGCTCCAGGCCTTTTATCCATCTGCCCAAATTGGTAGAGCCTGCCCTGTGCCTGCAGACACTACAACAACCCCCACGGTCTGATGTAGGCACAGCCGGAAGCCCGAGCAGAAGGCACATCCTTGTCTAGAGAGTGGGCCCCACCTGAGGAGAGAAGTCATTCCTGGTTTCTGTACTCAATGAAACTAGAAAAGGCATCAAGGTCTGCGCCCAGAGAATGACCTAACTGCCTTGGGTTTCTCCATAAAATTGCATCTCTGTGGTGAGTAGAACTACATCACTAAAGTAAACAGAGCACTGGTAAAATGTGTGCTCTACAAATGAAGCAGAAAATCCAGAAGCCTCAGTAAAAGAAAAGAAACAAACTTTTATGTAGTAAAATAAAAATCCCAGCAACAGGTTGAGAGGAAATATTTGCAATTCAAATGAGCAGCTAACATCCATAGCAGCTCCTCAAGCCAAACTCTAAAAGGTCACCTAAAAGTTTTTCATAGGCTGGTGTATTGTGTATGCTGAATTCTCTGGTGAATAGAGCCTTCCCCCCAACCTGGAAAACTATTAACATATTAAGAAGCTTGGTAATAGAGCCTTTCCTTGAATCATTAACTGATTCTCCTGCTGTGGTGAATACTGTGGGGCAGATTCAGATTAAGAGAGAGAACCAGGGCCTCCCCTGGTGGCGCAGTGGGTTAAGCAACGCACTACAAAGCAAATCGCAGCCACTGCAGCACGAGTTCGAGCCCTGCTTGCGGCCAGGGTGGGGGGACCCACATGGTGTGGCAGACCTCTCCTGCTGTGCCCGCTGCTCCCCTCAGCAGTGTACTTCTGTTGATCTGCCTGTTCTGCTCCCGGCTCTGTCTGGTGAATCCTCTCACCCCCCCACACCTCTGGCCTGTACCCCAGTGCTTGTATGCATAAATAAATAAATCTTTAAAAAAAAAAAGAGAGAGAACCAATCTCCCCATCTAAAGGACAACTAAATCTTGTAGGAGAAGCAGAAGCTGCACTGCCCCAGGTTACACTGCTTCCTGGGGAGCAGCCTGTGTCCAAAACCAGCAGACACAAGAGTATAAATGCCCAGCGCTCTTGAACCAGTCAGCTCAGCCATCCAGCTCAAGAGATGCTCACGGGACTGGCAAGGGCATTGTCAGTTTCTTGTGTGTCCAAACAATTCTGCTGTTCTCGCCCTTGGTCCCAAGAGTGCTTCCAGGAAAGCTCCATGTGCAAACCTCAGAGTATTAGAGACTGTGTTTTGGGGGAACCTGAGTTATGCCACTCTCCTGTTGATGGTAGATGGACTTTTCCAAAATGGCTTGTGTTGATTTAGTTCATCGATGTTCACAGCTTCGCATTGTACAAACATGCGCAACTTAGCTATTTTAATGGACCTGTAGGGCATTTCCAATTATTTTGCTATTATAAACAGTGTTTCTATTACTTTTTTCTTTTGCATAAATCCATGAGCCCATGTGATTTTCTTTTGGATGTAGACCCAGAAGTGGAGCTGCAGCGTCCAATGGCAGGCATGACTATGGACTGTAATTACCAAACCTCTCTTTGGAGTTACATTGTTCATCAGTCCTTCCATCAGAGTGCCTGCTTCTCCACGCCTGACCAGGTATTGTCAGACTTTTAAATTTGCAGATTTACAAATCAGATGGGAGGGAAGTGGCATTTCATTGTTGTTTTCATTGCAAACTCCTTCGCGACTAGCGCTTGGGGATCTGTCACTCTGAAGTCGGGGCATCGTCCTCTCTAAGAATGACTTGCTCATATCCTCTGCCTGTTCTTAAATTAGCTGCTTGGCTTTTCTTATTGGCTTGAGCTGTACTTTACTATGAAAGTAATCACTTACTGGTCACACGCATGGCAAAATTATTTCTCCAGTTTCTCTCTTAATCTTCTTAGATTTCTTTACATCTAAAACTTCCAAATTTTGAAATCATTCAAAATATTGTTACTATTTACTTTATGATGTGGTTTTAGGTTAAAAAAAGAAAAAGCTGATTGTCTACCTTAAGATCATAAATCTATATTCTACCTTCTATAAGAAGTTATTTTTGAAATTATCTCATCCCATTTATTGAATAGTTGTCCTTTTCCCACTGACTTATAATGCTCCCTGTGTCATGTATCAAATTCCCACACACGTGCAGCTCTGTTTGGGGCTCACAATTGTGTTCCACTTGCTGATTTATCCCTGGGATAATTCACTACCACGTTTTTATGTCCAGAGCTTTGAAACTGTCCTTGGTCTCCAGTCTTAATCTTTAGAGCAACAGAAATTTATATGAGATGTGTTGGGATGTGGTAGTTGCTGTGTGTGAGTTGCTGGAGGTGGGGTCAAGGGAGGTTTTCAGTGAGCCCATTACAATCTTGCTAATGTAGGTAATGAGGGATAAATCTAGGCTAGCTCTAGGATAACCAGTTTTCCATATCTTTCATAGTACAGCTAATTTTACTCATAATTCTTCATCCAGACTATGAGAAAATTACATATTTTGTGGATACCCACCCCCCACCACACCTCTAGTGCCTAACACATGGTGCACAGCAAATGACTTTCTAGTAAATATAAAGCAGGAAATCACTCCTAACCCAATCTGGCTCTAGTTTCCCATCCTTGTAGACCACACATCGCAACGCTGACAGCATAGTTTTTACAAACACTAATTTGATGGTATCCCTATACTCCATTTAACCATTCAGTATCCAATTATCATTAGGATAAATTCTAAAATCCTTAGCTTATCATGACCCCTTCTGTTTTCAACTCAGTTTTCCTTTTTGGACTCATCACTCCTCATTCCCCGCTTGCACCCTACATCCCAGACTTACTCAGCTATGCGTAATTCATTATGTATACTATCTCTCAGCAATCCATCCCCATTCATGTCCAATCTTTCTGCCTAAAATTTTGCTCCTTCTTTCTAACTTGCAGAATTAGCATCTACTTCTCCGGCAACTTTTGCCTGACTTCCCTAGTCCCAACAGAAGACTAAGTCCCGCAGCACTGGTTGACTTGACTCCAGTGCTGTTTGTATATGAAATTGTTGTTCTCTCTCTTTCCCACTAGGGGCGGGTTCCTTAAGGGCTGAAATTGATCTCTTGCTCTAGGTCTAGTCCAGTGACTGTCACACTGTAAGAGTTTAGTAAATGTTGAATGGGTGATGGAGGGATAGATGACGTGTAAAGGGATGGTGGCTAGGTCCTTTTCCCGGTGGCATCCAGCAAGTGGAGTGACAGCAACTCAAAGCCAAGCTTTTTTTCCATAGTCTTACTTCTGTATTACTTATCTTTAAAACCAGTTCCCCAACCTCCCTGGTTTCCCAAATTATACCTACTACCGCAGAATGCTACAAATGGTGATGATATACCCCAAGAGATCCAGTTACTCAGATGAAGGGCTCTGTGCCCAGTGTGTACAAGGCAGTAATTTGTCGAATGGGCTTTTTGTGTCCTAGATTGAATGCTGCAGAACAAGCTAATGAAATCTACATTGTAATTAGGGAAAATATTCCTGCAGCAGGTTGAGAGATAATTATTGTCTAATTGTATTTTTCGCCAGTATTTTAACCCAGTGGTCTAGAAAAATAATTTAGGATTGTGATTTTTATAATTACCCTTTTGAGAGGTCTGTTCAGAATTATAACAATCATCTAATAAGCTTGAGAGCTAGTTTTGGGTTTGGCACTATTCTAAAGGCTTTGTAAGTATTATCTCATTTAATTATCTCAAAACCCCTATGAGATAGGTCCTATTTGCCTTATTCTATGCATGAGGCAAACTAAGGCTAAGATGGGTTAAGAATCTTGCCCAAAATTACCCCTGATAATTGGGTTGAGTTGAAACAGTCTGTCTGCTACCAATGAGAATGACATTATCCACTTATCTGCTTCACAGCTCTCAAATGATTCACTCATTCAACTAATTTAGAAACTATTGTTAAATAGTGCCAAACATTGTTTGAGGTGCTGAAGATACAATATGGTACGAAGCAAAGTCTCTGTTTACATAGACCAAACGCTTTAAGGGCAGAGGAAGACAAACAGTGAATAAAAAATATATAATTAATATTTATCAGATATTGGTAGATGCTTTGAACAAAGTAAAGAGAGTATGTGGAGGGAGAACTAGAGAATGGGTGAAACTAAATTCCAAAGCAGTAATTTCTTACTCCAAGTTCCCTGGAGCCCCGCCCACAGCCTGTGAGTGCACGCAGGAAGCCTGTTGGGAAGGGCTGTCAGGAAACGCATCTGTAAGGGAGTGAGAACAGTAGGATCAGACAAAGGAGAAGTCAGACAATGGAGAAGTGGAGCCAAAATATGATTGCAGCTGCATCCTCCATGACTGTCCAGAAAACTTGCAACTGAGGGTACTTTTCAGGGTTGTCAAAATTTAATTTCCATATCAGCCTTTAGCTGTCACTGGAAGGGCCCGAGGCAGTTTCTGTAGCTAAAGACAATGCCCAAAGAAGGGCACTTTTTGGAGCCTTCAATGTTGTTTCTGGATGGATGGTGGGTTGTCCCTGTTAATATTGTCTTGATGGCTATTGGCTGATGGCAAAAGATTGGCTTGCTAAGGCGCCATTCTTCTTCTTCCAAGCCAGGCTAATGATACCTCTGCCAACAGGCCAGGAGTTGCTATAAGAATCAGAATGACTAAATAGTCATAAATGATCTGATAGAAATATAGACGAATACACAGATTGAAGTGTGAAGTTGTAATCGAGCAATGTATATAGTATTATAAACTAATGGTAAATCAATAAAATTTCATTTTAAAAAAATGAAGCATATGGGCTCGTATAGATTGTGTACGAAAAACAAGTGATCTGGAACAACCTGAAATGATGTGGAATGACAACAGATATAGGAAAAAAAAAAACACACAAAGTGATATGCATTGCATGATAGCATTTATTTTAAAAAGACCTCTATTGGTATCTATAGAGAAAGGTAATTGGAAGCATGCTCACCAACCTGTCTGTGGATGCAGCATCCAGCCAGAGAGGAGGGGCCAGGCAGAACTGGAGCAATAGCAGGGCTGGAACTGGCCTGGCTTAGCTGTGAGGAAATGGGCATAGAAGGGCTTCAGGTAGATGTGATGGAGTGTATGGCATGTAGAAAACAGCTTGAAAGAGACCAGCGATTATTTGCTATCTAGACTTGCTCTTCTGCAGGAGTCAGCAAACCTGAGTTCAACCTTTACTCCTCCACGAACCAGCTGATTGAGCTTGCCCAAGGCAATGTCCCTAAATCTGGTCTTCATCTCTGCAATGGGGAGAGTAATTCCCACCTTGACGAGCTGTCTTCAAGATTAGACACAAGTGCCTCGGACACTTATTCATGGGGCCACTGTCATTAGCCCAATGTGGTCACTTGATATTCCTTCTACTTCTAAACATAGGGCAAGGAGTCAGAAGAACAGCTTCCCTGGGCCAAAATCAACACTCCAGGTTGTACCTGCTCCCATAATGAGAGTTCTACCTGCCTGCTTCCCCAGAGCCAGATGGGAAGTTGATCCGTCTAGAACTCCTCTGTGAAAATAAGCAGTTCACTTAGTTTAAAATGTTCTCGTTGCAAACATGCACACAGTTTAAAAACAAAAAAAAGATGATGAAGTCCCTATGAAATACAGCAAGCCCTTCTCCATCTCTTGGTACTGCATTCGAAAGGCAAGCTCACTTAACTCATTGAGCTGTCTTATCAGACAGTTACCTCCATATTTCTAAACAATATGTTTATTTTACTATTTCCTATTTTTATCAAATTGTATCAAAATTAGACATCACCTATTTATTGTTTTTCTATTATGACTCAAACATTTGATACCCTTATACCACCCTCTTGCCCCTCATTTGCCCCATAGTGTTACTAAAACTGAAAGTCAGGGTTTACATGGTAATGACTGTGTAAATTTAGTTCTTTAATTGTTTTCAGACTCCTCATCAGCTTTTCCATTGACTGTTTTTTTAATCATTGTCATATTAAATACTTTATACCTCTTCTGTTTCAACATGGAGACATCTTTCCAGGATCTCGGGCCTCTTGCTCCAGACTAGAAAGATTCTCCAGTTGCCATCTAGTAGTTGCCCTACTAAGTGGAATGCTCTGTCATCTGAGTTTCCAGTCTTTTTCTCTCCCTTGTTTTTCAGGAGCACATGGCTATAAAAGGAACGTGGCGGGGAGAGTGTAAATTTCCTCTTTAGAGCATCCTCTGGATTTCATATGTGTTTGTGATTGGTCAATAGCAGGAGAGCCTCCTTCCTGATCAGGTACTTCATGCCCCTGAAGTTAAACGAGTGTAACCACAGCATCACTTGCTAGTTCACGCATTAACAAATATGGACTAGAATCAAGGTTCTGGTCCAAAGATCTGAAATCCATAAGGCAGGGACTCTGCCCTCAAATTTCACTGGGGAGAATACATAACAGGCATTGAAGTAATGTGATTAATGTTATAGTAAAAACTCCATAAAGTCCTAAAAGAGCACCAAAAAAAATTAATGCAAAACAAAATGAAAATAAAAACAAAGGAGACTTATTCAGCTTGTAGAACTCTTAGAAGGCATCCTAGAATTGAAATTGCTGAAACTGAATCTAAAAATGAGAACATACATTGTTTGTTTATATACTACATTATTAAAAAATAGATCTAAGATACCTTGAAAAATGTTGATAATTATTCTAAGACACTAAAGTCCCTCCATGCTCTGCAGTTCTACCGAGATCTCCCTGACTCTCTGCATTTCAACATTTTTCCCAAGTACTCAATGGTTTCAACATTTTCCCCACGGACTTGGTCAGTACCTGACTTATAGTAAGCTCTTAACAGGTAGTTGTTGAATGAATGAATAACAGATGTAGCATTATAAATTGGTTGAGGAAGAGAGTTCTTTAAAATAAACTTTTAATACATGGTCCTAGGGCTATTAACATACAGAGGAAAATAACAAAAACAATTTATTGTTTTACCTCATTTACGAAAATAAATTCCTGATGGACCAAAGAGAAAGATCTTCAAATCTTTCTGAAGCCAATACAAGAGACTATCTTTATGACATCAGAATAGGGAAAGATTATTTATATAGGGCACAATGCACAAATCAAAACATAAAGACTGATAAAATGAACACTATCCAGCGAAAACTTTCTAAATGACAAGACACTTATCGCAGCATATTGTTGAAATTTTCTTTTTCATTGTACTCTGAAGTTCATGGATGTCAATCTGATAGACTTTGATTCTGGCTGGTGGCCTTTCCATTTACAAGTTATGCGAGCTTGGTCAAATCATGTAATTTTTCTGAGTTCAAACTTTTTTCTATAAAAAGAGAATAATATCATTTTGGAGCATTAAATGACATGATGACTGCAAACTCTTTATATAGCAATGATCGATTTTAGTTGCCCAGTTTGCTGAGTTTTGGGATTTCCAGAATAAATGTGTTACAATTCCATTCTTCACCTCTTCTTCCCACCCTTGAAGAACTTATATTCTGCTGGAAAGTTTAGACAAGTAGGAAGACACTTAGCTATGTTTTACTTAGCCACAGTTCTCTCTACTTTGGTGACTTGTAAATCTAGAGGCCATAACTCCCCAGTGTGTGGAGAGCCATCTCATCAGTCCTGTTCCTCAGGACTTATCACAGTTCTCATGTACTCCCCATGCACTCTCTTCCCAGGTGATCTTATCCACCACACGGTCATGAATATCATCTCTATGCTGACACTCCAAACATTTCATCTCCAGCCAACACCTGACACATACAGTTGAATGTCTAACAGACATCTCAAACTTAGTATGTCACAAACTAGACTTAATCTTTCTATGTCCCTAAATAAACTTCTCTACATTAGCCCAGTTCAACCCACTCAGTTAATCCAGTTACTCATGACAAAGACCCAGGGCTGTTCTTGATAACCATCACCAGTCACTTATTGCCCAAACTATGTTCATTTTCCCTTCAAAATAAACTCTTCCACTTCCACTTTAATCACACTCGTCAAAACCATGACTGTCTCTCGCCTAGACTTCTGCTCTACCAACGAAGCCTTCCTAGATTCCCTAGTCATCCTTCATGTATATCGTTTTAAAAGCAAATTTGATTGACATTTGTCTACATGAATTCCTTTTCTTACAGAACTCTTCCCTTGTCTCTGTCTAAATCAGGCTTTATTTCTTCTCTGTGTTTTTCAATTTTAAAATACCTAGTTGTTTTTATGATTATTGTGTATATTTATCTCACCTGAGATGTCTGAAGTTCCATGTGGGTAGAAACAATGTCTACTTTGTTCCCCTTTTTGCCCCTTCCTGTGGCCCTTCTAGCCAGGAGAGCGTCCTGTGAGTGGTAGGGACTTACCAGCATCCTGGCCACACAGGAAGAGGCTGGATATTTGTGTTTCCTTGAGGTTTTTATGTCACAACCCCAACAACAGTATGATGATATTTGGAGGTGGAGCCTTTGGGAGATAGTTAGATCTAGATGAGATCATGAGGGTGGGACCTCATGATGGGACCAGTGGCCCTATTAAGAAGTGACACCAGAGAGACACTGAAGAAAGGCCAGCTCTGTAAGCCAGGGAGCACACTCACCATCACCAAATCTGCTGCCACCTTAAACTGGCACTTCCAGCTTCCAGAACTAGGTGAAATAAATGTCTGTTGTTTAAGTTAGCCAGTCTATGGTGTTTTATTACAGTGGCCCAAACTAGCTATGACAGATATTGTATAAATATTTTGACTTGGGGGCTTCTGAGTCAATAGAAGTTTTGAATCAGTTTGAATCAGAATATTCTGAGGGTAAACTCAAAAAAATTCTTGGTTTTAATGAACTCAATAAGTGATTCCTATTTAAACAACCTAGTTCTACTGCTTTAATCCTATTAGTCTAGAGAAAAGTGTTCAAGATTACAAACCAGGAGACATAGGTTTGAATTCTGCTCAGAAAATTACTGGGTATGGCTTTTTGGGGAAGTCATGTAATATCTCCAATCTTCAGTTACTTTTTCTGTAACATGTGGAATAATAAAAATGCCTGCTTTCATGTGTAGCTATGAGGCTCCAAAGCACACATATTTTAAAGTGCTTGCCTCATCATACTTCTGAAGGACTAATAACAATAATTCACTGAACCCTTTGCTTTTCCAAAGTTCTGGACCATCATTATTTAGATACACATCATAACACACCCACAGCCTTGCTAGTTTATTTGCCGCTAAAGAAACTCAACTCAGGCAGTAGCAGCAGAGCCAGGAGGAGAAAGCTTGGCCTTACCTCTGTAGAGAAGACTAGGGCTGAGTTTCTGGAAAGTTACAAAGGAAGGCCACAACCAAACTTGGGGAACCTCTGGGCCATTTCTTAACTGCCAATTCAAGTATCTTAACTTGACATTCACATGCTAAATCCTTTGGAAACTTACTCAGTTATTTTGGGCAAGGCAAAATCAAGAAAACTGGATTCCCTAGCTGAGGTGTATTGAAAAAATGAAATGAACGTGCAAATTTGTGCAAATTTAAGCAACTTATGGTGTAAAACTGGAAAAATCCTCTTAACCTTGGCGTTCAGGTACTTATTTTATGAAACAGGTGGTGGACCTGATGAATATGTAAATGAAAGAATGAATAAACCCAGTTGCTTACAAGATTGCTTATAAGACAACTTTTTGTCTTGATATATAAGACCCAAAAAATACCCAGTCACCCAACCAGATACATTCATTTGATGATTCCTTCCATATTATTTTAATTTCCCCTCACTTCTCTATCCTCACTACATTAACTTGATTTAATCTGTCATATTTCTTCTTTTTTTTTAAAGATTTATTTATTTATGCATACAAGAGCTGAGGTACAGGCCAGAGTGGCAGGAAGTGAGAGGATTCACCAGAGACAGAGCAGGGGGCAGAACAGGCAGACTGACCTAAACACACTGCCGAGGGCAGCAGCAGGTGAGGCAGGAGAGGTCTGCTATGCCATGTGGGTCCCCTCCCTGGCCGGCGGCAGGGATCGAACTCATGTTGCAGTGGTTGCAGTTTGCTTCTTAGTGTGTTGCTTAACCCACTGCGCCACCAGGGAGACCCCTCCCCCTAAATAGTTTGGACTGTCTGGGCACTCTTCAGTTTTGTCTGACAGTATCTGGATATCTTTCTTATATCTTATTCTGTATTTCTATTTACTGTGCTTTTTCTTTGCTTTATTATTCTCTTCTGATAGAAATTCAATTTGTAACTGGTTTATAGGGAGTCTCAAATTGTTGGGTATAAACATGAAACAGTTTTATTTTTTACGAGTGTTGCTTTCAAAGTATAATGTATTGCTTCTCTTCTCCCACTGGGTAGTGGCTCCCTTAATGGCATCTTAATCAGATCACTTAATTTTTAACAACTTTTGACTAATAGTATAATCTGAAGCTGTTTTATAAAACTCAATTCTTTTTAAAGACAACATTTTCCAAAAAGCATATTTTTCATTTAAAAAAAGTTCTTAGTGGAAATGTTCAAAGATAGACAAAAACAGAGAGAGCATTCATTTTAAGCCTCTGTCTTCTATCAGATTCCAAGCACTCTTCTTCTGGGCCAAGTTGAGGCTGTTGGCAGCCAGCTGTTGGGGGCTCATTCCAAGCTGCCTCTGGAGAGCATTTCTGCTCCTTTTGGAGATTTGATCATGTCTTCTGCTCCTGCCGTATGTTGGCAATACCATGCAGTTCTCTGATGCCTGTGACTCTCTTCATCCTCCACTCTTTTTTTTTTTTTAAGATTTTTTTTTTTAGGATTTTATTTATTTATGCATACAAGTGTTGGGGTACAGGCCAGAGGTACAGGCCAAAGGTGTGGGAGGTGAGAGGATTCACCAGAGACAGAGTGGGAAGTAGAACAGGCAGACTGAGTGAAGTACACTGCTGAGGGGAGCAGCGGGCGAGGCAGGAGAGGTCTGCTGTGCCATGTGGGTCCCCTCCCTGGCTGGGGATCAAACTCGTGCTGCAGTGGCTGGGAAAGCTCACAGTGAGGCACTCAACCGGTTGTGCTACCACGAAGGTCCATCCTCTACTCTTTTCTGACCCTAAAATACCACAGTCCCTCCCTGCCAATGTTATCTCTCAGCCCATCTTCCATACCTCTTAGGAATTCAGAACAAGTAGGAAAAACTCCCCTCCTCAAATCCCCTCCAGTTTTCTTTCCCTGCTACCTTTACCCCTTACCCTTCCAATTCCTAATTTCCTTTTTATCACGTTATTTGTTGATTTACTCATTCATTCACCAATGTTTACTGAGTACCTTGTTTGGATCAGACACTTGCTCTTAACTGCCAAGTTAAGTTTCTTACCTTGACATTCAGATGCTGAATTCTTTGAGAACATCTCAATTATTTTGGACAATGGGAAAAAATCAAGAAATTGGATTCCCTAGTTGAGGTGTAATGAAAAGAAAGAAATGAACTTTACCTTGATGAAACTCACAGTTTAGCAGGGAAAACAGACTGAAATATATAATGATACTAAATAGTGATGCTGCTTTATGTTTCATACACATGGATACTCATTTTTTAAAATTCACTTTAGAGATCACCTCCTCTAAGTAGCCTATCCAGATTTTCCAGGCTGGGTGAGGCACCCTCCTGTGTACTGTGTTGGCAGCATATAAACATCTCTCCCATGGCATTTTGCACACTGTGTATGTCCTTATCTAGCCTATGGTAGATGGTAAATGGTGATCTTCTAAGGGATAGGTCTTATCTCATATATTTATTAATCTCTAGCTCAGTTTGTGGTATATATTAGATTCTAATAAACATTAAGTAAAAGGCTGACTGAATAAACATCTCCTTTATTGGTTTCTTCCAAAAAGAGTCTCAATAAATAGTTCTTCCAAACAATTTGACAAATAAATCAAGAGTAAGATTCAGGCCAAAAATCACCTGTAGAACTGATTTCTTAGTGGATGTAGCTTAGTTTGAGGTCTAAGTTTGTTGGTCAGAGAACCACAGCATCAGAAAAATACCCACACAGATAAGGAGAACTACAGCATTAGACAAATACCCATGCAAGTAAGGGGCACTAGCAGCCAGTGTGGGGTGGAGAGGGAGAAACTTAGCAGGGCCAGCTTCCTCTGGGCATGTTTGTCCCCAAGAGGAAGATGGCAGAGCTGAACTGAGCATGCCCGGTTATTCTCTCAAACTTAGCATGAGTAAAATTGCCACCTCCACCTCCCCAGAGGCAGAGAGAACGGAAAGAGGAAGAGAGGCCCTGAGTATAGGGCTACACTTATTTGGCTCTTCCTTGGGAAGGAGATACCAGAAATGTTCCCCATGATCCGCTGTATTATATCAGGCACATGTCAGACCATCTGCCTCAGTTAGCTCACTCAATCCTTTAAAAGCAGGCAGAGGTAGGTATCATTGTCATTTCATAGGCGAGGACGCCAGGCTCAAAATCTCACAGTCGTTTATCCAGGATTGTAAATTGAGGAAGTGTTAGGGCCTGAGTTCAATTGTGTTATTAGTAATGATGGTTGAGATGCGTCTAGGTGCTTATTATGTGCTGGGCTCTGGGATAAGTTCATTAATGCAGCTAATCCACACAACCGCCCTGTGAGGTAGGCATTGTTTTTTTTATTCTATTTTGTAGATGAAGTCATCCAGGCCAAGGTCTCCAGCTCAGGTCTGAGATTCAAGTCAGGATCTGTCCTCCAAAGCCTTGGCTTGTTTCCAGACTCTCCTATCATTTCTGCCTCTGGTGAAACATGGAAGCAAATAAACAGATTACCCCAAACCACAGGACGCACTGTATCCTCTAAGACAAAACCCCATTGCTAGAACAGAGATCTCTAAGGCTGGAGTTTCCGTCTTACCACTTGTCAGCCATGTGATTCAAGCCAGTTCTCTCACCTGCTGAGGGGAAATAGCTAATGTGCCTGTCACGGGGATGAGCAGACGTGAGAGAAGAGCGTGTGTTTCCCACCTCACAAAACACTAAGCCGGGGGCCCTCTCTGGTGGTGCAAGGGATTGAGCACCACACTGTGAAGCATCCATAACCACTGCAGCACAAGTTCCATCCCCAGCCAGGGAGGGGACCCACATGGCACAGCAGACCTCTCCTGCCTCGCCCGCTGCACCCCTCAGCAGTGTATTTCAGTCCATCTGCCTGTTCTGTTCTTTATTCTCTCTGGTGAATTCTCAACCTCCCCCCCCACCCCCCCACCCCCGCACACCTCTGGCCTATACCCCAGTTCTTGTATGCATAAATAAATAAATCTTTAAAAAAATAAAAGAGAAGTACCCAAGTTTCCAGAGCTAGTTTAGTTCAAGTTCAGGGCTCCTCCCAGTGCTCCCTTCTCTTCACTCTGATCCCCAAAAGAAAACTTCACTCCCAATCTGAGGTACCAAAACATGGACATAACACAAATATTTTTAAAGACAGCACGAAATAATTGCAAGAATCAATCTTCTGGAACTCCCTCTGGTCTGCACAACCCTGTGCTCCAGGGAGACACGGGTCTTGAGGGCAACTTTCAACTGCTGGTAGGGATTCAGATTCCAGCCGAGCACTCACTCCAGGCCCAAAGCCCAAAGCCAGCCAACCAACTGTCACTCACTGATCATGTGGCTTTGGGGAAGTTAGTCTTGTGTGTGAGGTAGTCAGTGCAGTGCTACATGTACATGCAGGAGAAACTCAGTAAGCAGCAATTCCTATTGGTCTCTGGGCCTCGGTTTCCCCATCAGGAAAACGAAGGCATTCTGAAAGAAATCAGTTGTTTTCAAGATGTGGGTTATTAGAGTCTCTGTGCTGTCTGCCTAAATCTACGTCCAGTTTGAACTGAGTTTCAAGACAAAGTTGCCCCCTATTTCAACCAGGGAACTGGGTTTTTATCCATTTTATACATAAGTCCTGTCTTTCTCCTTTCTCCTCTCTCTCTCTCTCTCAATATATATATATACATATATATAACTATATATAAATAACTATATATATAGTTATATGAAAGTCATTGTGCTGAATATTATCTGCAGTCTCTTCCAGCTAGTTCAGACTCTGCTTCCAAGCCTGATTCTCTTGATTTGGACCTTTTAAGTGGGACACTAAGTACTACATCCTAAGTATCATCATATTGTTTACTAAGTGACTTGCCACAGCTGCTGCTTTATATATACCCCTCACATAGGGGTATATGTATAGCAGAAAGCTCAACATCCATTCAGTCTTCTTTCTGTAGCAACAAAGGCCTGAAATCCAGGTGGCATCTTGCCCAGAACATATATATGTTTCCCAGTCTCCCAGGTAGCTAGGTGTGGTTGTTTGACTATATGCTGAGCAATGTGTATAAATGGAAATGGTGACACAATTTGTCGGTCACACAGTTAAAGAAAAGGGATGCACTCCCTTCTCCATTTCTTCTCCTCAACTGGACAGAATGTGAACAGGGTGGTGAGCAATGTCAGGGTAATGTGAGCAAAGGAAATACCCCATGGAGGGTGGGGTCACACAAACAAGAAGCCTAACACGATGAGGCTGCCGGAGAGTTCTGACAGCTTCTACCCAGAAAGTGGCATGAGGGAGAAACTATCTGTCTGGTTCCAGCCACTGTTTATTTGGTTCTCTGTTAACATACATGAACACATGCACACATTAACACAGTGGGCAAGAGTGGGAACAGAGAGACCAATTAGAAACTTTTCAAATAATCCAGGCATTAAAATAAAAAATTATTTTAATGGTCTTTTGGAGAAAGGTAGAAGCTTCACGGGTATGAGAAACTAGGTTCCTGAGATATCGCAAAGATACAAGGGGTGAGATTTGCTGATGGAGTGAATGTGAGATATGAGGGAAAGAGTAGGTCATGGATGACTCCAAGATGTAAAAGAATGTGTTGCTGGATGGAGAAGATGAGAAGAGGAACAAGGGTTGGAAATCAGGACTCCATTTTGGACAGATGAAAGTGGAAATGCCAAGTAGTCACCCAGTGTGGACTGAACATTTGGACTTGGACACCCAGATTTCAGGGATGAGAGAATAGACTTAAATACGTGTATATATTTAAATATTTATGCATATATGTGTATCTATGTGTGTGTGTGTGTGTATACATACACATTTTGGAGAAGATGTAGGGAACAAAAAAAATTCCACAGTGAAAATCTGATCAAGTGGTTGCCTTGTCATTTTCTGTAATTGCAATATGGCTTTTAATTAACTGACTCTACAGACCAGTGGGCAGTGGGAAACTCATAGGACAAATTACTGCTCTGCGTACCTTGGAAAGTATATCCTCACATCTAAACAGCTCAGAGTTCCCAAAGCACGTAATTACCCTCTGAGAAAGTTTTCCAGGATGAATGGTGTTCGGGAAAGTTGGGGAGCTGGGAGACTGAATTTTTAATCCAGATGACACAAAAGGGGGTCAAGAGACCTGACTTGCAGTCCTGGATGCCCCCTGGCAGGACCTGCTGATATAGAATTAGTCATCTGCTATTCCTCCATCCATCTTCCATCCATGCCCCCTTCAGCTGAATAGAATACCTCCAATTCTGTTCTGTTCTCTGGACTCTCCCACATCCTTACAGCGTATGTGCTGCTGCTTAGTGCTCAAGTAAGGCAAGAAAGGAAGCCACCTGGGAATAACAGGCTATCGAGTACAAAAGACTAAAGGTGAGAAATAGAGGATTAACTCTCCACATAGAAATGGTTAATAGAAAGCTCTCAGGGTTTAGAGGAATGGACACAGGGGAAAAAAACTTCCAGCTTAAGGGCTGATTTATGTGAAGCAGGAGATGTTTAGTGAGACGGGTTTGGGAACAACAGTGCAGAATAATTCATTCCTTGCTTCATAGATCTAGTCATGGGAAATTCCATATCTTGGGTTCAGTGTGGTACTATGTCCAGAGCAGCAAGGATATAAGCAGTAATAACCAAGGAGGTGACCATGGGCAATATGCCAGAAACTACACACTAGCCTGGAGTGGATGGAAAATTGAGTATTTCTGGAAGCTCAGGCCTGGGATCAGGAGCAAGAAGCTACACGGAGCAGGGGCTTCTAACTAGAGGAAAAGTCAGCATGAAGCTTTCAGAATGAAGTCAGCTTAAAGCTTTCACCTATAGGTGGATAGGTGACCCCTAGAAGGTCACAAGTATAAAGAGCTCCTCAATAGATACCCATTCAGAGCCCCCAGGGACCAAGCTAAACTTACTAACCCTCTGAGTACACAGAATGGCAGGGCTCTTAGATGAGAGTCCCTTCCAGTTACTTTTCTGCCACCCCATGTCCATGAGGGTGCATCAACCCATGCCTGTGCCCAGATATCATCTTGGGAAAAAAGAAAAGGAGAAAATCAGTAGGGAGGTTGAGTTTAGATTCATTATTAGGCCTAGGATGAGTAGATTTGGCAGAAAGAGACTACACAAATCCAAGGCAAACTGAGATGCTTTTAACTGGCAAGTTTAAGATTTCTTTTCTGCCATCAGTAGGAATGAGGATGTAAGAGCAAACTAGGATCAGTTACTGCCAAAGTAAATAGTTATTTTGCACATCAGAGTTGTATGCAAATGTTTAATCATCTGCTATAATTTTTTCATTTATTCGTCTTTTTATACATTCCACAAACATTTGCTGAGAACTAAGAAACCACTGAAAGGAGCAAAGAATAAAAATTTTCTGTCCTATGCAAGGCTAGAGATTGGGATAGGAAGCACAACCCATGATCCCAGTGTAAGGTAAGAAGTGCTGTAATGAGACCAATGCAGAATAAGAGCTGGGCCTCCTTGATGGTGAAGAAATGAAAGACACAGCACTATCAAGCTATTACCAGTCACTGCAACAAGTATTCAATCCCCTGCCCAGGACCTGAGCCACAAGGTGAAGCAGAACTCCCCTGTCTCATCCACTGCTCTCCTCAGCAATATATTTCAGTAGATCTGCCTATTCTGCTCCCCACTCTCTCTGGTGAATCCTCTCACCCCACCACCTCACACCTCTGGTTTACACCCCAGTTCTTGTATGCATAAATAAAAAAAAAAAAAGCTAGTTATCTTCAGCTTCATTTGGGAGGTCAAAAAATATTTGCTGGAAGAGTTGATGTCTGATCCAAGTCTAGGATGAGTGAGTTGACTGGGTAGAGAAGGGTAGACAGGAATGGTAGGATTCATTCTGCAAATTTATTCATCTAGCTAATATTTATTGAATGCTTACTAAATTTTAAAACTTTTCTAAGCATGGAGATATAGCAGTGAATGAAACAGGTGAGATCCTTGCCTTTGTGGAACTTATAGTCTAGTGGGAGAAGAAAGATTAGTAAACACACACACACCCCACACATACCCCAGAATAATATAATATAAGCAGGCTAAAATATAATGTAACATATTATATTTTATAATAGATATAAAAATAATATAATATAATTTAAGCAGGCTAAAAAAGCAGGAGAGGAGAGCAAACTTATGGTTGCCAACCCAAAGTCAATGTGCCCTACCAGAACTGCAGTGTTGATAAGGGTACCAAAGAGAACAACAAAGAACATATACATTTCCCAGCCTCTTATTCAGATTGAGGACCGTGTGGTCAGTGAGATGTAAGCAAAGACTGAGGATGATTTCTGGGGAAGGTTTACAGTATGGAAATGGGAACTGCCACTTCCTCTTTTATTCTTCCTTGTGCTACTTGTCTGGAATTTAGATGTAGTGGTTGGAACAATACTAGTCATTTTGCAACCGTTAAGGAAGGCATGCAGGAAATTGCGGCACCTTTTGTCCTGGTATTTTTGAGCTAGCAACTCTAAACTCTGTGTGTGTGTAACTCCTAGCTTTAAAACTGGCCTGTGTTCTTTGTTATTTGCATGTAATTTAAGTCTTCATAGTAGTCAAAGGTAAGAAAGCTTATATCTAAGACTCAAGTGTCAGGTACCTGTGATGAGAAAGGAAGTCCAAACAAAATAAACAGAAAATATTAATTGAACACCTCTGATGACCTGGAAATGCCAGCCTGGATGCTTTAGGTGTGCTCTACCTGTTACAGAAGAGAGAGTAATAGAAATCCACCATATAGGGTGACTTGGACAAATCTCTTAAAGAAGCAAATTAAGAACATAAAAAAATGTATGGAGCCTTTGGTTCTGGTAAGATACTTTTTTGCCTTCCATGGGAAAACAAGAATGTTAACTCTAGAACTAGAAATTATAAAGGATGATCTGATTGCAGATTGGAAGTCAGAGATGTAGAGAATGAAGATTAAAGAAAAGTTACATTTGTAGGTAATATTTTCCATAAATTATTTATGCAAACATCAGAATAAAAATCATAATAATAATAGAGGAAATAAAAACATCTGATGACAATAGTATATACATGAGAAGACAAGAAAAGTAAAGAGTCCTGAAGACCTTGCATATAGTCTTTTCTAGTCAATAGTAAAGAAACAGCAGAAAACCAAAGAGAATATCTAAAGGAAAGTTCTTTATTGAAGAATCTCAACTAATAAGTACGGAAGAAAGGGTAGTATTAAAAAATCACTGTTTGCAACTCACTAATGAAATAAGAAATCTAATCAATGGCTGCAGAAAAAAAAACTGCAAAAAAGTTGATGGGGGCTTTAAAATGGATCAATAAGGCTGCAACAGCTGAATTCACAGATCAGTCTTAGCATCAGTAAACCCTGGGCAGCCAGACATGGCCTACTGAGATGCTACAGGAAGTACACAGCAGTCACCTATGGAAAAATGTTGCCTCCTCCCCCTGCAGAAAAAAGCAAAGACATCTGAATCTGAATCTCATCAAGACTCTATATCCAACCACCAGTTGACAAGAAACATGAGAGATGGCATCACAAAAAGCAGATCCACCAAACCCAGGATGCAGGACAATTTGTCAAGACAAATGACCCTGTCCATTCATTAGGGTCCCTTCAGGAAACAGATGGCACATTCAAATTAGGTAATTTGAGGAGAGCTTAATAAAAGAACTATTTAGAAAGATTTGGGCTGGATATGGGGAAATCAGGAGGGAACAAGGGATACCATGAACCCAGACCTAATTACAGCTCCAGAGATATCACCACTGAAAGGAAGGGAAAGGAAGGAGCATTGACAATTACAGGGGTACATGGGGCAAGGGAAGGAAGAGAACGAGAGAGAGAGAGAGAGAGAGAGAGAATGCACGTGAACACAGACTATGAAAAAGGGGCTTGACATGACCTGTGTCCTTCAATTAAAGATGCAAAAGTAGTCAAGAAATATTATGCATTGATGGTCAGAATAGTAGTGACATTATTGAAATAAAATAGGAAGTAAGAAAGATTTGATTTTACAAAAATACATTTTAGAATCTCTTCTATGAGTACTTTAGCATGAAAATAATTGCTCACCTATAACATGTATTTTAAATCTGGGACCAAAGCAGATTCCAATTGGCCTGGCTGCCTTCACTCCTGGTCTTCTGAGCGTTCTCTATTTGGTAGGCAGTGACTTTGAAAAGTACAAATCCACTCCTGGGGTAAAGCTGGGTGAAACCCTTCAGTTGCCTTTTCAATAAAGATTTTCAGCCTGAACAGATATTTCATGATCTGGCACTTTCTTGCCCCTTCTTTCTTGAACAGTTCCACCCCAAACACAATGGACACCCTGGAATGCTACCAGCCTTCTTCCTAGTAGATTCACATGTTTGAGTCCTATGACCTGTAAATTATGTAGGAGTCAGTTGCAAGATTGACAGAAGGGGACTTATTTATTCAATGGTTTTAGAAGTAATGCCAAGCATGGAAAATAAAACTCAAAGAACAATCTCAGGAACTTCTGTCTCTTCTGCCATCAGTCTGCTGGCAGCCAAACTAGGAAGTTGTCTCTCAGGCATGGTACACCACGCAAATTAGACAAGACCCACAACGTGGAAGCTGAGATGATCAGGAAATAACTACAATTGAGAGGTCCCTTGGGAAAGAAGCTTCTGGTTTCTGTGCCAGCAGAAGGTGCAGAAGCAAGGAGGCAAGCCCCCCTCATCTCTCCTATATTCCAACTCCCGCATGAGTGTGTCTGACTGGTGGAACTAATTTATGTAAGAACCTGTGCTGCAATGGGCACCTGTTCTGACTTTCTCGTCTATACCTGCTAGAAGGCACTTGGAGCAGAATTTGAATGCCATGGACTGCATCCAACATAAGCTGGAACAGGAACCTGTTCTCCTTTTTCCCCAGCCCAGTATTACTCAACCTTCAGGTTTGGGGTTAGACTGTGCTTGCTCAAGAAGGTATTCCCTGGCCCCCAGTCTGATGCTTCCATCTCATCCCCACATCTTGCTGAAAATAGGCCTATAACTCAGATATTTTTTGTTACAAATTATACATTCACCATACTCCCCAAACTTGCTTGTCTCTCCCACTAAGTTCCATGATAGATATCTCTATCTATATCTCTATATCTCTAGTTCCAAGACTATCTATCTCTCTTATTCTCCACTGTCTCTTCAATAGCTTGCCCACTGCATGACACATTATAGTTTCTTTATGCAAAATGAATGAATTCACTAAATGAATAAGTAAATGAATGCACCAAGGAGACAATGGAAGCTGTGGGAACAGCTTGTAACAAGACATTGTTGGTGAAAGTTTCTCTGAAGTGGGAGAGGTTTCTGTCTCTGTGCTTTGTTTCGCAAGTGTGGATATACTGATAAGCACAAAGTATGCTAATTCTGAATACCATCTGGAAAAATCCATCACAGTTTTAAAAACAAATTTTCTTCAGAAGGCTTGTATAGGACCAAAGTCCCCTAAAAGAATAGCCTTTCCCATTCTCTGGCTTATCTTCAATGAGGGGCATTGTTCCCCAGAGTACTGGACTTTGAGCAGGCTAGATATGAACGGGATACTCAGAGACCTAAAGGATGCAGGGAAGGCCTTTTTTCAGCAGCTTCATGCTATCCAGTCCTCATAACACACCAAATCTCAGAGAGGAACAATTCTCATGTAACTATTGGATAGGCCCATTTTTAATACAGACTCACATCTTCAAGGATTTGACCTGACAGCTTGTTAGTCTTTGAGCAGTGGGTCTATGTAGAAGCCTAGTCATACTTTTAAAAAGTTTTACTTCTCTGAAGAAAGAGCTTGAATGGCAGATACACATTTAGCAGTCACACTTAGGTTCTCTGGCACAAAATCAACCCGTCAGACTGTCTTTCCCTTTATTTAATTTATTTTTTTAAAAGTTTTTTTTTTAGGGATTTATTTATTTAAATCTACAAGAACTGGGGTATAGGCCAGAGGTGTGGGGGGGGGGTGAGAGGATTCACCACAGAGAGCGGGGAGCAGAACAGGCAGATCAGCGGAAGCACACTGCTGAGGGGAGCAGCGGGCGAAGCAGGAGAGGTCTGCTGCGCCATGCGGGTCCCTCCCTGGCCGGCAGCAGGGATCAAACTTGTGTTGTAGTGGCTGCGGTTTGCTTCACAGTGCGTTGCTTAACCCACTCCGCCACCAGGGAGGCCTTGTCCTTCCCTTTAAAAAGGGGAACCAGTGACAATGGATGAACCAAGGTCTTATTTCAAATGAATACAGAACTGATTTTGGAATTTCCAGCCCCTGTGCCTCTTGCTCCAAGGAATTGAATTTACAACTGAAACTGTTAGTAGAGTTAGTTCTGTGACCACCCAGAGTAGCAAAGACAGAGTAGCAGGGGAGCCACCTGCTATGGAGCTTGGCTCCATACTTGTGGGCCAAGGTCAAATTACCCCCAGGACACACTACCATGGGCAGCAAAACTAAAGTTTTCAAGGTCACATGGAAAAGAGAGAGTAATGAGAAATGCACAGTAGACATGTGCGAGCATGCCTATGCTATGTATGCATGTAAGTATGTAACAGAGCTATTTATGAAATATGGATAAACGGTAGTCATGGGAAAGTAAGATATTGAGGTCCTTTCTTCCTGATCTCATTATTGATCTATTTACTACCCCCAACCTCCCCACCCATGACTCCTTCTTTTCTGTTAACAAGTCTATGAAACACCTTCATTACAACTAGTTTCTTTGGTACTACTTCCTTGGTTTAGAATGGTCAGTAAGAGGTAGAGCTTTGGAGTCAAACTTTCTCAGTATATTCCAGTTCCACCACCTGCTGCTTGGAAAATTTAACTTAATTTTGTTTTTGTCTCAGCTTCCATATAAAATGGAGATTTAAAATATGTCTAATGGCATAGAATTGCCGTGGGAATTAAATGATGTCATTCATATAGCGTCTAAAACCATTCTTGGTATATTGTAACTCCCTGATGACATTCGTTATCCTTCCTGTGGTTATTGCTATTCATTTGTACACTCTACTAGTTAGAGGCATTGCTTTTGTGGATTTTATGTACTAAGTCAAGTGACTAGAGCAAAATTATTTCTCACCTGTTCTCTCTAGGGCTTTCAACACAGCACGTGAACATAGGTTGAATAAGGATGAGCTGGAGCTGAAGAAACTGAATTTATTGCCCAAATGTCCACATTTCAGAGATAGGAACCATTACATTAATTTGGTCGCCTTGGGCAGCCAGCAACAAAGCCTGCATAAACTGGCTTAAGCTAGAAACAAATGAATGAGTCCTTGGAACAGATGTCCAGCAGCAGGGTGGGCTTCCTGCTAGGTTGATTCTGTGATTTGATGACACCATTTTGGCTCTAGGTTCTTTTCTTCTCTCCCTCTCTCTTTTATGGCCTTACCTAAGTCTGGTTCCCCTATGTTCACAAGGTGGCTACCAATGGCAGGTAAGACACCTGTGTCTTCTTTTCCTTCCAGTGAGGAAAAGCAAGAGACTAGCTACCCATGCAAGATTCTCTATTGGCATTTTCAAGTGTCTCTTCTCATAACTCCCCACATTTACCTGGAAAGGAAAATGGTGTTACAGTGGTTTGCGTAGACCCATTACTTGAGGTGGAACTGATGTTGGAGATCAGTCACGATGGCCTCTTTCAGGAGCCTATGAAGAGGTTCACCAACTTTTGTGTTCCTCAAGCATCAATAAGTAGGGCTATTCTGTTTATTGCTATACAACGAGTACCCACAATCTTAGTGACCAAAAATACAACCATTTTATTAGAGCTAATAATTTTTTGTCACGAATTGAGGCAGAAGATAATCTCAACTTTGGGAGTATTTGTGACTTTGGCTGGGGTCACTCAGTGGGATTCAACTAGAAGCGAGACTGATCCTGAGGGCCTAGTCATCATTCTGTCATCATTCCGATGGCGGGCACCCGACAGCTGCTGGCTTGGCTCTGCTGGCCTCCCCCGCCGTGTGTGGTCTCAGGGCCTCTCCAGATGGTCTCCCCAGCACAGAACTATATACTCTCTCACAGTGGTTCAATTTGCTACACAGCGGTGGCAGAGAAATTGTGAAATAAAAGATGATTTCACAATATTATAAATGTACATGTTGTAAACATGAAGAAATGGCCATGCAACTTTTTTTAAAGATTTATTTATGCATATAAGAGCTGGGGTGTAGGCCAGGGGTGTGGGGGTAAGGGAATGAGAGGATTCACCAGAGACAGAGTAGAGAGCAAAACAGGTGGATTGACTAAAATACACTGCTGAGGGGAATAGCAGTCGAGATAGGAGAGGTCTGCTGAGCCATGTGGGTCCCCTCCCTGGTCAGGGACAGAACTTGTGCTGCAGTGGCTGCCAATAGCTTCATAGTGTTGAGACTTAGCCCCTTGCACCACCAGGAAGCCCTCATGGTCATGCAATTTTTAATACTTCCCACACCCGCTAAATAGATGTGCCCATGATAAAATATATGTTTGAAATGACACTCCTTTGTCATACTGCTCAGGCATCCATGCCTGGCAAGCTCTGTACAGCTGTGGACCCCCTTCCTGCTCATCACCCATCACGCCTGCTTGATGCATGACCCCATCTTCCCCACATGACAAGTAGCCTTGGCTCTAGCCTTTCTGAGACCAGCCTCCCTGCTTTAGCTCATCCTCTGTTTCATGTGTTAGTATGATTTTTTTTCTGAACCATAAATTTGCTCTGACCATTTTCTTGCCGAAAGTTAGAGTTAGGTTTTCTTTGAACAATCAGAGAAAATTAGAACTCTCAGGATGGCTTACTCATATCTTGCCCAGTTATTTCTGTCCTGGGTCAAATTCCCCAAATATCACTGGAATGTAAGCTTCAAGAGGGCAGGGATCTTATCTGTTTTGTTGATTGCATACTCCTAGCACCAACACCATCCTGGCAGATAGTAGCTGCTCAATAGCATTTGTGGAAGGAAAGGTAGGAAGAGAGGGATTGAGGGAGAGAAGAAAGAAGGGCGTTGTTTCCATGACACCGTGTAAGTCTCTCGCTGTAATGCTCATTTCCAGTTTGACATCTGGCTTCCTGTCTAGATTGTAAGGTGAGAATAAACACATCATAATTAATGCTCCTAGCATACTGCTCGGCACAAAGAAGAGGCTCAGAAAATAGCTCTAAAATGAACGAATCAATTAATAACAATTAAGTGCTTAAGGCACATGCACAGTAGTAGGCGAGGGGTGAGAGCTTGCAGGAAAGGTAGTCGTTTCTCTAGAGTTGTGGGGTGGGAGTGCGGAGGGGGAAGGGCCTGGGCAGGTCCTTGAAAGGTGATTCCCGTGGCCATTGCACCAAGGCTAGGTTCATGGGAGTCCATGTGACTGGTCTTTTCACCCATAACCCTGGAAGCTTGAGTCCTTTGCTCAGTCTTACTATCTCTTTCTGCATATCCAAGTTTTCTTAATTGGTGCAAGTATCCAATCCTGCTAGTTTTGCTCCAAGACAGCGAGTCTTTTAAAGTAATGCATGGACTGCTTTGCCTCAGCCCCCTGGAATGTGACCTCATTCCTTGCCCAGGTCGGTCCCCTCATTAAGCAGCCTGCCCAGTCCTGCTCCATCAGGCAGCCTGCCAGGTGTGCACTTGGCGGCCTTTACTTTTAAGAGCATAGACTTCAGAGTTACATGGGCCAGAGTTTGGATCTCAAAGCCATCATTTATGAGCTGTGTAGTCTTAGGTAAGTTACTGATCTGTCTGAGCCTGAACTACAACATTTGCAAAATGGAGCTAAAATTGCACCTGATTCATCGTGTATTTTTGAGGGTTAAATGAAATAAGTCATGACCCTCTACCACAGGGAGTTCAACGGATGCTGAGTGCTACGCTTCTACTCAAGACTTTCCCTGCACTTTTGTGGGTCCTGGATTTCTCTGGGAAATCCTCACCTTTGGCAGAGGTACAGAGAGAGGGGGAAGGGAAACTAGCATTAGGGGACACTTAGGAAGTACCAGGTGTATGCTGGTATATTTGTGGGAGCTATCTCCTCAAATCACACAACAATCCCATATTGTATATAGCATAAGCCCCGTTTTTCCAGAGGAAGGAACGCACATTGTAGAGAAGATGAACTCCAGTCACTGTTTAGGCTCTGAAATTCATTTGCCATGTGAGGATGGACCAGTCCCTTTCCCTCTCTGGGGTCCTCACGGGTGGAGGCAATCCCTAGCTGATAGACTTATTCCATAGATTCTAAGCACTAACACAATGTAAAAATGATTATCTGAATGATGCTCAGCAAATGTGAGTTTCTTCACTCCCACAGGGACCCATGGTTGAGAGCAGAGCTTGAATGGAAAAAGGGAGAACATGGAAACGCACAAAGAAGAACAACCCAGGCTATTCATGTTCTAGAAGGGACATACATTCCCCAGAGAACGGAGCTGCTGTAATCACAGTCTGTAGATCTCCCCATTAAGCAAAAAGACTCCAGATTGCTGATTGCCTCCAATCCCTGGTCTTTCTGGGCCCAGGGCATGGGAGGAGATAATGACATAGCAGGAAAGCAAATAGTGGTTCTAAAGATCAGCATGCCTGGGTTTAGCTCTGGTTCTGCCACTTATCTGCCATGTGATGTTTGGCAAGTCCTTCTGATCTCTCTGAGCCTCGATTCCCCATCCAAACTGGGAATAACAACACATGATCTGGTTATCTGTGGTTGCATGACTGACCATCCCAAAACATAATTACTTTCAGCAGCAATTATCAGCTCTTGGGGTGGCTCTTGCTTGGGCTTTCCTGAACCTGCAGTCAGAAGGCAGCTGGGGTTGGGAGTCATCTGACGACTTGACTGGGCTGGATATCCAAGGTGCCTTTTTCATTCACATGACTGGCACCTGGGTTGGGAGCGCTGTTCCACAGAGCTGGCTTGGACTTTGTCACAGCAGGTGGGCACAGAGTAGTCAGACTTCTCAAATGGCAGCTGCTTCTGGAGAGCAAGCATGCCAAGAAACCAAGTAAAAAGCTTGCTCCAACATCTGGGTCCGTTCTTCTGTGAGCCACTTGGGGAAAAAATAGGACTGTTAAAGATCCTGGGCCTTCTTTAAGCTACACATCCTGCATGAGACTATTGTGAAATGAAAAAAATAAATAAAAGGCATATGTGCAAGCCTCTGTGTGAACTGTGCAAGAGATAAGAGGGTGCTGTGTCAATCTCATCCCTGCCTGTCGGCCCTAAATTATCCTTCCCATCTTGCACCAGCACCTCCAGACTTGCCTCTCTGACTCCTGTGTTGCCTGTAAATTAAACCTTCACAAACACCTTCACAAAGATCACAGTGATCTTTCTAGAACAAAAATGTATCTGTGTATGTCTGTTAGTAGAAACTGTCAGTAGCATCCCAGCCATTCATGACGTGGGTCTCACTTCACTGGTGCAGCCTTGATGACCACACTGGTCAGAGGCCCAGTCTTGTTATTCTGCTTCACCCTATAGTCTTTATTCCTTCTTTGCCCATGCCGTTGTCCTCCCCACAGTACCACTTCTTGCTGCTTTTGCCCACACTCCCACTTTTCTGGTAACCCTTACTCATATTTTAAGATTCCCTTCAAATATCATCTTCTCTGGGAAGCCTGTTCTGACTCTTCCCTTGTACTATGACCCACACACTGCTAGATTTAAGGATCCATTCTGTGTGTTCCCATAAATCCTGAGCTCCCTAAAGACTGACCTTCTTGCCATACCCTGAGCAGTCAAATGTGTTCCAGACTTGGGCCTTCACGTACATTATTCCCTCTGCCTGAGAGACTCATTTCCTAAATATTCATTCACTAGATCACTGACTTCCTCATTACATTCAGATGTCCATTCAAATCTTACCTTCTCAGAAAACAACTGTCCCGACAGGCGATCTAAAATGGTGTTGCCCATCCTCTTCACCCTCTTATTCCCCCTTCAAGGTACTGACATACTTTGTTAGTCCAAACAGCTGTTCTAAAGGTCAGCAGTGTCTGTTTAGTGCCACTGAGGCTGGCCCACAATGGCTTGTAAGCATCAACTGTGGACATTTCTCCCCAGTCATAGTTTGCTAATGCAATTTGATAGCTTCAATTTAGCCATGAGATGAGTTATTAATACCAAGGAAATCATCAAATACTACAACTTAAAGTATTCTCTATTCTCTTTCTTTTCTCCTGGAGAAGTTGCTGATAACCATGTACCTGCGTGCTGGTATGTATGTGGACTTGCTTATTGTTTATCTGCCCAACTAGATTTTCATTTCCATAAAGGCAGAGACTATATTGATGCTGTGTTCTCAACATCTAGGTCAGGGCCTGATGCAAAGTATCAATAATGCCCAATAATATTTGTTGAGTGAATGAACAAAGGAACATAAGAAACAGTAATCACACTGAATTGTGAGGTCCTCAAAAACAGAAATTCACTCTGTTCATCTTTTGTGCCCAGTGCAGAGTCTGACATATAGAAGGAGCCCTGGAAATGTTTGTAAACATGTGAGTGCACTTTGCAAAGCGCTGTGTCCAGGTTGAGTCCAGATGCACACTGATGAGCATCAAAAGCCAAACTGGATAAGTTTCCACTTTATATGACAGATAGAGAGACCTGCACCAGCACAGCCTGGGAACAGCACTAACCTGGGTGGTGGGAGCCCAGGTTGCTAATCCAGTATGACTATGTGTGCAGGTGATTGTAGGCAATTTACTACCCAACCTTGGCCTTAGTGCTCTTAATGGTAAGATGAAGCAGTTGTGAGTAGATGATGGGGTCCTTTCTAACTCACAAACTGTGGTTATGCCTGGATCCAACCCAGGCAGAGCTGCTCTAAAGTAGGGGATGTGTGGGCAAAGTGGGGAGAACTCCTGGAACTGTCCTACAGATGCAAGAGTCAGGATATTTTCCCTGCTCTCTCAGAGCTGGATAGCCAGAATGCTCCAGAACGCAGGAAGCAGACAGCTATGGCCCAGGTTCTTTCTCCTTTCCCTGTCTTTCTACTCTTGCCTGGTCCCCAAGCTCCAAGGTCCCCCTTCTATCTCCTCTGGCATGTCTCTACCATGTGCTGCTATATCTTACTTGAGGATCCCCTGCTTGCCTTGCCTGCAGGAGCTGGATGTGGCTCCTCTTCAACAAGAGGAACGGGGAGACTCCTTGGTTGCTGTGGCTTGTTTTTAACAAACAGGTTGGGTGAGTTGGTCATCCAGTACCTTGTTTCCTGTTGTTGTTTATGTTACATGCCAGTGGCCCTGGCAGTTGAATGCTAGGGGCTGCCTAATGCCTAGCCCAATGCTGGGCTAGGGGCTGCCCTAAGCTAAGGTTTGCAGACTATGGAGCTAGGTGCCAAATTCTGTTTTTGCGTTGTCTCTGAGTCAAGAATGTGCTTTGCCTTTTACAATAGTTACACAAGAACCTCTATAATAGACTAAAATTTTGCTGCTTAGCCTGCAAAGCTGAAACATTTAGTCTTATCTTTTATAAAATGTTCGATAATCTTGCTCAAATTTATTTCTGTGTTATATATAAATATATTTCTTTATATATATTTGACAGCAATTGTCCTTGCTCAAATTTTTTAACATGGATTTTAAAATAAATCCTAATTCTCACAATAACCGTATGGAGCAGGTTACCACTATCCCCATTTTACAGATGAGAAAACAAAGATCAGTTAAGTGATTAATTGGAAGCCAAATAACTGGCGAAGGCAGTCAGCATTTGAACCCAGCAATTGGTTAGATAGTTTCTTTTTTAAAACCAAACTGTCAAAAATTTCCACTAACTGGCGATGTGACCTTGAAGAACACATTTCACTACCTTTTTTTTTTTTTTTAAATATTTATTTTATGCATGCATACAAAAGCTGGGGTACAGGCCAGAGGTGTGGGAGGTGAGAGGATTCACCAGAGACAGAGTGGGGAGCAGAACAGGCAGATCGACTGAAATACACTGCTGAGGGGCGCACCCTACCCCTACCCCTACCCCTAACTGAAATACACTGCTGAGGGGAGCAGTGGGGGTGGCAGGAGAGGTCTGCTGTGCCATGTGGGTCCCTTCCCTGGCCAGGGATAGAACGTGTGCTGTTGTGCAGCAAATGCTTCACAGTGTGACACTCAACCCACTGTGCCACCAGGGAGGGCCCTTTTTCACTGCTTTTCTTAAGTGAGTGAAGGCATTGAACTCCGTCAGAGATTCTAAATTGGGGGAGGGGACCCTAAAAGTGAACACACTCTGAATCTGGTAGAGGTTATCCCTCCCCTGGAAAATGAGTGATTTAGTGTTTGTGTTTATTTAAGAAGTGAATTCTTTAATTTTCTCAGAAAGGTATTTCATGACTGAAGACAGATTAGAACTACTGGATGAGTTTTCTCGGAAAATTGTCTTTGGCGTTAACGTTCTTTGATGTTATCTACTTGGGTTGTCATTTTTGCCCCTCAGATGTTATCTCATTAAGATGCTTGTTCAACTCATATGTTATTTTGTCTTTTTTTAATGCAAATGGTATCTACTGGATTGCTTTTCTGCCCACCTACCCCCAAAACTCTAATGTCCATGGTAGAGAAAAACAGAAAAACTTTATAGAGCAAGTTAGATTTTTCATCTGATGTGTTCTGCAATTCCTGGCGAATAATCCATATTAGCAGAAGAAGAAGATCTGTGGCTCATCATTATTCATATGTTTCTATGTGATTTATTTTAAAAAATGCTTTTATTTCCCCACTAGGCAGTCCTGGCTTCAGGGCTTGTAAACACCTCCAAGTCAGGGTTAGAAGCTTCCTTCAGTTCAGTACAGGTGTGGCACTCAGAGTTGAAATGAATGAGTGGCTGGCTGTATAGTGGTGAATGAATGTATAATCAGTAGTAGGGGATGGGTAAGGAGGGACAGGGTGCTGAGCAGGGTTCTGGTGGTTGCCTTCCAACTAGCAGCCTCCCGTATTCTTTTTTTTTTTTAAAGATTTATTTATTTATGCATATAAGAGCTGGGGTACAGGCCAGAGGTGCAGGGGGTGAGAGAAGTCACCAGAGATAGAGTGGGGAGCAGAACAGGCAGACTGACTAAAACACACTGCCGAGGGCAGCAGCAGGCGAGGCAGGAGAGGCTGGCGGCAGGGATCGAACTTGCGCTGTGGTTTGCAGGAGAGGCTGGCGGCAGGGATCGAACTTGCATTGTGGTTTGCCCCATAGCACATTGCTTAACCCACTGCACCAGCAGGGAGGCCCAGCCTCCCATGTTCTTGGAGAAGCTTTGATGGACAGTCCTTTGCCCATCAGTTGTATTTTAAAAGGTTAGAGCTGAAGTTTAGCTGACAGGACTTCCAACATGAGTCTAAACAGATGAACTCAGCTTAATGCATCCCACTTAGGCCAGGGAAACAATGGGTACTTTCTGGCCCTTCCTTTTGGACACAATCCCAGCATGAGACAAACAAAGAAGTCTCTCTCCATGCTGCCTCATTCTTCCTGGACTTGGAACTTTCCCCTTTCTCACTCCTCCTCCTTTCTGTCCCGTGAGCATCTGGTGACTCAGGCCTGCTGACAGTAACAGTGAAGTGCAAGCCCCTCAGCACACTGGCTCCTCACTGATGGGATGGAGACATCCCAAGGTGAACAGTCACAGAGAAAGGGAAGGGCAGAGAGACAAGCCAACCACAGCAGAGGGGAAGGCTGGGCCGTTTGCATCCATGAGGGGGCAGAACGAGGGGCAGAAGCCTCGTCTACTGCCCGGAAGACTGACCTGCTGTGGAGCTTGGGATGACCGCACACCTGGACGGGCTGTTTTTTCTTCATCTGTGCAGTGAGGATCAGGCCTCGTCTGCTTCCTCAAAAAAGTGAGCTCAACCGATGTCAGCAAAACTGTAAGTTGTTGAACAAAATCAAAGCCATGTCATTAATTGGATTCAGTTAAAAGACTATTTTGATTCTCTGATTCAGCAGCTGGAGAAGAAGAGGTTGGAATGTAGTTTGAACTTGGACACTAATGAACTTGTACACAACGTAGGGATGGATCAAAAACAACTGACTCGGAGGAATCCACGTGATCTACAGCAGCATGGTGTCACAGAAAGAGCATAGTCTCAGAACCAGACAAAAATAATTGTGAATTCCAGTTCTGCCATTTACTGTCTATGTATTCTTGGGCAAGTGCCCTTTTGCCTGAGATTCTTTATTTATAAAGTGAGGATAACAGGACCTACCCCATTTAGATGTTGCAAGAATAAAGATAACACATGTTGAGTCATTGGCCCATAATAGGTTTTCAAATGGCTGGTATCTCCTGAGACTCCTGGTTACATAATGTCATTTATGGAACTGGGCTACTGGTGGGAACCAGCCACAGCCCAGTGGGTGAGACTGGCCCAGTAGGAAGGAAGAAAGCATAAAGATGTTCCACCTATAGGCAAAGAGATGGGGGGTGGGGATAGGAGAGGTAGATGTCAAGGAACCTTCGAATGGAAGGTAAAAATCACTTACTCCTTATGACTCCGTGAATGGAAATTCAGATCAGTTTGTGAAGATGACAGAGGTACATAATTTCCCTAAATATGATGATGAACTTCTCATAAAGTTGCTTGGGACTGGAATGGACTGTCCTGTGGGAAAGGACTGATGTTTCATAAGAAACTATTTAGACTTTGGAGAAGCGAATCCTCTGTGTGAGTGGGTGACTGGACTGAATACCTACATAGATGCTTTTCAGTGACTCTAAGGAGACTCACCTGGACTGGGATTGTCACAAAGGCAGGCTGGTTTCACCAGAAAGAGTAGCACATTGGAGACCTCTCACCCCATGGCCTTACCGCCAAAACAACTGGAAGTACTCAGAAACAACACACACCTGCACACCCCCTCCATGGGCATCACACAGCACCTGGGCGGCCCTGGGAAAAGAAGGGCCATGACTCATAAATGTGGGGTTTGAGAAATGTGATTGCTTCAGGAGTGTGTGACATGATTTCCCGGCCTCTCCTCATTTGTTGCCAAATCTCTCCAGAAACTGATGTGCCCAAGAACCAGTGAGATTAACTACAAGGTAAATGCAATGCTTCTGGGTGTTTTGTAGGCTTTTGTTGGAGTATAAGGCTCTTGGAAAAGTCAAGGACCACTAGAGAATGCGACCAGGATGAGAGGGGAACCATTTATGGCTTTCAATTTATGTCAAGAAGAAAATGAAGACAGGATCATGGACAGGAGAGACTGAAATGAAACTGTGATGCAGAGTTCTCAGGTGAAATGACAGTCACTTTTCAAATCCTGATGACCTACAAAAACCAAGTAGAACCAAAAAAGATATCACAGCTAGCCTCTCCTAAGAAACTGAGTAAGGTCCCATCCAGGTGAGCAAGCACAGAAAAAAGTGTTGTCTTTCCAGAAAAATGAAAATATCAGACATTCTGTTCTCAGTGTAGCCTAGACCCAAGTATGGCTAACTAACCATCCCAACATTTTAGACCTGTTCTCACCCACTCAAGACTCCAGTGAGAGACTAATCTGTGTCATGGCAAAGTGTTGATGTTCATGATGTCACTAGAACTGGATTTAAATCCCTGCTCCACTGCTTCCTAACTGTGTGGCCTAAAGCCTCAGCTTTTCATCAGGTGAATGGAGACAAGAGCACTGTCTTTATAGAGTTGCTGGGGAGGGGGTGTGTGTGTCTGTGTGTGTGTGTACTATAGGGATTGTATTTGTAAATATTTGTAAAGTACCCGGGACAGTACAATGTTGGTGATCAATAAATGGCATTTCATATGAATATTAGAAACTATGAAAAGGGAACAAAAGAAACAGAAAAAAACAGACTATCCCACATATTTCCTCTAAATTATAAACATTTTCGTGATAGCAAATAAAAAAATGCATCCCCTGGTTCTTTTGAATTCTAGTAATTGGCAACACTTGAGTTCTTTTTTTTAAAAGATGTATTTATTTATGCATACAAGAACTGGCGTACAGACTGGAGGTATGGGGAGAGGTCTGGTGAGAGGTTTCACCAGAGACAGAATGGGGAGCAGAACAGGCAGATCTACTGAAACACACTGCTGAGGGGAGCAGCAGGCGCAGCAGGAGAGGTCTGCTGCACCATGTGGCTCACCCCCCTGGCCGTGGACAGGGATTGGATGGAACCCATGCTGCAGTGACTGTTTTGCTTCACGGTGCTTTGCTTAACCCACTATGCCAACAAGGAGGCCCCTTGAGTTCTTTTTTAAAGGAATGAAGCACTGAAGGTAGAGTTGTGCACCCTTATCTTGTCCATTCTCCACACTCCTCCTCCTCCTCACCCTCTCCCCTCCTCCTCTCCCTCCCCTTCCCCCTGCCAATATCCTTCCCCCTCCCCCTGCACCTAGTTCCCTTTAAATCTGTGGTTGATTTCCCTGAACCTCCCTCCTCCATCTTGAACTGACAGTCACTGGGGCCACTTGTCTTTGCATTTTCTGCTTCTGGCTGAAGGACCACCTGCTCCGAGTTCCCTCTGAAGAGGTAGGGAAATGACTGGCTTTCTGGCACTGTCTCCCCTCCTATGCATTCTAGAGGCCAGAGCTAACAGTGATCTGGCCAGGGAGAAGAAAGAGGGCTCTTCCCAACATGGAGGCCGGCAGCTTCGGACATCACCCTCCCGCAGTGTTCCTAGGAGGGCACCACTGTGCCTATTCCACAATAAAGGAAACCAAGTGGGAGGACCTACCCAAGGCCTGGCTGCATGGAATTCAAATGCTGTTTGGTCCAGCAAAGCGGAAGCAAATGGATCGCTTCCACTCCCATGTGGGAGGAACTCCTGGTCACTGGCACTAGTCCTAGGGTTTTCAGGTGCTGACTCACTATGTCGCTCTATGCAATTAGCTACTTTTCACCCATCATGGAACCAGAACCTCTTAAAAAATATTTGTGTAATGAAGAAAAGAAAAATCAAAAAAAACCTGGGGAAATGAGATGAGACTCTCACTACTTCATCCCTTGAATCCTCTTGCATTTTTTTAAAGGTTTATTTATTTATGCATTCAAGAACTGGGGTACAGGCCAGAGTTGTGGGAGGTGAGAGGATTCACCAGAGACTGAGTGGGGAGCAGAACAGACAGATCAAATGAAATACACTGCTGAGGGGAGCAGCAAGGGCAGTAGGAGAGGTCTGCTGTGCCATGTGGGTTCCCTTTCTGGCCAGGGATAGAACTTGTGCTCCTGTGCAGGGGATGCTTCACAGTATGGTGCTCAACCCACTGCTGTGCCACTAGGGAGGCCCCCCTCTTGCATCTTTGGTATTGGGAATGTTCATTCACAGTTGGGAGTCCTGGATTCTAGGTCTGGCCTGACCCCCTGTAGCATGTGACCATGAACAAATCCTTCTTGTCTCCTCCAAGGTCACTGTTTTCACATCTGTAAAGCAGTGATAATAATATCTCTCCTGCCTACTCCTCCAGGGTGTTAGGGGGATCTCAGGAAACAAGGATAGTAGAAATGCTAATGCACTAACTTCACTTCTCTATTCTCCATATTCCTGGATCTGGGAGGTCAGGATGATGAGGGTTCTAGGGAAGCTCCCCTCCCCAGTACCCATCTCCCTGACCTGGTCTTCAGCAGTCCCCACAATCTCCATCTGTAGTGATCTCAAAGCATCTCCATATTCCTGAGATTGCGGAGGATAATGGCTAAGATTAATTCCACTTAGTGCATGTCAAATACTGGGTTGGGTATTTTATATTCTTTATCTTGAATCATGAAGATGATGATGGTATTTTTTTCTTAATCAGTTTTATTTTGTGTGTTTTGTTTGTATAAGTCACACCCTTAAATATAAAATTGATGTGTTGGTATTGGTCTTATACAAAGTAAAAATCAGATAAAACACTAGTTTAGAGAGAAGAGCACAAGAATAGAATAAGTATGCAGTTAAATGGGGGGGTAGGGAAGCATGGCTGGGAAGTCATCCTTTTCACAGACTTTGGAGACATGTAGGCTTTAGTCTTTAATTTTGTAATTAAAGAAATTGAGGCTCAGAGAGGTGAAGTAACTTACTCAAAACCATACAGTCTGTGAGTGGCGTGAAATTGGAATTTGAGCAGAACTATAACTGGGTCTGAATGCTGTTTTCCTTTTTTAGATACATGCGTAGTTGAAATTTTATTAATGTTTACAGTGGAAAATTTCAGAGCCTATGCATTAATAAAACATTAGTCCCTAAAACAATCTGAGGATTACAGAGAAATATTTGAGTCACTTTCAATATGACAAATGAAAACTTTCACGTTATCTTGGCATGGGAATTTATGGAAATGTCAGTCTTAAGGATGTGCATATATTTGAATTGGTCATTCATGGAATTGAAGAAAAAAAATGAACCTACAGAATAATGAATTGCAGTAAAGCTGGGTGGCAATTTCAGTTTTGATTAGCAGAGAAATGGTGGGTAATTACAAATTTTGCACATTACCTCTTAGAGAGGTGGCATTTGTTTGAAATATGAATTTATGGTGCAATCTTAGCATATTTAAATTATGTTCAAATTTTCCTTCAGCTGCATTATACTGCTGGTTCACAGAATCTCTGTCTGCTCCTAACCTCATAGACCATCCTTCTTCCTACAGGCTGATGAGAGTTTAGGATGGTGCATAAAAGTAAAAGTAACACCCAAGTATCATACTCTAGTCTTCCTTTACATGGAATGTTCAGAGGATGGGCTGAGGAGGGACAGAGGCTCATATCTCTGTAGGTGATGAGAACTAGACTAGGAGAGAAGTACTGAAATTGTCAACACGATCTGTCAGAGGGAGACAGACTGATATGGGGACATTCAGGGCACCACTCAGTATTAATGAACCCAGTCAACATTTCTGAGTGCCTAATACATGCCTGCACTGGGCTACAAGGGTTAGGTGTGGTTCCTGCCTCTGATACATCCTTGACAAGCCTGAGTTCATGAAATGCTTTTGTAAATGTTTGAAAATTTTACAGATACAAGGAGATAAAGCTAATGTGCGACATTATGCAGACTTTGGCAGGAAATGGATGCAACAAAGGAAAATCAGAGCTGGGGTTGTTATTATGTAATGAATTCATTGTGGTGTTGGTGTGCCTGCTGGGCCACAGAATTTAAGACTCTGTATGTGTGTGTGTGTGTGTGTTGGTGGGGCTCATCTTTGGTTCAGTACAGGAATTTACTCATCTTCGAAAGAAGATATTGAGAATGGGCTCCTTCTGTCCCCTACCTGCTGACATGTGACATGGATGGAAAAGACAGAAGTTCGAAGAGCACAGCGCAGTAAGGGCCAGTCATTTGGGGATGTCCTTGCTAAGTACTTCATAAAATCACTGTATATATTCCTCAGTCCTGAGAGCCCTTCCCCTTCAGCTTTCCCCTTGCCAACTTAGGGCCCTCTGGAATATCAAACAGGTGACTCTGCCAGTTACAGAAGATTGTAGCTATCCAGGCAGTAGTCAGAAAGTGAGAAGGCAGGTTAGATTAAAAAACAACAACAAACACACAAAACCTAACATTTTTAGAGTCATAGTTTACAAAGCTTTACCGTCTACTGTCTCATCAATTGAGATTTGATTTTCAGAATGACCTATGAAGTAGAGATGTTATAATCTCCTTTTTATGGGTGAGTAGAAATTCAGAAAAGTTAATGTTGCTACTCTGGAATTTTACTCTCCTGAGTACAATAGGAATGGCTTATCAGGGAAGACTTCCTGGAGGTGACCCAAGAGCTGCGTAGAAGAAACACAATCTTGCACTAAATCCGTGAAGGGGATAATCCTGATGGATAATTTTACAAAAGTTTGAAAACATGAGGAACTGGAGAAGCTGGCAGGAGCAAGAAGAAGGTGAAGATGATGACTACAACAGCAACTGACACTATCTGTGCTTACTCAGTAGATACTGTTAAATACTGTTCTAAGTGGTTCATCGAACATTAATTCTCACACCATCCCATTTGTGCAGATGAGGAAACTAACATCCAGAGAAGTTAAGTTTCTTGCCTAAGCTACAATATGATAAAAGTCTGACTTTTATCCTAAGAGTAAAGGACACCTCTCTGCTCCCTACCCCCGGTCAATCTGTGCATAAAGTCTTTATAGCAGAGAGGAGATGGGAACAGAGCTGTGGTTTAGGAAGTCTTCTCTGACTCAGAATGGACTAGAGGTTGAAAAGGGGAAAAGAAACTGACCATTGGTGGATGGACAGAACCCAGACAGTGAGCTTAGTGAATAGGGTAGTATTGCAGCAATGTCTGGTGCTTAGGCGTAAAAAATTACCCCCCATGTGTTTCTGCTTTCTCTCCCTGTAAAGACCGAATGATATATTTCCATCTACCTGCCTCAAGATTGCTTGAAAATTAATGGGGCAGAGGCCCGGCTGGCTTTCATGTGTTAAACAACACCCTTGTACTACTGCTGGTGTTCATTAAATGCTGAACATATAAAATGTGCTTTGATGGAGGAGCAGGGAATAATTAGAGCTTGCTAATTATTGTTAATTTTACCACAGCTTTGAAACTTTGGACTTTCTCAATGATTCAAAAAAGAGATTGCTACCCTCTGTCCATTAAAGTAGCCACACAGTGGCAGATGAGCAAATTCCCACAGGTTCCATTCTCTCATTATTTGCCGTGGTTCAGCAACTTGTATGGGACTCAGGAGAAGAGTAATAATTTGCTCTCCTAGAACCGAACTATAGAAAGAATGTTCTGGAGTCTTCCTAAATCTTTTCAAGAATTTGTTCCTTTTTGGGGGGTGGAGGCTCCCTGTTGCACAAGGGGTTAAGACCCCCACTATGAAGCATCAGCAGTGCTTCAGGAGGTGACCCACATGACATATCAGACCTCTCCTGTCTCATTGTTCCCCTCAGTAGTGTATTTTTTAATTATTATTATGTCTTTTTAATATAAATTTTTAAAAAATTTACATATATTTGACATCAATTGTAATCCCCATCACCATATCACCAGTGCACCATCACCTCAGTCCCCCGTGCTCCCGTCTGCCCTCAACCCTTTCCCTCCCCTCCCCACCAAGTGTCCCCAGTTTGTCCTTGTCTCCTCATTTTTGGTTTTTGTGTCTTTCTTGTTGTTGTTATTATTGTTGTTCTTATTCCTTTCCTTGATCCTTATTTGGTTCCCTTATATGCCTCCTAGGGGAGGAACCATCTGGTATTTTTCTTTTGCCTTCTGACTTACTT